>JAOXNO010000001.1:206944734-206968294 GCA_028565335.1 Limnodromus scolopaceus
GTGGAACTTCTTATACTCAAGTTTGTGCCCATTTCCTCTTGTCCCGTCACTGGGCATCACTGAAAAAAGACCAGCCCTGTCCTCCTGACACCCTCCCTTTAAGTATTTGTAAGCATTGATCAAATCCCCCCTCAGTCTTCTCTTCTCAAGACTAAAAAGACCCCAGTCCCTTCTTTCAGCAAATTAAGTTTAACTCAATACTTACATCACCTGCTGCAGAGCTGCTCTACAGTAATGAATCAGGCCCTTTCTCTAGTATTTTCAAATGCCTTTTGTTATAAACAGGGACATAAAGATCTGCTATTTAAGATAACTCAGTTCACTTTGAAAACACCTCGAATAAGTGACCAACTCTTCAAAGGCTCATCTGGGGTGTGAAGCATGAAAACCAGCCCAGGTGAGCTGCTCTGAGCATGGTCCTCACAATCTCTTCCACCTGCAATTCCCACCTGCCGCTGTTCAACACAGGAAAGACTGTGTCTGGAAATTCATGGATGTGCATGTTCCACACTGCGGCTGTCTGCAGCCCTACCCATTTTAAATGAGGGCTTGAGGCGTGAGATATAGGAGCAGCTTGTTACTCCTGGGTAACTTACTGAGGTTGGGAGTACAAAGTCCCACACAGTGGTCTCTGGTTGCAAATCATTTTCTGAGAAATGCAGACAGCCCGTCATTTTGAGCAATGACTTTTTTTACCTGCTTGTATTATTCATATTTTCAATAAAAAGCAAGCCGTTATTTGTCAGACCAGTGAGGAAATGCCCCAGAACCTACAATACTTACCTTGCCTGACCCCTAATTCTTGAAAGAAATATCTGTTTTCAGAAGGAATACGCTTATACTGAGCTGATTTCTCTACCCATCTACCAAGGTAGGGCTGGAGCAGATGGCTCCCAGAAGACCAGCTAAGGAATTGACATATTGCTCTTACTCACATAGGCAGCTTGATCAGTATCTACCCAACTTTGGTTCACAGGTCATCATTTTCCCCTGTATTTTGTCTTTTCAGACTTCTACTTGCCTAAAGTCCAGGGACTGAGAACTTCATTACAACACTCTTGAATCTGCTCTTCTGCTTTCCTTTGTGGTTGTGAGGATCTGTGAGGCTTCTTCTACATCTTTCTCATTCAGTATGAGCACTACGGTGACCACTGACCTGGACCACTTGCTCAGTGTCAACACAGAAACAGAGTGGAAGAAAAGCACACAGCACCGCAAGCTGCTGAAAAAGGATTTTCTATTGCTCTCTCTTAGTAAGATGTGAAATTCCCTTTCTATTTATCTTGCTCTTCACACACATTGGTACCTGTGAAGATGAAAGAGATGGTGACACAGCAATTCCTGAACCACCTAGTGAAGTATTTTTGCTTTGGCAGTGGATAATACCAGATGCTTCAGGGAAAGATGCTAGTGTGATACAGAATTATGAAACCTGTCCCATTGTTTCATCACCCTCAGAGTAAAATATAGTATAATATATATTCCTTATATCTAGTCTAAACCTTCCCTCTTTTAGTTTAAGGCCATTACCCCTTGTCCTATTGCAACAGGCACTCCTAAAAATTTTACTCCCATCTTTCCTGTAGGCCCCTTTTAGGTACTGAAAGGTTATCATAAGGTCTCCTGAGAACCTTCTCTTCTCCAGTCTGAACACTCCCAACTCTCTCAGCCTGTCCTCACAGCAGAGGGGCTCCAGCTTTTGGATCATCTTCATGGCCTCTTTTGTCTTTCCTGTGCTGAGTGCCCAGAGCTGAAGGCTGTACTCCAGTTGGGTTCTCACCAGAGTGGAGTAGAGGGCCAAATATTCTTGATGTGTTTTGTCGTTTGTTTTTTTTCCCCTTATTTTTAAATCCTCCTTTCCCTTCCCATGAAAATATCTAAATCTTTACAGCATCCTGTTAAACTCTTCAGGTCTCTGGACACTTTCCTACAACCAGGTACAGACAGCTGCTACCCAGGTTCACCCATGCTCCTTGCCAGAGATGTATGAACCAGATCCAACCCTTTCAAACATGCTTAATGACCTTGCTCTCTCAGCAGGGCTAATTAGCACCAGTATAGCCTGGCTGCTGGACCAGAATGGCCTCGTGCCCGGCCAGGCTGGATCATGGAAGAACCAGAGCATCTCAATGTGACCAAAACAACATGTAAAGTTTCCTATTTTTAATTCTACAGAACAGACATTTTCTTTGATGGGTGTCAAGAAATGCCACATTCAGGGCAGAAAGCAAGTCTAGAAAATAAAACCCAGCAAATTTTTCAACAAGGGTATCCACTCAATCACCTGAGTTTTGAACAGAAGGGACTGGAAATACAGATGGCGATTTCTTCTTTCAGTTCCTGTAGAGATTTGGGCTCCAAGCTACGGATTTCAGAAGGCAATTTCCACAGGTGATAAAATGCTCTCCTTGTCAAAACAAGACTTTTTTCTTTTTTTTTCACAGATGATTAGCTGGCAATTTGGCTAGCAGATGCTGAGTGATAGGATCTCACAAATCAGCAAATCCTGTCTTCCCCCCAGTCCACACCTGCTCTACTATCACCATGATGAGTGCTGAGGCTGAATGTGATTAAATTTAAATATCTCCCTCAGGTGCTTATGAAAAAAACAAAAAAGAAAAGCAAAACAACACAATTTTGGAGAAGTAGTACTCTGGCTCAGAAAGGGGCAAATTGAGCTGTAGGAAATCAACATCTAGGCTTTTTAAAAGTTCATTTGTTCCTACTGTTTATACCCTACCTGAAGCCACATAACCCTGGGTTTCTGACATCTCAGTTGGTGATTTTTTAAAAGATTATGATATTGGATGGAATATAAGCTGCAATTTTTGTGCTTTCATATAAGCTTGTCGCTAGCAAGAAAGGAAGGACACGAGTTGTATTGCCCTTTCAAAAATAAGCAGCAAATAAGACTTCTGTTTTCCAAACATATACATAGTTATCAAGTTGTTTTCGTATTAAGGGCTTATTTTGGAAAGATTCAAATTCAGATTTTTTTTTTCCACAGACACTAACATTTTATTCCAAATTCTGAAATGCAATTGTACTGAAAACATGACTGTTATTCAATAGCACACAAATTTAAACTTATCAAAATGGCTTTCTCTATACCTGTATCAGAAAAGCATATGTACTTGGAAGCCATATCTTAGCTCCTAAATCCTAGCAGCATGCTTAGCAAAAGTATCTCAATTCCTTTACATGTTGCTAATGTGGTATCATTCATTACTAAAATAATTTTAGTAAAGTACTAAAATTAATGATACTAAAGTATCATTAGTTACTAAAAAACAGATAATGTGATTACCATGTTTCACTCAGAATCCATTTTATTTACTTGGAAATTTTATGTCTATGAAATGAAAAGAATTGGGAAAACATACAGAAGTTTGAGTAATAGAGCTTCAAAAATATACCATTTTTTTAACTCCTAAGCAAATACAAGTCTGGTCTCCTCTGCTTTCCTGATTCCATTACAGAGATATCACTGCAGTTACAGTGATATTAGATTGGAGTAACCAAGTGGTGAATTAGGTCCCGTACATTTCATTACAGCAGCATAAAGCAGATGCTATGTTCATATGGTTCTCTGATAATACAGTCACTGAAAGAGAAAATATATTCATCCTAGTAGTTTAAAAATATCTAACTACAGAAGGAAGTGCCATACTTATTTCCCATCAATGACATCTATATACACTTCATATTTGAGAAATAAAAACTAAAGTTTTAAAAACTGCCATCACAGTGAGCTCACTCTCTTGCATGATTTATATCATGGTATTTTCAGATGACGCTGTACTGCATTAGCTTAGGAACACCACAAAACATGCTTGAATTGGAATAATTTGTTCAGCTTTGAGGAGGGCCACGTAGATGATCTGAAGGAAGGAGCACCTCCCCTACGATGACAGGGTGAGAGAGCTGGGGTTGTTCAGCCTGGAGAAGAGAAGGCTCCGGGAAGACCTTATAGAGTCCTTTCAATATCTGAAGGGACCCTACAGAAGAGCCAGAGAGGGACTCTTTGTCAGGAAGTGTAGTGACAGGACAAGGGGTAATGATTTTAAATTAGAAGAGGGGAGATTTAGATTAGACACCAGAAAGAAATTCTTTCCTGTGGGGGTGGTGAGGCACTGGAACAGGTTGCCTAGGGAAGTCATGGATGCCCCATCCCTGGAAGTGTTCAAGCCCAGGCTGGATAGGGCTTTGAGCAACCTGCTCTAGTGGGAGGTGTCCCTGCCCATGGCAGGGGGAGTTAGAACTAGATGATCTTTTAGGTCCCTTCCAACCCAAACCATTCTATGATTCTATGATTCTATGATTTTAGGTCAGCTCAGTGCTGTATTCATATTTACTTGCAATAATTATATATATATTTATATATATATGTATATTTATATATATATATATAAATACTTGCATATTTACTTTACTTTTTATTTGTACCTTCAAATTTGTCCACATGTGCAGATGAATTTTCCTCCTGCTTTTTCAGGACTTGCATGTAAACTGTATGACAAACACTGGTGAAAACCCCTGTGTGTCAATCTCAGTGTACTCAGTGCCTCTCCTTCCTTTCTGCTAACTGCTTTTTTTGTCGTGTGGATTATGATACATCTTCCATTGTTTTGTAAACATGCCAGAGCTTACATGGTTCTAGTCCTCTCCTGACTTTACATTCATCCTCATTAATTTCTTCTTTAGAATCCACGGGGGTTTTTTCTCCTATCCTCTCCTATATTTCACAATTTTGACTGCATTTTGTATTTTCACAATTATTGTTATTTTTATGCTAGGTCTCACTAATTTACTTAAATATTCCTGGCCAGACGCAGATGTTTGAACTCCATGAGGCAAGTGGCTGCATTTTCTAAATCAGAAATTTCTGCAAACTGCGTGATGCCTCTTGTGACTCCAGGCAAAAGAGAAGGTCAAGATAAACAACAACAGCCAAGAACAAGAATGACAACAGAACGTGACTCTTTCTGTAAGAGTTATTCAACTGGAGAGTGGCAGATAAGTAAAAACTCCTCATAGTGAAAGAATGATTTAAATTGTTATAGTATTGTGTTTATAAATTTCTATCTAAATATTTGTAAGATGCCCAGTAAACAAATTATCTGATAGAAATGAATAAGCAAATAACAGAGCTGCTTGGAAATTTTCCATCAATGAGAAATGCAGCTTCTCTACAATAATCATTTTCTCTGGAAAAATTCCTGTGAAATTGGCATTTTCTGTTAGCAAAGAGTCTAAACTTCTGTTTATTAAACTGGCTGAAATATTTTCGAATCAGTAAATAAATGGAGTAACTAGATAGTTATCTACCAGTATCGTTGTCTACTGATCTGAAGTTCAAGATAAGGTAATCAGTAGAGTAAAGATCGTGCTTTTTTCTTCTTTTTTTTTTTAATCTAATGCTTAAAATAGGTGAAGAGTGGAGAGGGAAGAATATATAATCATAGGATCAGAGAATGGTTAGAGTTGCAAGGGACCTTAAAGATCACTGAGTTCCAACCCCCCTGCCATGGGCAGGGATACCTCCCACTAGAGCAGGTTGCTCAAAGCCGCATCCAGACTGGTCTTGAACACTGCCAGGGATGAGGCATCCACCACTTTGCTGGGCAACCTGTTCCAGTGCTGAGCTGTGCTGTTTGATCAAGCCTCAACAACTGGGTCTGTAATTTCCTGTTGCTTCTTTTTCCTCTTTCTACATTGACCCCAGAAATTCAGCAAAAAGTCTTGTAACTTGTAACCTATGACTTGCAAACATTTATCATGGCTTTTCTACAACCCATAACATGTGTTGCACGTATTTTTTCACAATGACATACTGAGGCATAAAAGAAATTAAGAAAAAATCTTTATGAAGTAGTTAAGGGAGCTTTGCAAATCCACTGTGGACAGACTCAGGGTCTTTCTGCTGTTGTCTCAAGCCAGCTGGGTGGCAGCCAGATCTGGAAATCACACATGCAACAGTGTGATGCTGTGCTTGAGCTAATAAACTTTCTCTCTCAGCAAGATAAATTAACCCAAACACAGTTCTCTACTAAGACATCTTTACAGTGTCTACGTAGCTGAACTGGATCCATCTGTGGGGAAAAAGTGGCCCTTGGGTAAGCATGGGTTAAAACATAACTAATTATGGATTTCCATCTTAAAACACTGGTCCGTGGTGACAGAAGCCTGAAAACAAAGACATTCTTTACTATGGAGACAGTAGTATTCATACACACCAGAAATTTTACACACACATCCCTGGGAAAATCTTTCTGATTGTTATTTCCCTCTTGCAGAGGGTATTGTCAGTGCCTGTACCATCACCAAGCCTGGCTACACAGCATACTGGACTAGGAAATTCACACAGGAACATGAAATATACTGTGCCTGCCCTTGAAGGTCCCACCGGGTAAAAAGTATTACAGCTGTCAGTGTCTGGCAGATATACAAAGCCTTCTTCGTCCCTGCTCTAATGTTTTTCAAGATTCTTTATATTTATAAGCTCCTGGTTCAAGGTTATTGTTAATTGCCATGCAAGAACACAATAACTCCTAGTTATCTTGAACCACAGGCAGAAGGAGATCACATCTGCCTGCAGTTAACTCTGTCGGCAAACCTCAAAGTTGCTGTGCACAAAGTATGTAAGTAGAAGCTCAAATGAGTAAGGAAAGGAAGCTGTGCTAGCTGTCCTAGTCAATGCCATCCATGTTTTCTCCCATGAACATACAACTTCAGCACCCCATGCAGCATACATACTCGTTTTCGCTCTTTCCTTCTTAGCCTACTCTTCTTCCTACTCCTACTTTACTGAACAGACTCACTCCTACACTTGATGGTAATAAGCGGTGTTTAATGAGTTACATGGTAATCATCAGGAGAGAAGGTGGTAGAGGCTTGTCACATCTAGAGGCTACAGCTGCAAAATATTCTTCTAGCAAAAACCCAAAGAGATGTGGGAGAGGAAAGCATTTTCCTTCACCCCATAACACATCTGGTAGTCTGTGAACAATAGAAGACTAAAGCATTGTTGACAGCTCAGGCAACCTGTTTTTTTCTTAGCATTTTGTTTTGGTAAACCAGTCATTTACAGTGTTTGTACAGACAGAATGGTATTTTTTTTCACTGATAATAAATACACAAAATAACACACTCTCATCAATCTGGCTAAGTCTGCTCATCCTGCTTTCAGCTGCACAATGACCTTTTCATGCTGACTGAGTAATGTGTCCCTTACATGGTTTGTAACAGATATAGATTGCTTACCTTCTCTTTCTGCTTGATGACATACTGATTAATAGCACCATGAGAACTAGCTCCTTGTGATCAATTAATCATCTGTCATAATTGTTCAGTAGCTAAATAATTATTAATTTTGGGTGCTTGTGATAGCGAAGGTTGACAGTGTTAGAAAGGAGAACATGTTCTCTTTGCTTCGCTGGGGACTTGGGTCTAAAAACCTCTTAGAAATAGATATGTGTCAAGGCATTTTATCCTTCTGTAATTTGGATTCTAACAACTCCTTTCAGGGAATATATCACAGTATTCATTAGATGTCAGCCGCCAAGGGAAATTGACAGTGGAATAGCCTTTCGTGGGAATGCTAGTGGTTTGAAGGCTGTCCCAGCCAACCCCACCTCTGGTGCCCTACTTCAGTAGTAGGATTCATGAATAAAATTATTTATCTTCCCTCACTACTCAATGACTTATGTGCAAAGAATTAATCCGATTTGTTTTCTCCCGCTACTTATCAGGGAATACAGATCAGGATTTGAAAACACCTAACTCATCAGAGGTAAGAAAGGTGATTTGGTTCTTGACACAGCTCCCTACTCCAACACTAAGCTCTTCTTGACCTATAGGGAGTCTCACCTGGGAATGTGGGAGGACAGGATGACTACCTTTGTCCCTGTAGGTCTATAATTCGACCTGTCACTGGAAAGCATGGTAGGAACTTCATAACCAAGGAGAATTCTGGTTCAGCATCATTATGTACCAAGTGTCCAGAAGATAATAACCAAACACAGTATGAATTAATGGAGAAACATGCCATAAGAAAACTGACTTTACCACATTTTGCTAATTCTGAGAATCCAGACTTACCTAAAAGTGTGATAGTACTATGTAAACATAATGATACTTGAAGCAATGGCATTACACCTTAAAGTTTGAAACCCCCAAAATTATTTTCATAAGGAGAGATTTTACATTTAAAAGTTTCCTTTAGAACTTGAAAAAGCCAAGACTACTTTACTGTTCTGCAAATTTGTTAAAAACAAAACCAAAACAAATAGAAGTGAGGTAAAGCAAATATTGTAATATTCATGAATACTGTGCCCAAACTATAGAAAGACAGTGAAACATTATTGGGCACATAGAGCAGCATTCCATTGCTTCCCAAATTTTCAAGATTAATCTTCAACTATTGTATTTTCAAATAGGGATTTAGTTACCCTAAGATAATGAATTCTTTATATCTTCACACATTTGCAGAAATTTTCACATGAAAACTCAGAGGCCTGTGCTGGAATTTTAAATGAAAACATGATTGCACAGTTTCATGAGCAATAATACTGAAAAGGAATCAGATTATGGAGTTCTTTGAATCACCAGTCCACTTGGGTAGGCATCTAGTTACAGAAAGCGGAGTCCTAGAAGGTGCAGTGGTTTCCATTCTCTTGAATGAGAACCTGTGGCTCTCAAGACTTTTGAATTGCAACATTAATGAATGTTACCACAGAACAAATCAGCTCTTTTCTGAAAAGCTATCAGATTATTATTATTTTGGTCCAAACATATAACATGACTTCTGTATTATTTCCTTAGTAAATAATGTGAGTTGGAAAATAGCTGCTTTATGAGAAATGAGTAACACTGTTGTTAAAATACCCTCTCAAATGATAGTGGTTTATTTTGTATTTAATAATAACACTTGAATGTAAAAGCTATGTGGAAGCCAAATATTTATGTTATGTTGTGTTGCCTCTTAAATAAATGACTCTTCTTAAAGACCAGCTTGAGGATTACATGTATGCAGATGTCAAGCTTTACCAAAAGTAATTCAGCATGATTAATGGTCTTTGACCAAAGAAGTTAATGATATGCTTTCATAAAAGGTTAATTTGCAAGAACTGTGGGTCTAGCTATCTGAGATTCTTTCTTTTCTGTGTATTTATCTCTGATAGGTGACATTTCTATTACCACACATTACTACAGAATGGATTCCCCTGCAAAATATGAAACTGAAGTAAAAATCATATCTTCAGCTCCTTTGCATTTTGGGTAGTCTCCAGATTTATTCAGGTTTAGAACAATCTAACAATCTTATTACAGGAACTTCCTCCTTTTTCCTCTGAATCCCTTTCTTCCTCTTTTTTCCCAGTTGTTTCCAGCTATAAATTTACAGATGGATGCTGGTAATTTATATGGAAACTATGTCAACAAATTAGTAAATTAGGCTACATTTCCCGAGACTAGATAAGCTGTCACAACAAAATTCTCCTACTGGTCTGCAGAATTTACAGAAGGAATAAAAAAAAATAGAAAAAGGAAAATAAAACTGTCCTGGTTTCTACAAAAAGTTTCTACAAAACCTTAAAATAAATGGATTGTAAGTCATGTTGCCCCTCTATCTTCAGAATTTGCTTCATCTTTATTAAAAGGTAAACCAAATCCAGCCTCAAATCCTGAGGATTTCAGGCTTTTTGGACCTTGCAAGTCATTGTATCTCAGACTAGTAATGTGCTTGTAAGCAAGATTTTCGGTTTTCCATTTCTGACCTAACTCTGTGTAACTCAGAACAGACCCTGATATCACCTCTTTAAACTGTTTTCCAATATATAATAATAACTGATTATTATAGTCGATGTTGACTGTAAATTATATTGATTTTTTCAAGGGAAAATTTTCCGATCACTCTTTCTTACCAACCTGGTGTTCAGTGACACAGTGCTGTGTGGTATTCCGAGGTGGTGAAGTATGGGAGTAGCAAGGTACATCTAATCTAAAACTCAATAGTTTGATATGAAATTATTTTAAAGTATTTGCCATAATGGCCCATCAAATTACATAAAAGTGATTTTATAACTCCTGTCTTGCTTCTGGCAGCTAATTTTTTTATAAATAAGTTCATGGGTCATTTAAACATTCCCACAGCCTAGTCTTCATAGACTGTTGGGATTCCATTTCAAGGTGCTATATTATGTTATGTTCCTTGTGTCATAGAGATAAAATCCTTTTAAGTCTCACAGATACTTGATGCAGCAGATTATTTATTTATTTGCTTATTGTCAGTCAGGACCTTTTCAGGCTTACTTGTTCTGTACAATTTACCTATTTGTATGAATGCTGATACTTCAACACTACCTTAGTATCTGATGGTCACAATAATTATTCTTATTATGTATTTTGATAGCTAATCCTAAGACTTTCTTTTCATGCAAATTGTGGCAACAGAAAAATATCAAATATTTCTCATTTCTCAAGGTCAGAACTCAAATCACATTATGTGTGCTGGGTAAGGCTTATTGAGAAGGATAATATCTTTTAGTAGACCAATAGATACATATGAAATAAACAGACTAGAACTTGAATACATAGACATTCTTCGGAGAACTGTGAATGATGCCACACCATGTTCCACTTACAAAAATTCACAATTATTCAACAAAATATACTATACAGATATGTATATTAAGTTTTCAGTATGACCAGGGCAGAATTCCCAGTGTAAATTCTCCCAGGAAAACTTGTTCCCATTTTTATTTACAGAGCTTGAGCTTTCTGCAGATCTTCTTGCCAATAAAAACATTTTTGCCAGAGAGCTTGCATAATGACAATAAACAAGGTTGGAAAGTACATTAAAGAAACAGCTCAAACATCTATTTACCCAGCATTAATAAATGCCCAGGTGGTTTGAATCCCCTTTTGCATTGCTAAATCAGTGTGGTAAATGACAGAGGACAAGAGGGAAAAATGAAAGGCATTTCTACAGGAGCAAAAGAATACACAACTTTATTATCCCCTAACAAGAATAAGTGGACATGACTAGATAGCTATATTCTGTAATGTTAAAGATTTGCAGAACTTTCAGGACTAATTCCACATTTTACTCTTTCTTAAGTCATATTTTAAGCCTTTGTGGAAGTGGGTTATAGCAAGTAAGTCGTCCTTCTTCAAACTTCAAAAAATAACTTCAAACTCAAAAAGAGTCTTGGGACTCTTTTTGGAACTTAAGTGGGTTGCAGCCACTTATGTTTAAATCTACAATCCCAAACCCTTTGAATAGGTGTTACCCAAACCTGGAGATCTCCATGTTTCACAAATTCATAGTCACCTGTTCTTTAAACATATGCAGAATTACCATGCTTTTTACAGGACCGAATTTGACGTTCCTTTTGCATAAGTTGTGTGATTGATTACAGGCACTGGACTAGAAAAAAAAAAAAAAATGAGCACAAAATGTATTATCAAAGCTCAGAGAAGGCACATAAGTATGAAATACAATTTCATAGCTTAAACTAACAGGTTGTTTTTTTGAAACCTTACATTCATATCTCTTCATTCATCAAGAATACAAGTGTTCTGATTTTCTCAAGCAATTTAAAAGTAAAACAGGTCTTCCTGGATGATAACATAATGACTATATGATAAAACCTCCATTCCAATGATCTCATTTGTGCAAGTATTATTGTCTAACAACAATATTCAATATTTTGTACTACTGATACAATGAGATACTTCTGACAATCTGGACTATCTGATGGAAAATCTGCACAATAAAAACCTTTCAAACATAGCTATAAAAAATGTCGTATAATAACAGGTGGGCTGTATTATCACCTTTAATTATTTTAGCTTGATTATCGCCTCCTCAAGTCAGTCAGCTAGAAGTCGATGTTAACATTTCAGAAATAATGAGTGAACTGATGACAAAACACAGAAGTAAAGCAGGTTCCAGCTGAGTTGTGCACAAGAGGCTGTCAGGCTGTCAGAGTCTGTCAGATTTAGACTTCTAACAAATAAAGAGCATTTCTAGATAGCTCTTTAAGGGGTTAGTTCATCTAAAAAGGGATAAATGGTAGCATAACTGAGAATTCTCTGAGAATTCTCCATGAATCCAAGCATCAGATAGGTGCATATGAAGCTTTATTATATCTGACCTTGCTGGTGCAGCCAACTGAATAACTCAGTCTAGATAGGCTTTGGGTTGAATGAGGGCTAGCTTGCTGCAATCCAACCTAGATAAGTCTAGATAAGTATAGATATAGGTATAAGATATATTGGTGTCTGGGGAGGAGGCAGTAGGAGAGCAGCTGAAGATCACCATATTCTCACTTGTCACTGAAAGCCTGTGATTACCATTTAGAAAACAAAGGGCTAACCCTAAGGCCATGGACATCAATGGAAATTTTTCATTGTCTTTTTTAGGAACTTAAGTAAACTCCAAACTTGCAGTCTTATTTGTTAATATTTTATTTTATCTAAAAATAATTTTGACCACATTAAAAAAGTTCTAAAAAAGCCAGTGATTTCTGCTTCACAAAATATTGTGTGATATCACAAGTCCAAGGAAGAGATAACCTTACAGATAATGTGATCTTCCCTTGGATTAGAATGCTATTGTGAGTGGTTATTTTAAGATTTCTAGGCTACTGAAAGTCAAATGTGTTTCCCATCATCTTTGTTAACTGTGTATTTATTGGGTGTATATGATTCAATAAGTCAATTATTACCCCCCCAACCCCATTTACTGGTTGTAGATGATTCATTAAGTCAGTTGTTGAGCTGAAGGGATGGTTTTTTGTTGAAGTAAGTATCGTCATCTCAGGACTGACATTATTAAATATCTTATTCTTTCCATGACACAATTAGTTTCATTGGGAGTCTTTACTAATGAAAAAAGGGGAAATGTATCATCAGTTCAGGAGCATATGTCATCTAGGAGGAACTGGATGATCGTAGAACCGGATGAACATGTGTTTGAGGCTGAAGGGACCTCAGGAGATCTAGTCTAGTCTCCCTGCTCAAACCAGGGTGAGCTACAGCACGTTGCTCAGGGCTGTGTCTTGTGTTTTGAACATCTCCAGAGACAGAGACTCTACAACCTCTCTGATGGTACAGTCTGAGGTGGCAAGAAATAGGATCCTGACTCATGAATTTCTTGTCAGCACTATGTTTCTAAATTTTAACCTCTTAATACTTAAAGGGTAGAGAAAACCAAGCCCTCCCTGTCCATCACATGATTCAATTGGAGATGTCTCCTACATATTGAGATGGGAGAGAAAACTACTTCCTCTGAGTGTTTCCTACGAGATCCCAAAATGATGGTCCCACCAGTCCACCTGGGATCTGAAGTTAGAAACTCATCTAAAAGAAAACCGACAGAATTAAAGCTCAAAACTTCAAATCCGACTTAAGCAGCAAAGGTGTTTTGTTTGGGGTTGGTTGGGTTTTTTTTCAGTCTGAAGTGGATATACTCTAGGGAAAGAAGGAGGAGTAAAGAAGAGGAAAGGAAACACGGTAAGTGGACAGGCATTTCTTATGATATTACAGATATTTTGTATGATAACAGCTTCCAGGCTACAAATCCAGAGTGTTACTCAACCATAGGACAGAATATATATGTAATCAGCACATACAGATTTTGTATAATTGCTAAACTTGTTCTACTGTTAGATCAAAAGAAGAGCCAACAGCTTCCTTCAGCTTTCTCCACCACTACATGAATTCCTTTCCTAGTTATGCTGCACTGCATCAGGGTTTGGCTGTTACTGTGCATACCCTCTTGTACGTGAAGGATATATGCAAATAACTGGAAAAGGCTTTTATCAGTCGTTTTGACATAAGTGTTTTTTTATTTTGTGACAACGACAAGATTAAAAAGAGTTTGGTTACAAAACATGGCTACAAAACATCCTGACCCTTCACTAGCAGCTGCAATTGCTGCTCCTGGACAAATGAAGCATAGTAACCTTTACTCACTATAACAACAAGGAAACTAACAGTCACCCAAATAGTTGCAACAAAAGAAAGGAAGGAAATTATAGCCAATATTTGGTTATGTTCTTTGCTTAGAGATATATAGGGCTTTCATACCCTTTCTAACACCATGTCCCCCAGAAGACCTGATAATTAGAATATTCCTATGTGACCTGTGCCTCCTACATCACACAGCTCTTGTGACTGCCCAGGCAAAATCAGACACCTAACCTTTGCAGGAGCAGTAGTGTATCCCACAGATCAAAACTCAATCATTCTCCTGACAGACTGATTTTCCTGAAGTATCTAAGGTACTAGGCACGTTTTATGCAGCACCCATAGCAGTCTACGTTAAACTTCTTGCTCCAAATTTTACTTTAGGAAGGAAATGAATCTTGGTGGAACAGCATTTACCTCATTTTACCTGTGTTGAATTTAAGAAAAGATTTGTCTTGCCATGATCACACTGGATTCAATACACTCACATGCTTTTTGGGTTTAATTATGACCACATTGGTTACACCTTGCACATGTATGTCTGAAATATGCCAGTTTTAAAACAAAACAAAAGAAAGAAAATATATCAAATCATACTTCATAGACTGCCAGGTAAATATATGATGTTATGGAAAGGTTTTTAATTTATGTTGATTGACTAAGGAGGAAAATACAGTTATTTGTTTTTCCCTTCCCTTCCCTTCCCTTCCCTTTCCTTCCCTTCCCTTCCCTTCCCTTCTCTTTATAATACAATTTCAAGACACATTTTCATTTTAAAATCTTCCTCACTTTTAAGACTTAGGGAAACATTTATGGAGGTTACTATTTACTAGGGAGGATGAAATGATAGAATAAACTAGGGCAAATGAAAATTACTGGATTTATTGGCAGGCAGGTTTCAGGGTCTGAATAAGACCTATTTAGGTATTTACATGTGAGGGGGGTTTCAATGTTCCTTTTACAATCAATGAATATCAAGAATATACCCCAAATTCAGTTAACCAGACACTAAGTCTCAATTTGGGGTGAACAGAATTACTTTCCAAGGTTCGTTTCATTTATTGGCTAGACCCCTGCAATTCACATTTCAATACCTAATTGTACATGACTTAATCTGAACCTGAATCCCACCTAAAATTTATTTTAGAAAGCTTTGCCCATAATGAATCTAAATTCATAGGTGTTAACACCAGAAGTCAGGAGGTTCAGAAGATTTAATCACATGCTGCTTCTCTTCCTCCTCAGGCTTCCCCTCAAGACTGTTGAGATTTCTGGGTGCATCTCCATCCAGTTGGAAAAGAGACAGTGGGTCAGCAACCAGTAAATGAAATTGAATAAGGAAGAAATATCAGAACCTAAAATAAATCTTGATGGAAGAAAATTTTGAAACTACTGAGCTCAACCCGAAGGACTTTCCCTATATAATTATTTTAGGATCAAGGAGGACTTTTCCAGATTATCAATATCAGACATAGTTCTTTCAGTAATGGGGAGAAAAAAGTTGAAAGGTGTGGCTCTCCATAAGGAGAAACTGTAGGTCTAAATAGGGTGGAAGAAAAGCTCTCCCAGAGGCTGAAGTGGGTGGATTCATTCATGTGTTTCCTCTTGCTGCATTATCAGACCAGTAACCCCTAACAGTTTCAAGCTATGGACTTCACCATTATCAAGTAATTTAACTCTTTGGTTTGCTGTTGGGTCCACGTTGCATTCTTTCAGTTCCAGGCTCTCTTTTGGTGTGAAGTGACTAGTTCTTTCTGGGATGATAACACCTGGAAAAGATTCTAGAAATACATTTCCCCAAAGACCACACAATACAAATGAGACCACATCCTATCCAGACTTATCCATCCTGAAAGGTTCAGGATGATACAATATCAAGCCAGCAGGTTTTATATCCTTAGACATCCCTACACAGCTTTATATCATGCAACACATACACTTGGCATCATGTTAGGCTGCAACACAGACCTCACTTTATTTTCAGTGTGTACAGACATAAACATGCACAAAAGGAGACACCTGAGCAAAGAGCTTTGCAGACTGGATATGATCGTCCTGCTTTATGAGAATGTATCCTTGAGTGGTGCTGATGCAAGCTGCTCTGTGCTTTGTTTGCACCAGCACTACTTCATGGAGTGGGTGGAGAGAAGAAATATCCATTTTATTTAGGGCAGTAGGTGCTAAGCCTTCAATGTCCTGATTTTCATTGTTTAGTAACGCTCTGCAGCAAAGATCTTAATCCAAGACCTTGACACGATCCATGATGAACAATGAGGTGTGCATGATTTTTTGGACTACCCTCAGGGCTGAGCTGCATGGCTTTTAATTGGGTCAAGGCAGACTTATAACAGACTTTAGTGTCTTTTCTATTTTTTTCTTATTGCCATGATAGTGTCTCAGTTTGATAATGCAATTTCAGAGCATTATCATGTAAGTAGCTTTCATATTGAATTAGGAAACTATATAACAACGGGATAAGAAAACTAATGCATGCTAGACATCTCTTACCATAAGCTTCTGCATCTTTTCACCACAAAATTACATCTGTGACCTTTCTCTTCCCTTTTCAGTACAATCAGTCAGTATGAAAAGCTCTGCTCTACTGCTAGAAATAGATCACACACACCCCCCATTAAATGTTGTTCAGCAGAACACGTATGTCAGCCTTGCAGCAAAAAAAGAAGGTAACTGTAGTCACTTATCTTGCATTTCTGGTTGGTTTTTGGTTGTGTTTTTTTTAATATGTACAGAATTATATAAGTAAATATATTTCTGTGTTCATGTTATCTGTGTGAGCTTGACACTGTAGATCCATAATGACGAATACTAGATCTGGGCTCTGCTGTAGCACACACAGCAGCACCGCTTGCTCTAGACCTGAACAACGCACTTGACTACCTTTGTCCAATTAGCACCTGGTACAGGATTTATGTCACCTTTGTGTTGGCTGAAAGCCAACAGGGAATATGTAATCTGATAAGAAGCTGCATGGCAGAAGTTATCCTACAGGTATTTTTTTAAGGGGCAGACTGAGTTTAATCCAGAGGTTCTGATTTTCAGTGTGTACTAATGCCAGATTTTCTGTATTGTTCAGTGAGGAACTGAAACACTCACCTATCCTAAAGTGACATTTAAAGATGCTTTCACCAACTTGACCTATGCGTTAAGTCATCTGCAATCCCTTAAAGTCCTTCCTCAAAATTCATCTGTGGCAAGGACAGGAAAATAGCTAGCAATGGTACTCAGGTGCCCCGAGTATCTTCTTCTCTCTCCAGAGAAACAAAATTTAATGTACTCTGAAATGCAGGTATCGAGGCCCAGAGTTAGAGCCAGGCTGACTTGAAAATTAACCTGTTCAGGGAAGAGTCAAATTTCTTTCCTTTGCACGGTAAGTGACCTATCTCAAAATGTAATCATCTTTCTCATTTACCTCTGAGTCCATACACATTTATTTTAGGAATGTCCACATTCATTTTAAGAATGCCACGTTATTTTATTTAATCAGTTAATAAGCCATATTATAACTATATCAGCACATGTCTTCATTCTCCATATCTCTCAACCAAACACTTTGTAGTTACGAAAATATTCTGCTTGCAGGTGTGAAAATTTCTCAAGGAGGGGCACCTCTTTGACTGCTGACAATATTATTTTATTATGTATTTTATTAGATTACTTACTAATTTAATTATATATTAGAGTATTCATTGAATACTTTTGACCACGAGACATCTTTCAAGGCTTTGTCTCTATGTTTAATTTCTGATTCAGTGTGACGCTTGGCATGTATGGCATATAGTTTGGCTAAAAATTATTGACAGACTGTTGGCTACAGTAGTTTGCATAGAGTTTTTTGCACAGAATATAAGTGACATCAATTGAGCTTGTTCGATATACTCACAAATGTAAAAGTAATGACATTTAATAAAGAAAAATATGGGGGTTTTGGTAACAGTCACACAATATAAAGTAATGTCTTGGCTTCTCTAAAGTTTATGCAAAAATACCACTTCCTTCCTCAATCTCAGGACTTTTGTCAAGCTATTCTTCGGTTTGTTGAATCTGGTAAGTAATAAATTACCTTATTATAGTGTTGCTCACAGAGATACAGATCACATTGTACAAAAAGTGGAAAAGGAACAATGTCAAATATAAATGTAAGTCACATGACAAGTATAGAAAGGGGGAAAAAAAAACTAACTATCTGCTATGCATCGGAACAAGGGAAAAAAAGGAACCTTATAATTCCGTAAGTGGTTGTTGATTCATAAAGAACAGAAATTTTTTGCACTTCACCCACCAGCACCTGCTTTTCTGTTCCTTTGCCTTTGGAAGGCTTGTGCTAAGCGCTGCTCTACAGCTGTGGGTGTTGGGGGTGTAATCACAGCACATTGTGCTTCAGGTTCATTTTCCAAACAAATCAAGTAGGGGGAGCAACACCACATTGGTTTGGTGTGCTCGGGCAAATCTAGAAAATATTAACTGGAGATCAAGAAACTGGGGAGTAGATGTTTTCTGTCTCTGCAAGATCTGACCCTACCCTGAAGACTCCATTAAAAAGTAGAGAAATGCTGTAGCCCCTTTTTACAGGCAGAAAAAAATATCAGCAAAAAGATTTATAAGTTTTGCTACTGCCAAGATACCACTGGATGGGAATTTGCATAAAAAAGGATTGTACACAGCCCACTGAAACATGAGAAATCTGTGACAAAGGCACACTAAAATTCAATGCCTTAACCAGATGGTCATCTTTCCTCTTTGAGAAGTACCTACTTCAGTTTCAGACCATAGGCACAACCACTATACCCCTGGCACAAACCTCCACCATGGGTAGAACTGAAAACCTTAAATCCCATAAATGATAAAGAAAGCAAATATTTAATCCTTGGAGGACAGGGTTTCTCCAGACAGGTATTATTTACATTTGGCTCTTAAAGATAAGGAATGAAAGATTTAACTGGAGGGATAAAAAGGAAAAGGAGTGAATTCTCAGGATGTTACATTTGATGCCTTGATCCCCAAATCCCTAGCTATATCCAGAAGGAAACAAAATATGATGAGACTCTGCCTGTGATGCTATTGAAAGAGCTTGAACTTTTGAAGACATAACCTGACTGTTACTTATTTGTCTTGTTCTGTTTTCACTGAATTAAAAGCAGGCAAAATGCAGATCAAGAATGGATTTTGTAATAAGCTCTTAAAAATAAAGATACTTTTTTGCATTTCTTCCTTGGAGAACCGGGCAAACAAAAAATGGTGTTATGAAATAGTAAACTAATTTAAATAGCTTCTGAAGCTAAGCAGAAGAATTTTGCCTTGTGAACCTGTTGTACAGGGAGAGCAGCTGTAATTTAATGGATTAAACTTCAGCCTAGGAGACTGCAAGCTCCAGCTTGCTTAGTGAATTTGCCCCTCTGCAATGATGTGAGTTTGTGCTGGAGGCTTCAGCCTCTCTGAACCTCAGTAACCTGGCTCATGTCTACAACATGGAAAGCAAAGCTGTTATCTGCAAGCTCAACAGGTGTATGAGGCAGTAGGAAATCTAAATCATTAACGGAAATGGGTTTGGTCAGAGATTTTACTTATCACATCTTTATTTCCCCTCCTGTATTTGAATATATGGTAGTCACATTTAATGATGGGTAAAATAAAAATAAAAATAAAATAAAATAAATGTTAAATTAAATTAAATTAAATTCTCTAGAACATAGATTTTTAGTTTGAAGATTCTTTGGGTTTTTAGCCATTTTTTGTTTTGGCCTGAAAGACAAACAGACATTCCTCAGGGGGTTGCTACTTAAGTGCATTCCTCTCTGGATTGTTTAAATTTTGTTTTCAGTGGTCAGCCTTTCACTTAGAACCCCTACTTTTCCACTCAGTTTTTAGCCTGCCCTGTTAGTGCTCCAGGTTTTCTAAGGATCTTCTGCTTCCCCAAATTCTCTCATGGTTTTTATATTCACACATAATAACAAAGGAGAAACTTTGTTGTAGTCCACTTTAGCAGCTATTATTAAGATTAATTACACATTATCAGCAACATGGAAGATTCTCATCTACCCTAAAGCACTAAGCCTCAGCAAATTTTATGTATCCCTAATATAGTGCTTTTCTTCAAGGCTGTACTAATCACCCACATTTCTTTGCAAGCCCATGGAAATTTTTGCCCTGTCTTACCTGACCTAAAGTCTACAGCTTCTCAACTTCTCTTTCAGTTATAATAACAAATGAATTTTGTGGATTAACTGAAAATATAATTCAGTTGTTTTTTTTCAGACTCAACAGAGCGAGTTGGATCCCAAACAATAAAAAGGGTATTCAGACAGAAAGAAAGAATATTGTTATGTCCTTGTATCTCTAATCTCCCACAAATTCACTTGTATCACAGTCACTTTGTCACCCTATATAACTGTCTTTTTGAGAAACTACCCATAACTCCACTGACTCGAAACAAAAAATAAAAAACAGCAACAGAGTACAAGAGGAATGGAGTTGATCACCAAGAAAGAAATTAGCTGTGTGCATTACTAATGTGGTGACCATGTAGAATTCCACTGTTTGTGTTGAGTTTGACTCTGGGGAACAAGAACTTATTCCTCAGAAATTTAAAGCTGGAATGGTGAGTGGAGTTTCCATCAGTATATGTGGATATGACGAAAAATTAGTCTGTTCCCCTGCATATATCTTGGAGCATGATTTCACTGAAGAACACCTGTATCAAAAATACAACTTCTTGTTGAGTTACAGCATAGCTTAACTCAGATGTTGTAGTCCACTGGACTATCTATCACAACTTAATGTACTTTGCTCCAGGGGGGTTAGTTCACTTGTAGATAAAATAAGGACCTTGTTCCTAATTTTGTCTTTCTTAACTTCTCAGATACTGTATCTTATTGCACTTCTCTCTGCTAATTTAAAGAGCCTTTTCCTACCAGAGAATTTTTCCCTATGCAGGTGATGCTTTTCACATTCTTTTTGATAAGATTCATAGTCTGAGTTACTTCAGTCTTTTTAGTCTTCTAGGGAAATGTTCTAGTGAGAAGTTCCTGCTGTTTAGTCTATCAACCTCCTTTTTGAACCTTTGCTCTCCTGGTCCTTCCACCCCAAATAAATGCCACACAAAATGAGACATCTTCAGAGCACAATAGAAGTCATCAGAGAACAATAAGGAACAGGAATTTACCACCGCCACTCTTAGGTACCATCATTCCATCTGTTTTCTGTGTTCTCATGTCAGTTTTTGGACATTTAAAATGTCACAGATGGAAAAGAGCTTTTTGAAGGGAAACCTCACAAGCTTTTCATATTTTTATTTTAAAAGTTGAGTTTTCGCATGCTTGTCTCCATCAAAAAGTTGGCATGTGAAAATATACAGGACATTCAGGCTGAGATATATATCTGAAGAGTATAGGGTTTATTTTATTTATTTGTGGGGTGTTTTTAAGCTGCCTTAAATACATAGAAAGTACTTAAAAGACATTTTTCTCTCAAGGCTCTTTGGGGACTTTGTTGAAAGGCAAGAAAATCAATTGTTTATATAGCAACATCACTTCATTCCAGGCATGGGCTGAAGCACACACTTATTTAACAATAAATCTGCTTCTATGAAATGTAGGTGAACAAAATAAAAATAAGCAATAAAATACTCCACGCCTATACAGCAAATTCTATGCACTGGTTTCAAACAACTTTAGAGTAGTGGATAAAAAACTTTTTATTACTGCAGGACGATGAAGCACAGAGATGGTTAATGAATTGTCAGAAATCCCACAGATAAAGTTCTAAACTGAGATTAACCTAAGGTATGTGTCCCTCTTGCCCTATTTACACTGCTTTTTCACAGAACCTACTAAACGTTGTGAGGATCAGAGCTAGTTTAATTCCTTTTAAATTCATTCTGGAAAGAAGTTATTCCATAGCAATTTTTGTTGAATAATGTATTTGGATGAAGACTGCTCAACCATCTCTCTGAATGTACAATGTTTGAAACTGCATGTGAATACACATTGTAAGAAGCTCAAGTACTAAAAGTAGTTCTTGGCTTTTCACAGCAAGCAATCAGTTATCAAGACACATGACAGCAAGGTATATGATTACAGCAACCTCAGTTCAATGCAAAAAGTGTTTTTCTAAAGAAATAATAAAAGTTGGTTTATAGATAACTATTCTGCTTTGGCTGTCAACTTTTAAATAATGAGTTATAATACCAAAAAAACCTCTGGGGGGAAAAAGTGCTTTGAGTGAGCTATTTGACTTCTAATATTTTGATATGAGATTTAACAATTTAACTCCTGAAAGCTCAAGAGCTTTCAGCCTGCTCAGCTGGAAGCTTAAAGGATACAGTGGACTTAATCACCAAATTAAAATATAGAATTATATTTAGCCAATGTCTCAGAATTAGGTAAGGAAAATATGCTGCATATTCACTAGTTTTAAGTACTTTGTGTCACTAACTTTTTCCTCAAAGTATGGGTTTATGAGAACAAGGTCAGCACCAGAGACTTTCCTACTACTTTGCCCTGATTTGTGTCTCATTCTTCTTAGAATTCACCCCTCAAAATGAGAAGGGCACCGGACAAGGGTCACTGCATTTAAAGGAAGATATGCAACACTCTGAATCAATGATTCATTTTAGATTTTTTATATGCTGAGTATAGAGTACTCAAACAAGAAGCAGTGATCCCTAAAGACAATGCAGGTAATCTTGGAGATTTACCTGCTGCAGTTGAATAACAGCAGTGTGATCTGAAATAGAAAACTAGGAACATACAAGGAAACGGAAAAGGCCAGAATTTGGATGGTATTTACATACATGTGTCCTGGAATTGCTGGAGTTGAAGGCTAAGTTTGAGAAAACAGATAATTAACCGAATATATGGCGTTAACCTACAATGATGAAAGGGAAGAACATCCCAGTGGTGTTAAGCAGAATGATATGGAAAGATGGGAAACCTCAGTATCTTCCACCCTGAAGTCTGTGAGATGATTCATTACTGAAGTAAAAAAACCCAGAAGTTAAAATAAGTATAATGTTAATCAGTGTAAAGTTAATAATGTTAAAATAAAGTTAATATAATGAGAGGAAATGACAGAAGAGGCCAGCAATGTTCCCAGAGGTAGTCTGGGAATCATCCAAGGATTCTCAGTCTTGCTCAGAACAACAATTTGGAGCTAGAGGTGTTCACACAGGTGAAGATGTTAAAATAGAAGGTGAACCAGAGACTGTTAAGTATCTTGTCCCTTAGTCTGGTAATGCATGCAGGCTTTTTTCTACAGTCACCAAGGTAAGCACAGTATTTCTGAAAGCTTCCACAGGGCCAGCCTGAAATTTTAACCTTTTCCCACTGACTCTGGAAAGCAAATCAAGTCACCTCCATGCCAATGAGATGCAGTAGGCCAAGGAACTGGAAAGAAGGAAAAGTTTTGATCAATTTCATAGAATCATAGAAAGGTTTGGGTTGGAAGGGACTTTAAAGATCATTGAGTTCCAACCCCACTGCCACGGGCAGGAAGACCTCCCACTAGAGCAGGTTGCTCAAAGCCCCATCCAGCCTGGCCTTGAACACTTCCAGGGATGGGGCATCCACGA
>JAOXNO010000001.1:206968394-206980422 GCA_028565335.1 Limnodromus scolopaceus
CCAGGTGGGGTCTCACGAGTGCAGAGTAGAGGGGTAGAATCACCTCCCGGGACCTGCTGGCCACACTTCTCTTGATGTAGCCCAGGACACGGTTGGCTCTCTGGGCTGCCAGAATTTCTGACTTTCTATTCACTTTCAGGCAGCTGAACTGTCTTTTGAGAGAATGTGCTTTAGAACTGACTTTTGGAATCATCTCAGACCAGCTGTAGTAAGTACCTGGAAGCAGGGGACTTAAGATCTTAGCCCTTCACAGCCTCAGGTAATTTAAGCTAAAAGATATTATATGTCAGCATAATTTCTTGCAGGGGAAACTTTTGGGAAAATTTCTCTCTATTCCTCTTGCTTGAGCGGAGCCATGGCACAAGAAAAATGCACAAGTTCTTGCAGTTTTAAAAAAAGAATGAAAAAGGAGAGTAGCTGCAGCTGTGGTCCAAACACGACTTAAGAATGACAAAGAAATTTTTTAAACTGTGTCTTTTCTCCATTCTTACTGAATTTTGCTGAGAGATAGGTACCTAATTATTCATCAGGGACAGGTATGTTCCTCTAGATGTCCAATAGCACTATGCTAGAGAAAGCCCTGGGTATCTCAAGGAGAAACATGATTTCTTTGTCCATTGACCTTCAAATTATACCTGTGTGGCTTGTTAGGGGACTGAATCTGTCTGTTAAATACGTATATAAAAGTTCATAATGTATTTCTTATGATTTATCAAATGAGGTCAACAAATAACTAGTCACAATTCCGGTTACACATTTTTCTTGGGGGATTCAGAAGTTACTCAAAAAAAAGTTGAATTCCTTCTGTTTTGACAATGAGATTTAGTTATAGTGAATAGACTACTGTTGTCTTCTTTAAGAGAGTGAGCAAGTCTATAAATATCTAATTTTTTCTAATGTTTGTCAGGATGCAAGTATTTCAAATCATTTTAGTCTTAAACATACATCTTACACACACACTGTTTGAATAATCTTCCACATTACTGTTTGCGTATGTGCAGCTACATTTTATTTTCTCTTTTAATTTCTTATCTTAATCCTAAGTAATGAAAATATTTGGATTGCCATCTCTTCTCTAGAAGAGAAACAAACAGTGTAAAGAGAAACAAACAAAAATGTTTGAGGGACTAACAGGTGAGGATTAAAAACAAAGAGAGGAAGGAGAAAGAAAAGAGAATTTAAGAACAAGCTTAAAGGAGCCATGGAAAAATGAGGAAAAAAAAAGTAGAAAGGCAGCAGTCTGTAAAAGAAAAATGGATTGGCACGTGGGGTAAGAGAAAGCAAGTGACAGTGAAAGGACAACAAAGCAGAACTGACTGAAGTGGGATTTGAAGGGGAAACTTCAAATATCTCAAGGTCTCAGCATGTGGGCTGTTTTTTTAATTATTTTTTAAAAAAACACCTTCACAAGGAAAAGGAGGATTTTTTTTTGCAATGTTGTCATTAAAGAAAAAATATAAATCTGCCAAAATCAAGGCATCTTGTAATGTGTGCTTATTAGAATAAAGTAAATATGAGAATGAACCCAGCTTGATATCATTAGTATGCATTTGCAATAACAGCAACAACAACAGCAAAACTAGCCAAGATTTTTAGAGGAAGTGGTAAGAAAGTGGGGTGATAAATGAAGAATTAAAGATATTTCTTTTCTAGAAAGGAAAAGAGACAGAGTCGGAAAGAGAGGGAAAAAATAAAGGAAGATATAAAGCTAGGAAAAAAATTAAATGCAAATATTACACTGGGGGGAGAGGAGGAAGAAGGGTAGAAGAAGATAAAAAAACTAGTCCAATCATCTACTAATCCATTTTTTAATTTATGAATTCGCTCATCCATCTTAATCTCATCACAGTATCACATCTGAGTGCCTAAAGGCCAGAAAGAGTTTAATTTCACCCCTCCTCCCCAACAGGCAACCGAGAGATGATGTTATCAAATCATTATTCCTGTTTAGCATTTTGCCTTCACTTTTCTTGTGACAGCAAAAATGCGATCTGCAACAGAGCATTCCCTGTGCGGATCCCAGTTCAGCAATATCTGCTTTTGGGAGGGTGCACCATTGCCCTAGGTCATTTACCTGCAGTGTGAAAAGAGACCAGCCAAAGGAGATGGCGTGGATCTGAGCAACTTCTCCTCGCTTCTCTCCCTTCTCAAATGTCCACACAAATCACATTGTACACAAATCACCATTCATACTACTGCTCTGTTCTCTGCAGGTGGAATCTTGTCCTTGTCCTCTCACAGAGAGAGGCTGAACACTTGAGAAGGGATATGGCCTCTCAGGATGGAGACAAGCACAGTTTTAGGGATGAGACAAAACCCTCTGACCTCTGAAATGCTTATGAGTGTCAGAAACTCTGGTTTTAAGAGTGCCTGTGCTCTTTTCCATCATATCTTGCCCAGTAATTGATATTCATTATGATTACTTCAGCCAATATAAAGTTCTTTTGAGTCATTGCAAAAGCATAAATATTAGGAAGGAGAAATGGCAATTTGAAAATAATGAAGAATTCAGCTAAAAGTGATATTATCATGCAGTTAATTTATTTTTTTTTACTATTCATAGATAGTCAAAAACAGTTGCACATTCATTCAGAAACCAAACTTTTTTTCTTTTATCTGTTTTATTATTCTTTTTTTTCTTTTTGTTTTTTAATAACCATTAAGACCCATGTTTCTGTGAAGGATTTGTCTGACAGATTCATGAATACCATTATTTATACACCTAACTAAGCTCCAATGACCTCCTGTACAGATGTCCTCAAACAAGAAACAAACAGGATAAGAAATATTGAGGGAAGAGGGATTAGCTTTGAGAAGTATCTCATAACATTGAAGAAACTGTCCTTGTGATATTAGTGAAATGAAGGCTGAGCATTAAGATAGGGAAGACAATAAATAAATAGAGATAAAAGTAATCCCAGGTTATAATCCTATTATAAACTCTTCCAAAAGATAGAACTTTTCTCCAGACCTTTCAGGAAGATGGGAGATCATATTTCAAGAAAAGATGGGTAAAGTGTGGCATCTTCATTGACATATTTTACTTTTGAGATTAACCAAAATTAATCAGAATAAATTAGCGCCATGGTTCTGTCAGATACAAAGAAGGTCATGGGCTTCATGGTCACTGAAAGAAAACTGGCAACAAAGTAAATTAGATCTTTAGTGGCATTTATAAGAACATCTGTTCTGGGATCCCTGGAGCTGGCAGCTGCCTTGTGTATCTCTGCAGAGAGGCAACTAACAGCATGGAGGACACCAAAATATCAGAAAGATAAAAGAAGATTCCTTGGTTAGCAGAAGAGAGGTATTAATACTAGAGATAACAGACTCCATATCCACCACCCAGCTGCTGATTTGGTCAGGTACAGCCTGTGTTTAAGCACAGAAAAAGAGAATGGTAAGGGTTGGAAGGGATCTTCGGCAATCACCTGGTCCAACCTCCCCTGCCAAAGCAGGTCCACCTAGAGCAGGTTGCACAGGAATACATCCAGGTGGGTTTTGAATTTCTCCAGAGGAGACTCCACAACATTAACACAGGCAAAAGGAAAGACATGACAAACCAGACTATCAGCTGAAAACCAGAATGTCTGTGGTATCTTTCCTTTCTAATTCACACACTGAAAGAATGGTGGGGAGATGTTTGCCAGCTTCAGGAAGGTGCGACTGAGATTGCAATCAGAAGCCCCTTAATTTCTGCACAACAAAATACTGCTTTTCCTGGAAAAAGAATTGTGGTGAATTCTCACCTAGAAAAGCAAACACCATAGCACTAATAAAAAATTAAGAAGCTGGAGAAAAGGCTTGTAGTCAATATGAACAACTGCACTAATCACCTTTTTCAACATCCTTACAATGATCTTGGTGCTGATGTAACTACTGGCCTTATATGAACTGCAGCCAGTATTTCCCCATTCACGTTGTCTACATTTACTGTAACCTGCAAAGTTCCAGGGGAAATGTACTGATGAACAAAATTATTTTCAATCACCATATAAACACTTTTTAGACAATGAAATCTCAAAAATGTTCTGTGTGTGTGTGTGTGTGCAAAAATAGTATTGCCAAAACATTAATCAGATTTATTTATCTGCTTTCTGGAATAAACTAGATCTAGAAAAAAGCTTACTGCACTTCGGTGTGTGATATGTTGTTGTAAAATAATAATTGGAAAGCTTTTATAATATGTACTAGAAAAAGGCTAGGTCTGCAGAGAATACAGATAATGATTTTAGGAAGGGAAAGTTTGAAATCCAAAGAGCAGGGCAAGATCAGAAAATAAATGGGAAATTGTATCTACTGTGGAAGAAGACATGAAAATAAATTGAAGCTTGGGGGAAGGATGGAAAGGAAAAGGACAAAACTAATAATTTATTTACCAATTCAGTCATTTAAAATTCTAATTTACATACCCATCTATCTCACTCTATGCTGTGCATAGCAATACTTTCATCGATACAATATAAAGACATCAAGTGCTTAAGCTTTGTCCTTCTCTCCCGCGGTAGCACTGAAGGATAGTTTATTAATCATTGCTCCTGCTTCAGATGTCCCTCTCCTGAAGGTGGGGAGGCAGTGAAAAAGCTGAGCAAGGGTTGTTATTTTCATATTTGGCTCTGATCTCTTTCCTTCAGACTGCCACCAGAAATGGGTTTGGAAATACCTAAAAAGAAATGCAATCACTGGAAAAATAAATTTTAACAGAGCTTCCTGATCAGGTTTAAAGAACCCCAAAACACTATCACCACCATCACTACCCTGCCAAAAGAAATCAAAACTCCCAACCAACACCAAAGAATGCCTCATTTATTTCAGAAGGCTTTCTTTTCATGATGTTACCAACTGCAAAAAGGACTAAAAGAGCTATCGCTCTGTGACTCTTCTAGTCTTGGTTCATGTTGGCAGGGCAGACAGCTGTAGAGCAGGATGGTGCTGTGATGTGAGTATGGTGGTTCCCATCTGCTTCCCTGTAGAACTACACAGGCAGGGCTGTCAAGGGACTTTGGGGTTTCTCCCAATGCAGAACACACAGCACTGGACATTTTGGTGGTGTTAGTTTCACAGTACCTTGTACTGTACCTCCAAACACCACCTGTATGAGTTTAATCATTCTCTGCTCCTGCTCTGCAGTTTGACCCCAGTGTTTACACATGCTAATAATATCACTTCATATTAACAGTGCATTCATTTATTAACATATATTCATTGTAAAAAATATTTTATGATATCATTTTAAAATATTATATTCACCCTTTATCAAATATTGTTAAATAGTGATTTCAAAGCATTTTATAAAGGTATTACTCCAATATTTCAAACACTGGAACCGATACACTCCAAGACTAAGTGAATCAACCTCTTCATTAGTTTTATAGATGGGACGGAAACTCTCACCATAGTGATTTATAATCTAACATTATCTGAATGCCTACAGAGAGTATATACTGCATAAAAACACTTGAGCTGAGCTGACAATTTCAGAGTAAAATCATCTAAAACATTATTTGATAAAACACAGCAGGATTTGTTGAGCAACATATTTTATCAACTGCATGTGAAACTTCATACTACCATAAAATATTAAAAGAGAACAACCTTAGAAAAAAACTCACAACTACTCAAAACAACAGCAAATCATGTAAAAAGGCAAATTTGTGATCAGAACAGTAAACTCAACAAGAAGGAGATTTTCTATGTTGGACAGGTAGATCTAGGTACCTACATCTGTTTACATTGTAATCACCACCTTAGTAATCCACTTCAAAGAAAATAAAATTAACAAACATAAAGTATGTTTTGAACAAAAAGATCCATTTTAAAGAGGTATTTAACCACTAAGTTGCTATATATGTACTGGAATCCTAACAAAAATAAACCTGATTCAGAATATAACTTGATTACATTACTTGACTGTATGTTTTCATATTTTAATTTTCCCTCAGGTCATATTTTAGCTAGGTTTTTCATATTTAGAAGCATATTCTGTTTGTTTGGCACACTAGCTATGGCTTATCAGGTCCTTTAGCGGAGAACTAATATTTCTGAGCTCTGTAAATTTTGTCTCTGTTTTAGCCCCATTTTCTTCAATTCAAACATATCATAAAGCTGTCTGTCTTAAACTGAGAATCTGAAATCATAAAGCATCCTATACTTCCTCATCATCTCAAACCCAGGTATATTAATCCATTCTGTGAATATAGTATTGGCACATTAATGTTGTCAATATATTCTTTCTTGAATTAGATAAATATGAAACAAAAAGTGAAGACTTTGACAACAGGGTAAGAAGTAGCTGAGATCATTTTGCCAGTGGAATAAATCTGGAAGTTTTTTGGCAGTAAAAATACTTATCATTTTTGTGGGAAAGTTGACATAAGCTTCTGGAGTCCATTTCTGCATAGAGTAAAATGGTAGTAAAGGTAAGTAAGTAAAGTAAAATGTAGACCAAAATTCCAATCTGAATGTGGTAAAACCTGCTAAATTGATTTACTGTTTGCCATTACATTCAAGCTTCAAGTTTTTGTTGAATTGTTCAGAAGAGAAACAGCTAACCTAAATTGGTGTAAGCACATTTCTTCATGAACTTATTGAAATGAAAAGGCAAATTTTAAATCTCCATAGTTTTTTTTTTTTTTTTCTGTCAGTAATTCATTCATATTAAACTTATATTTCAGTTTAGGTCCTGGTAATCACAAGGACTAGGAGCTTTATTTTTTTTCTTTAAAAGAGAGCATACTTTCCTGATCATAGCAATGTAAATTTTTAAAAAAATACAATAATTGAGACACATTTACAAAATATTGTTTATCAGTTCCAGATTTTAAAAAGCCCGAGGGGGAAAAAACAACCAAACAAATAAGCCTAAACTAAAAATACATTGGTATGTTTACTTTTTCTCTCATGTTTTTCACCAAGAGTATTCAAAATAGTGGAAAGTCACATCTTACTAGGGAAAAAAATGATGAAGTGTAATTCAATGCCTACAGTGTATTTTAAAGTTATATGTATAAAGCTTCCTGTACACAGAATATGCATTACATAATTACAGTAGTCAGTTACCTCAAAAACATAGTCATTAAGTTACTCAAGGGAACATGACAATAACACTTTCTTTTTATGCACTTATAACAAACAGCACTGCAATTATAAAGTAGAACAAACTACAGTGGAAGATACAATATAGAGAATCGCATGACTAAAATGGATTCTTAGCTGTTCCAACAAACAGTTACAAAATTCTATTCTATCTTCATATACACAATCAAAAATGAGAATTTTAAAGAAAAACATACCTAATCTTTAACTACCCATTTCATTTTCCTCTAAGCAAGGCCAAAATTGGGACACAAAAGAACATTCCTGCCTTGAGGACTCCCAGTGGTTCCTCGAGAAAGAAGCCATCACAGAACCTGGTAGTATTTAAGTCTTCATGACTCAGGTAAAGGAAAGAGCCTGTCCCTCAGTTCTCTGTCAGTGATTTATGTCTAATCTGCTCTGCTCCCAGGAATAGCTTCTATATAAATATTTCTCTTGCTTTTTTTCCTAGTGGCTCAAGAGCTTCCCTGTGGGCTGTACTGGTTATTGTCATCTTCAGAGGTTCTCCAGAAGATAATGAGTCTAATCATGGATGCTGTGACACATACCTGCAAGCACCAAGATGTAGAAGGCCAATTCATGGGTAACAGTAAGCAGGGCATGACTACATTTGATGCTGTCTCCAATTTGACCCAAGGAACAGTGACCAGGTTGCCCACTGGAGAACATCTTAGTCTCACTTCTTGGTATGCAGCTCCTTGAATTTTCTTTTTCCCTTTCTTGTCCTTTCCTAACCTCACAATTTTGTTGCAACGTGCTTTTGCAGAAAGCTGACTGAGGATGCTGAAGGGTGGTGGCATATTACTCTATAGTATATTACACTATGTACTATATAGACACTATAGAATTGAGTCTATAGTTCACAAGGATGCTGTATATAAAGAATTTCATGCTGTAGTCACAGAAAAATCAGTTTTCAGAGTATTTGATATCATGAAGAATTAAGAAGCTTAATCTATTTTTATTTGGAATAAATTATGATGAACATAATGACAATTACTGAAAACATTTAGAAATTATCTAATACTTAGATTGTAGGACTCTGACTTCTCAATTATCTAGTCAGGAGATGTCAACATAATCTTAACAACAAAACCAGAAATCAATATTTGTAAAGGCACTTATATAAGCTTATGTCCTTGGGTAAATGAAATCAGACATACAGATTCACTTTGGTCTCCATAAAAAACAGCAGCCATCTGTGTGAAGTGAGGACTTTAATAAAGGAAATGAGGTACTCTGCAAAGTACAAGGGAAAATATAAAGGGTTTGCACAACTCAGATAGAGTTGCCACATAAAGGCTCTTTAACAGACTTCCTTTTGAGCTACAAAGTTAATGGTGATGATCAAACTAGGTTTAATTGACAGAGGAGACACAAGAGACCCTAGAATATGTCAGAGTTTCTTGAATTTATCCTCTGGTGAATTTATAAAAGCAGCTGAGCCATAGACTAAAACAGAGACTAGCAATTCTTAAAAATAATCATAGGACAATATTATCATACCACAAATAGTAAATACTGGAGAGAAGTGTCTGAATTTATGCCATATTTTCCCTGGCAAGATAAATCTCACTGTACTCAGAGAAATCAGGTTCAGCCTACAGTATAACAGCTTTCCTCTTTTGATTCATGCATTCCAATTAACAATGGTAATAAATACACTTCCCACAATCCCTACAGTTCTTTTAATTGTTGGAGTAGTTAGAGACATTATTACAGCATGGCAGTTTACAACTCTTGTAAAACACTGCCTGTTCGGCCTGTATGAAATACCAGATCCACAAAAGACCAATTAACTGGTATCTAGTTAATCTTTTGGCATTCTACTGTGAGCAAGAAATGAATGAATATGATACTGGAAGATTTATTTCTGGTATTGTTCAGGAAGATGCATACCTTGGAAATGTTGCAGATGAATCATCCAACTACAGCCACTATTTGACAATTTTTAGTGAGAAGTAATAGTCTATGGCTGGGTTGGGGATAGGAGAAATTAAAACATTTTCAATAGGACTGGATTTTTCTTCTCATAGAGTTGTTGCTGCTACTTTTTGAAGCCAGATCTTGGATTTTGCTGTGACAGGACAGGTGCTCAGACTGCCACCACACCTCATTATTGTCAGTCATCTCCCTGCGTGTCTTTTGATGCTCTAGTCAACAACAATCCAAATTTGGATCCAATTTCAAAATGTTTAGTGTGATAGCTCCAGTACTTTCAGAAAAAAAACCAACCCAACAACCCAAAAAGAAAAATGAAAAAACAACAAAACACAACATGTCAGGGATGGACATGGAAATGGAAAAAAAAAAAGGAAAAATATTTTATTTCAAGTTAGAGGAAGGACACTGGTTTCCAAGTAATCATAGTAAATTTAATTCCATTGGAGTAAGTGGCTACAAGACCCTCATGACATTTGTTCACCTCTGTATCATGAACTTAGAAAATAAGTTTTTTACAGCCCATAGTAAAATGTACACAGCATTTATAACTCATTGTATCATAAAGTCCAGCTCCAAGTGAAACCTCCAAGCACTGGCATAAGACAATGAAGTACTACTGCTACTCAGACCCTTACAGTAAAATAATTGAATAAGGCAAAGCATGGGAGCATACTGCTTGCGTGGGATGCAGAAACAGGCTTACAAAAGAAAATTCGCAAAGAAAATTCTATATGAGAACCATCAACATGGGGGTTTAAGAAACATGTCCAGAAGCAGCATTCTTGGCTGTATTATGGGAAATTTGCATTGGTGACATTTTGCAAAATGGTTTATCAGGTGTTTCTCACATATCTGACAAGATATAGAAGACTTGTGAACCTTAATAAAATATCCTGCTTCTGGTAAACTACAGTAAATTATGCTGTCATTTAACACATTCCTGACTTTATATTGTACAAAGAAATAATGTTGCAAAATATCTCAAGAAATGTGTGTGAAAGAGTGATAATGTTTTCTACTATTAATTTGCAAGTTGTCACTCTGCTGTCATTATTATACTGGGGATAATGTACTGTTAATTTCAGTATAACACAATTTTATTTTATTTTTTTAAGAATATCATTGTCAAAATGGATGAACCATCAGCTAACAGAAAGATCCCTCTACAATACTTGTGAAAGGTCAAAAAGATCAAACGATGTAACACAGATCTAAAGGAAGGTGTAACTACAATTTTTAGGAAGTAAGAATGCATGTACACTCTAAAAGAAGGAGCAGGAGATAGGAACAAATCAATGACTATTATTAGTTACTCCTTGTCATGAACAAAAATAGGTCAATATATTCATTCATTAACTCAAGGCAGATGAGTTTATGGTTTATACCATACAAAGTATGAAAGGAAATATGTTCACTTCCCAAGTAACACTGGATGCTGTCTGCACCACTTCCTCTTACTTCCTCCTTTCATTCCCCTCTAGTTTATGTTTTCCTTTACCTAAAAGGACCACCCTCAATACATTGGAGATTAATATAATTCCCTCCCAAATCCACTTTTTCAAAAGCCTTACCAAAATCTCGTCCCATATCAATGTAAGAGACCAGAAGATCTCTTTTCTTTCCCTTACATAAATTCAATTCATGAAAGAACTAGCTTCTCACCTCTACACCTTCCTCAGTGCCAGATAAAGGACTACTCAAAGCTTTCTCTGCTGTCCCTAGGGATGAATATTGTGTCAGCTGGGTCAACAAAAAAGCCTTTTATTTCCATCTTGATATCAACATTATAAATTATCATTGTCTGCAACCATAGTTCTAGCCTTACCTCATCTTTGTTAGTATGACTGCAAAACGTCCTCTGTGCTGAGTTTATTTCAGTTTGTATTGCACAACATCAGTCAGAAAGCTTCATAAGTTATAAGTTATAATAAATGCTGCTCTTCAGGGAAAGCTTTTCCATGAAAGCATATTGACCCTCAGTTTTCAGATTCAATAACATATGTATTTTTCTTCCCCTTATTTAAATAACTAAAGACTTTTAATCATGAGTGAATAATTTAAACTTCTTAGCTTGTTGTTTTCATGGAGGTTTTCCTTGCACTCAGCTGAAGATCTGCAAAAATTTCAGTGATCAAACATAACACCTAGAAGAAAAATCTCTAATTACATCAGTCAGAGCAATAGACCTTGGTAACCTGGGGGACGTGATGACATTTTATGCTTTGAAAAACCCAGTGCAGGAGGACTGCAATTTAAATGTTTTTTCGTGTTAAGCAAGGGTGGGAAAAAACCTAACGATGTCAGGACGTTGATAGGAAAAGCAAATCATAAGGAAGGTGTTTTCAATATTCCCCTGTTTAGACTAACAGCAATAAAGTTGAATATATGGATTACAGTATATAACAAAAAAATGTACATGTACAGAAATAGGCAAATCCCAAACTGTTTTTCAAAGATGTGGTAAACCCAGTTTAGCACATGAGTTCTGGGAAGATCAGACATCTCAAGAAACAGCTTTGCAGTCCATTCAGGGACTTGCAGAGCTATAACTGCTCCTTGTCTCTCATCCATGGACTGTCTTTCATGTCAGAAGTTACCTTTCTACCACTCTTACTGCTTGTCACAAACACTTTGGAAGACTTTTTCTCCGTACCCTATTGTCACTAGACTTCAGTAACCACTGACCACTATCCACTTTCCAGGAATCTACTACTGATGTTGGTTGGCAGACCTTCCCTGATCATGCCATTTTCTGCTATTCAGAGAGTCACTACATCCAAAGGAATGGAGTTCATTACCGAGACAGATTAGTCAACGATCACACTTTCTATAAAACAAGATTAAAGAAAGCAAATACATTTGGTTTACTCTATTAAGGAACAGAATCATAGAATCATAGAATCATAAAATCTTTAGGGTTGGAAGGGACCTTAAAGATCATCGAGTTCCAACCCCCCTGCCATGGGCAGGGACACCTCCCACTAGAGCA
>JAOXNO010000001.1:206980522-207011952 GCA_028565335.1 Limnodromus scolopaceus
TTCCCTCCAGCGTGTCAACTGCGCCACCGAGCTTGGTGTCGTCAGCAAACTTGCTGAGGGTGCACTCTATCCCACTCCACTCTCCATGTCACCGACAAAGATGTTGAATAGTACTGGTCCCAGTACCGACCCCTGAGGAACACCACTTGTTACTGGCCGCCACTTGGACATTGAGCTGTTGACTGCAACCCTTTAAGTGCGGCCATCCAACCAGTTCCTTATCCACCGAAGGAAGGATAAGAGGTTAAAATACTACATTGAAATTGCATTAAAAAATATTCTATAAAAAATTACACATTAAAATTAAAGTTGCAAAATTATCGAATAGTTATCAAGCTTGTGTTTGACAATATACTCTGCTTGATTGATCCAGCTTCTTAAAGGAGTAAGGAGATTTTCCTTTTTTCTTTTTCCTGTTCCAGGGATGCTTTCTCCCAAAGTCTGTCTGGCTACTCTTGTTAAAATTGGAATTGCTTTTCATTGTGTTTCTTAACAAGCGTGAAGGGTCAGAAAACTGCTTCTCACTTCTTTTTCCCCAAACCATATCTGCAAGAACAGCTCTCTTATTTTCCATGTCCATTACATTTTATGGTTAGTGTATTCCTTTCCACTCAGCTGGATTTTCCTGTTCACAAAGTTGTCAAAGGCTACAGTAAAACTTCATGCAAACTGGTTGTTGCACTAGGCTCAGCCCTTACAATTTGTGCTTAGCTTAACCCAGAGAATAAATATACATCTCTCACACAGGTGCCAGACTTGAGTCATTTTCCCTTATTCTATCTTTTGTTAGGTTTCAGATATCCTGCCATCACCATCAGTTATCCATTTCATGATCCCAGTACAGAAATACCGTCCTTAAAAGTTGTACTTATTCATGAAAGACTTTTTAGCATACACCTGATGTTAAAATTGCTTATAGAATACCAAGACTTAAAGATAAGCACAATCCTTATGATGGATTTTTATTACGACTTGAGCTATTTTACTTAATCACAGTCCATGCAGATAAAATGGATGAAACAGAGCCCACTCCAACTGTCTTTCTTCACTATCTGTTCCCAAATCATGAAACAAGCACTCAGGAGTGATTGCGATAAAAATGAAGTCATTTAAAAACAAATACATCTGAATTGCTAAAAAATACTTTTACCTTCTTACAGTGCAGTGGTGGACTGAACAAAGGACACAAGTTGAAGGGTTAAATCACCTTCTAAAATGAAAAAGGAAAAAAAATAATACTATTGAATAGCAAGTAGTTTCCTTAAGTGTAGTCTTTATTGTGGGAACAGTGGGCACTGAATTGAGTTAGTAACTACCACCTAGAGTAGGACTGGACTTCAATGTTGATGTCTACATATGCCTAAATGCCTAAGTACCTAAATGATAGAATCATAAAATCATTTAGCTTCGAAAAGACCATTAAGTTTGAGTCCAGCTGTAAACCTAACACTGCCAAGTCCCATTAAATGTCAAGGTCTACATCTGTGCTGTTGTCTACTCTCTCATAGCAGACGAAGATCTGGTCAGCATAGTCCCTGGAGCCTGTTGAGAGATTCAGTTCACCTTAAGTAGGCACCTAAAGGCAGATGAGCAGAGACCTGCTGCTCAGTCCATTAGCTGTTATGACCAAAGCCAGAAGAGATGTCTACCGCCTCCAAGCGTACCCAGGGATATCCAAGACATCTGTAAAGATATGTCCCAGGCCTTCACAAAGATCCATCTCTTTTTGCTACAGCACAGGATGCTTTCATATGTAGGCATTTAAATTGATTCCCACTCTGAGACTAAAGGCCACTGGCTGAGGAGACCTCCAGGAGCTGCCAAGTCTCTGTCAAGCTCCGAGGCATATCTGTCAGCTGTCTACGGATGTCTAGAAATACCTGTGGCTGATGGAACTAGATTACTATATCTGGCCAGTGAAGGAAGCCCCAGTGTTCAGAAATAAATCACTTTCATTTTGTCATTGGATATATTTGAACCTCAGATGGACTTAGGAACCAAGAATTAGAAAAGCTATCAAAATAAAAAAGTGAAATCCGCTCTTATGTAAACGACATTAACTAATGTATCTAAGAGACAAAGACTATCTGTAACCTGGGGTTACTTTGTTGGGTTTTGTCCTTCCTTTCTTTTTCATAATACTGGATTTTAAATGTTTAAAATACACTTGTTGATATTAAAAAGTTGTCCTCAGTTTAAAAATGCATCTGGAAGACAAATTTACCTCGTGACAATATTTTTTAATGTTTAGGTGAAGTAGTTCCATTTAAAGTGCTTTATATAGCATTTTCCATTTTAAAGAATGATCTTTGCAATCCTTTTAGGAATGCTCCTATAGTCTTTGTAAACAATAACTGAAATCGAGCAAATAGAAGTCTCTGTGTTTCCTGTTGCAAGGAATATATTAGATGGAAGCATTCAGTGAAAAAACTTTATTTGGTGATATCATTAAAATTGTAGCATCAGGATGCTGCATAGGCAACCTTAAATAATTGGGTCTTACTTATAAAATGTTAAGTGATTACTTTTGCCAACTTTATGCCTTTAATATAAGTATGCCTTTTAATGCGTGTAAGTATTAAGACCATAATACTATTTCAGCACCATTAACAGCCTCACACTGATACGATGCTGGATTCACTTGTGTTTGTATAACCAGTGGGCCATTTTTACAGCCGACTGCAATTCAAATCCCATTGTCAACACTCTACACCACCTGTGATGCAAATTTGAATTAATCCTAATTTTCATTGCCTACTTACACTTTTTGAGTAATGTAAGTGACACGTCACAGGAAATCCTACTCAACATGAAGTCAGCAATATTTCTGGCACTGCCTCTAGGAGACAGAAAATGTTATCTATTCTGAAAGATTCACACTGGAGTCTCTTCTTATACCTCTTCATAGCCAGTATGAAGAAAGAAAAGGTCCCTATTCTATTTTTTGATGCACACCATTTAAGTTACAGCTTCTGTACAATGTTGGAGTTGGGTTCACTTGACTTTTTTTGTCTGGGTTCCCAGCCATAAAGAAAATTAATAAATAATCTCCAGCTCAATCTCATATTTATTTTGCAGTAAGTAGATGTCACATTGGTGTGAGCTTCGCTTGGGGTAGCACAGTACAATGAAATTCATTACCAGCATGCCAGGTCCAGATATTATTTCTCAATATCCTATCAGCTTTTAAACTTTTCATTAATGAAATGTTACTTTGTGTGATTACTATAGCAAGGGGTGAATGATGCATGAAATAAAAAGCTGTCAAATCCTTGAGAAAGTGCTCAACACAATGACACATGTCTGCTTACTGTATTCAAAGAGTTCAAATGATATTCTTCTCAACTGAGTAGCACCGAAACAAATTATGGTCACTTCATAGGATTGACTTGGAACATATTCAAAATCACAAAAATCTTGTGCATTTTTTCCCATGTTTTAGGCTAAAATAAAAGGTTGATTTTTTCTGTTATGAATTAATTTCTTAATATGCATGTTTCTTGGGACAGTTCTAGTCAGGCTTCCATAAAATGAAGTACTAACTGAATTCTTCAGTGTGGGAAAATAGACAATTCTGGAGGATATGACCTGCAGATAAATAAAAATGAAGAAAAAAAATTTCTTACATGAAGAAAGTGAATAGGGTTAATGATTTGCTGTCTTTTCCAGTACAGGAAATAGGTGGCATCAAATGAAAGATGAGTTAAAAACAAGCAAAAGAAGGTGTTTTCCCACAAAGGGAAAATGTGAGACTCGTCATCAGAAGGTATTACTAGTGCTGAAAGTCTGCATGGATTCTAAGGATGAATGGACACACCCACAGGAATGAAATCAATTGAGTGTTTCTTAAATACATAAAAACCATTTCTGGTTCATGTAGTCCCTGTAAAAGTTTAATGCCTGGGAGAATATCAGAAGAAAGAAGAATTTATGTTTGCCCAGTTTGCGCAATCTTCCCTGGGCTCTCTTCTGCCATCAAAGGGAGGTCACTGCACAGGTGGACCTTTGGTTCCAACCAGTATGACTGAATTAATGTTAATGAGTTATTCTGCCTCATGATGTCTTTCACTGTACTTTTTATGAATTATGATTTGATTCCAACTCCAAAATATAACTCCCATGCCACAGCTATAATCATTTGAATTTGTGAAGTACCTGCATCCCAGAAAAGAATTGAATCCCATTGTGCCAAAGGCTGTAAATACATGCACAGAAATAAGAGCAATTTTGTCCCATGTAGCATAAGGAGAAAATTAGTTCCAACCGCAATTTTATTGGATCCAGAATGGCCTCCCAAATGAAACAATTTTGTCAACTCAGAAGGTTTCACATTGCTGTTTCAACTTATAACTCTTCATATCCAGTAATGATGCAGAAGCACAAATTCTGATTCAGTTGCATCACTTTCACATGACTAACACAGTAAAATACAGTGGAATTGTTCTTGGTGTGCAATGTAGTAAACAAGAGAATAAAGCTCATTTCAGAAATGAAAATTAGTTTTTCACTTCACTCCCACTTAGAAATAACTGTTATAAGTATTTTTATTGCAGAAAACCTCATTCTTGTTTTAGATCATGACTATTATTTCCGATGGCGGTCAACTATTTTGCATTTAGCTTTACTGTGCATATCTGACTAAAACGAAGAAGGTGAAGTTTGGCTTTCCCTGGGAAAAACAGTTAGAAATATATCTCTCCAGGAGCTTTTTTACAGATTTTCTTTTATCTGACTTCAACTTTTCTGCATTATTACTATTTGGGATGAGGAGAAAGGAGGAATACCCCAAAAATGTTGACAGTTTTCGTCAAATTCTGAATACCAAAACCTAATTAGCTTTAATCAATGGATAGGTCTGATTGTCAAGATCTTCTCAGTGCACATAGGTTATAAATATCAATGATTTATTAATTTAAAGTGGAAAAAGGGCACATTTCAGTGATACATCTGAGACAGTGCAATATCTCCCCATGGCAGAGAATGGACCATCCTGCTCTTACCAGCTGCTGGTTTGCTCGTGCCAGATCTGGTGCCCAGAAGTCTCCAGCAAGAGTTTTTTTGTTTCACTGAATTGACCGAAAATTAACACACCAAAACAAGTGTCTGCATTCTGCAAACTTAGCAAATTAAATCAGTTCAGTGAAAACACAAAGGTGAGTGCCAGAAGCAGCTCCTACATGTTGGGAGAAGAGTTGGGGAGGTCTGGGAGGAGACAGGGTAAAACAAGGCTGCCCTATATATTCACAGCCACTTACTCGATGGATACAACTGTACCACACAAATATACAGAAACACAGTTCAGGTAGCTTGCAACACAATCCTCACAGTATTTCATAAACAATTTCATGCACTAATTAGCTATTTTATCATAGGATCCCATAAGGCCCAGAGAAGAAAGATGCTTCGTGGTGTAGATAGAACCAAACTACTCTGGATGAAGACAGCAGGTTATTTTGGTTATTTTAGCATAGCATCAGGGATCCATCCATGTGTACTAAGCAGTTTAGGCCAATATATTCACACTCTGCATGGATTAAAAATAACTTCCTCTATAAAGAAGCTTTTAAATGCTGTTTTAAATCTAACCCTCAGCAGTCTGTTTTCCCAGATTCATTTTTCATCTATTCTATGATCAAAGTTGGTCAAATACAGCATCTGAATTTAATAGCTTATTTATACAGGTTTTAGAACAGTGTTATTTCAAAAATTCAGTAGTTTAATATTGGCCTCTGTTGCCAAAACATATATCAGAAGTTACAGAAATGCTGTTTCTCCCCTTCTTTCTGTCATTCTTAGACAGACATGGAGTGATTTAAGGGGTAATTTTTCTATGTGTATTGTGTTGAGATTTGAATTAACTCAAAATTTATGGACTGAGAGCTTCTAGATTTGTTTTGTGAGACACTAAGAGCATTTCTGATATAAGCTATAGATGTCACAAATCAAGAGGTTTGTTTGGAACTCAGACAGCCAGTACATTATATAATTTTTTTTTCTCCCTTTCTACACCTTGATCATGAATATGATTCTATCACGTCTCCTTCATTCAGGAAGAGCTTCTGTATGACTATATTGTAATTGGCATCGCTGATCGAATCACAGCAGCCACATTCTCCTCTTCAACTCCCACTCCCCTCTCTGGCTGAGCCAAAGAGTCAATATGATGACTAAGGGCAGTAAAACTCAATTTCTCATTCTGCTGTGCTTCACCAGGCTGCCTTGTTATTTTTAAGTCTCTCCTCCATATGGTGGCATGCTCTTGTCCCCATATTTCAGTGTCTTACAGGGGAGCATCCATCCACTTATCTGATACTACGTTGCCCCCTAGTGACAAATACTTCAGTTCTCTCATGCTTCACTCCATCCAGCTCATGCAGCACTGACTTCTTTTCCTCCAGCATTCTCAGTTGTTTGGTTGGGATTGTTTTTCAGTCTGTTTTGGTTTATTTTTAGATAATTTCTTTATCTATTCTGGAAAAAAAGTTCCTCAATCCTGTCCCTCTGGGATATTAATTGAGTCAGGTTCACTTTGGCTCCAACCTGCAAGAAGAGCCCAAGTTTCTGTCCTGCTCTCATTACCACTATTTATACATGATGGACTGAGCTCACCCAGGCAGGATTTCTGCCACAGGGCTTAGTTATTGCAAAAATCAGCAGTGACTCTGCCTCCATCAGCGTGATGTCAGATGACCAATGATATCTGCTATGTAGAAAACTCATTGGAAAATGGAAGGCATAGCAAGGGTTTGGGGAAAAGATGCTAATGCAGTCCCATGCTTTAAACGGCTCCCTCCACATTGATTTCCTAATATCAGTGCTGCAGAGGTTATTAGCAAGACATTTCTCCACACTAAGAGAAGGGTTTGAAAATGTGAATCAAGCTGCTCTCCTGATACCTTGGGGAGAAGACTTCTCACCCTAAGAGCTTGGTGGGTGTCTCATGCTGCAAAGATTGAACAACTCCTGAGTCTGCTGAGCACAAGAAAGAGAAGAAGGTCAATGAACACTTTTATTTAGGCAAGCAAAAGTATTTTTACTCCTGGATGTACTTACAGCACTAAACCCTGCAGAAGAGGAGGCAGCTGCCAACTCCTCACCTCTTCCCTTGCAACTAAAGAAGGACCATGTCCCATGCACTCGTCATGCTCCTCAGTATATCAGACTTTCAGTGTCACTCTCACCATCCTCTGGAGGGAGAAAGGAAGGCCCCAGCATGTTACAATGGCACCTAGAAATTATTGCTGTGTTTAAAAATGTATGTATAAACTAGCATATACAGGAGGCAGAGAGAAGAGCGTCACCTGTAGCTCCTGACAAATTTACTGCAATGCGTTAGTCTCCAACTTTAGTTTTAACTGAGTTCGCCCGGGCCCTTTCCTCTTAATGTCCATATTACAGACTTTGATAAAAACAGCAGAGATATTGCCTGTGTTCATGGGAAATGCTGTGGCAGGAGCTGATCACTATTCCTTCCACATAAAGAAATAATTCTGATTTTATGGTAAGGTGGACATTTGAACTGATTGCTTCACTCAGGGCTCTAATTTAGCATAATTTGGTGCATAAAGATAATTTTCTTTGCTTTGGTTTTGCTTAATTTAGTTTTCAAAGGCTCTAACTTCTAGTGAGGCCTCCAGAAGCCATGTCACCAACACGTCACCTGTCTGAACTATAGAACCCCTCTGAAAAATGGTTATATGGGCTCTGAGAAGGTCCAGATGTGCCAAAGTTGGTGTAAAAATCCAGATGAAAGAAAATCTCATAGATTAAAAATGCTTCTATTGTATTAACTGATTATTGAGCAGCCCCAAACCAGAGGCAATATTATAAAAAGACATTGCATTGTCTTTGATTAATACCACCACTACAAATACAGCAACATTAGATATTTATTCCAAACTGGGCTATTCAATTAACAAGATAGTGGTTATTCTTGTCTCAAATTCACTGTTTTCCTTCTGTTCTGCAATCTCCTTTTAGACCCACTGTGATATGAAAACGCTTCATGAGCTGTGAGCATTACCAGTAATCATTATATGCATTAACATGCCAGTCCCACACTAGCAAGGAATCAGTGCAATGGACAGCACATGAATATCAAAATACTGAACAAGATGGTGAGCAAGGTATCCCCAGATTTTCAGGAACAGGCTCTGGAGCTTTTCACACGATCCAACAAGCAATCATCTCAGTGATCTGTACCAATTTAGTCTTCATTACATGTGCTGTTTTGTTTGGGATTTTTGTTCTTTTTTTGGTTTTGTTTGGGTTTTGTGTGTTCTGTTTTTTTTTTTTCAAAAAAAAATAGAAAATAGATTTCTTAGTGTCTGATTGTTTTGTTATTGGTTTATTCCAAGGGAAAATGACAGATGCATAATCCGCCTATGACTTTCTTGGACTGTGAAAGACTTGCTTACATGCACTAATAATCTTAAATCACCATTAATGTAAAATTAGCGTGCAAATGCAAATTAGAAGTATCCATTCCCTTCGCTGGAGGACAAGGAACAGCTGCCCTGCACACACTGTCTTGAAATCCATATACAGTGCATTTGTTAAGAGGAGTTTGCCTACAATATAGGATGACTTTGTATACAGCCTCTCTGACCCTTGTTACTTTTCTTCATTACAACATTGATGTCACCTTCTCCCAGTAATCTGGACAGCCTTTTGGTTCCAGAAATCTAATACACGACTGTATTGTTTCTAAGAAAAAAGGTACTAATAGCAGCCCTGATAGAGATATGCAACTGAAGACAGTGTAAGCTGTTGCCAATTTCTAAATCTTTCTGCTGGTTAGCTGCATGCCATTATTCTCAGTGCCACGACATTTACTGCTGCTCCTGAAGGAAATGCTACGTGGTGTTGCCAAAGATTCTATCAGAGAACAACACCATTAGCGACTCTGCATGGATGTGACTAGACAAGTAATTCAACGTTTCGCAGTCACCAGACCATAGTTCTTGGAAGAAAACTGGATGGTGGCAACAGTAAAGAAACAAAAAAAATCCCAGTCTGCTCCCTGGACGGGAGACAAACATTTTCACAAACACAGGAATTAATATGGAAGTTTTGCAGAACTGAGGCTTAAGCAGATTTGTTTTCCCAAACAGATTCATCCATCCTTAATCAGCAGCCCCAGCTGTCCCTGCTGGGAAAGTCTGCATCTCTTTTTTCTGCTTGTCCCTGGCTGTGCTGAACTGGCATTTCCAAAAGTAATCACCTCACAAAGTGTAACTGAACACCCAGAAATACAAAGAATTGCTAATTCAGTGCCAGCTACGCTGATTCACTGAGCTGAAAGTGCCGGTTCAGCTCAGCAAGAGCCGTGGGGTGATAAGGAAAGGCAGGACTTCAGCAAGAGGGACAGGCTACTTGGCAGCTGGATGGGGAAGGAGTGGCTGGCTTCTTGTGAAATGCAGATCCAAGACACTGTCTCAAGCAACACATTACAGGAGTGCAATATAAAAGGCAGCAAACTCGTTGTGTGTGTGTGTGTGTATGTGCATGGACAGTGATAGCTGTGGACGCACCTGATCATATAACGTAACACTAAGGAGCTGAATAATTAATGCTTTTATTTACTGATTATTTTTTTTTGGTGCCAGTACTCTAATATTTCTTGAAATAATAAGTTGATTTGTTATGAGCAGCCTTTACTGAATTTAACCTGTAGTTCAGAAGAAATTATATATTAGAGTAAGCAGTTTACAATGCTAAAATCAAACTGCATTACAACCAAGGGGTCTGTAATAATGAAACTGAAATATTGTCTCCTTTCCACTGTACTTTACCATTACAAGAAGTCACCTCTAGCCTTTGCAATAAGCTACTTCAAGATGACCTATTGCAACTGATAAACATACAAATCCTCTCACAGTTACTTAATACCTGTTCCTCTGTTGTTGCTTCCTGTATATTCAAGTAAAAAAAATCCATAGATGAAGTACTGCTGGTGTCTACTCTTTGCCTAACATTATGTGCAATGCTAAGATACATTATCTTTCATCTTGAAGGATCTCAAAGTGCAGTACTGTCTGTTATTGAAATTACTTATTCTCCACTGAAACCCAGCTGCCATCAAGAGAAAAAAAAGCACTTGTTAATTCATTCTGCTTGTACCTCTGTGTGAGATACAGGGAGCTTCTCTAATTTTAAGCTTTTATCAGTACTGTCTATGCATTATTATTTTATTAAGATTGAATTAGATAAGCACTAATACCTTACACAAAAATCTGATATCCTTTTATTCATTAAGAATGAGTAATTTTACATTTCCTGTTACCAACATCTTTCCAGCACTTAAATGTGGCTAACAGTTGTAAAGTGTGGCTTCGCAGTGCATCTAACATGATGAAAAGGCAGAAGAGCAGCAGGTATCTCTGACATTGACCCTTAACAACATTTGTATAGTTTTGCCTCAGATATCTTTGTGTTAGATCCAGTTCCCCAATTTAAGTGGATTAATTTTGGTCCAGTAAATTAATACACTATGTTTGAAGACACAAAACTGGGAGATGTGGCTGACACCCCAGAAGGCTGCGCCGCCATACAGTGAGACCTGGACAGGATAGAGAGTTGGACAGAGAGGAACCTGATGAAATTCAACAAAGGCAAGTGTAGGGTGCTGCACCTGGGGACAAATAACCCCCTGCACCAGTACTGGTTGGGGGCTGACCTGCTGGAGAGCAGCTCTGAGGAAAAAGACCTGGGAGTCCTGATGGACAACAGGATGACAATGAGTCAGCAATGTTTCCTTGTGGTCAAGAAGGCCAATGGCATCCTGGGGTCATCAAGAAGAGCATGGCCAGCAGGTCGAGGGAGGTTATCCTGCCCCTCTACTCTGCCCTGGTGAGGCCCCATCTGGAGTACTGTGTCCAGTTCTGGGCTCCCCTGTTCGCCTCCAGAGAACTGCTGGAGAGGGTACAGCAAAGGGCTATAGAGATGGTTAGGGGCCTGGAGCATCTTTTACAAGGAAAGGCTGAGGGGCTTGGGTCTTTTTAATCTGGAGAAGAGAAGGCTGAGGGGGGATTTGATCAACACCTATAAATACTTAAAGGGAGGGTGTCAAGAGGACAGCTCCAGTCTTTTTTCAGTGGTGCCCAGTGACAGGACAAGAGGAAACGGGCACAAGCTTGAACATAGGAAGTTCCATCTAAACATGAGGAGGAACTTGTTTACTGTGAAGGTGGCAGAGCCCTGGGACAGGCTGCCCAGAGAAGTGGTGGAGTTTCCTTCTCTGGAGACATTCAAAACCCCCCTGGACATGTTCCTGTGCAGCCTGCTCCAGATGGACCTGCTTTGGCAGGGATATTGGACTAGATGATCTCCAGAGGTCCCTTCCAACCCCATATCATATTGTGATTCTGTAATACACACCTCAGTTAAACTGAGTATCTCTGCTTTTCTGCTCAATGGGCTTCTGGGAGCATTCCTGCAGCAAAAGCAGGCTGGGAGAGCCATCCCAGCTATATAATAGCACACATCATGGCACATGGCCAATTATCCACTCCTTTGCAGATACATGGTCAGATTTACATGTCTGTAAAGTGAGCATGAAACACTACAAAATCATTTTGTCTAGCTGAAATGGCTAAATAAAGTGCAAGAATAGGGTCCACTCAGTATCCCAGCTAATTGTAGTTAATACAGGTAGGGCAGATTTGCTTTCATCTAGATCCACTGAATATCATTAATCTCCAGGGGAAATAGGCAGTATAGCCTGTGTGGTTTATACGGCCACAGTAGGCAAATACATAAAATCAAATTGCAGCTCAGAAATACAATGGTATCATCTGCTCTTATTTCTATTGTTTAAGCGTGATCTGCACAATTATTATCACCTCACAGAGACTCACACACCGCATCGTGAAATTTGCATGAAAACAACAGCTGTCAAACAACAGTAATTGCAAGAAAGTAGCAGGGTGAAAAGAGGCAGCTATGAATTCTCTTTGGCAAAATTAGCAAATTCATCAGAATTAGCTTCTGCATGACCAAATGGAATAGAATCACATCTACAAGCATGTGGGTCCTCCAAGTACATAAAAGTTAGCATTAATTAAAATGCTTATTTTCCATCTGTACTTTGCAATCCATTTCTATCCCGTCTGCTTTATGTGTGCACTCCAGCAGAAACTTTGCAATACAGGCATTTCCATTAAGATCCTCTTTTTCGATAACAAGATGTTGCACGCAAATAACAGTTGCAGGGGAGATCATCACTGTGGGTGCAAGTAGCCATTTACATGCTTCCAAGCCACTTTATGTGGAGAATCAGCTAAAATACCCTAAGGACCACTGAACTCTTGGCAGTGGCCGTTGGGAATGTTATGCACATCTGATCAGTCACAGAGGGAGCCATCCTTGGTGCTCCCAGGAAAACAAAGATTGTGGCAGAGCAAACAAAGTATGTACAAATGGAGACCCTGGTGTTCTGCACTGGTGCTGGTAACTTAAATGAAACAACAGATGTGGCCAGATGGGCATGGATTTCTTTCATCACCTTTAGCACATAACTATTTCTTTATTTATTCACAATCTAGGTACCTCCATTACAATTCATGAGTGAGATCAGGTCTCAGTGGATAATATTAAATTCTTGGGGTTTTTTTGTTTGGTTGGTTTGGGTTTTTGTTTTTGTTTTTTTTCAATTTGCACGGCTTATAATATTAACATCTTTATAATATCTATGTTTTATAGTGGATCAGGATTTAAACAGAAAATTTAAATAAAACACACTAGGATGCTGGAGGAGATAAAAGGCAACAACTTAAAATCGATATCTAATAGCAGCTACAAAAATTTGGAATATCACTGATAATCCTTTTATACTAAATTCTGCATCTGCTATTGTTTCATTGTGCTTACTGAATAATCATTTTTTTCCTATTTATTTTCTCTTTATAATTCTAGTTTATTATAGCTATTACATTTGTTATCTTCTAATAATATAGAATCATATCAATAGCAATTTTCAAATACTTAAACAGTCCAGACCACTCTGGGGACCAGCTCCTGACATTCCTAATTAATCCAAAACTCAGGCTGTCATCTTCTTTTTTGACTGGAAAAGAAATGCATCCTCCAAGGAAGAACAATGGAAGGTCATATGTCCCTGGAGTGACCACCACAAAGAAAGATGGAATAGGTGGAAGTGGCAGCAAGTGCTAGGCTCCTCCATCTGGCAGAGAAGTGTATCTGGAGGCTACTCTTGAAGAGAAGGTACCCATCCGCACTTGAAGCAGTTGTGCCCCAGACCCAGCTACAGTGTATTGCTTACACTATGGCAAATATGACTTCAAAAACGTTCTGGATACTGAAATACAGGGGGAAAATTCTGATATTCCCCTCACTGACTTGGTGTTTAGAGGACTGAGAGACAAGACTGAACTACTGCATATTAACTCTCTCCCTCAGCTACTAAATCATGGTAGCCGAGTCTGTGCATACTAGACTTCTATTTCATGATGTAAAATATATTAGCTCAAACCTTTGTCATTGGTATCATGAGACCAGGGTGAACTCACAGTACATGCTCAAGTAGTTTCTGCTGCATTGTACTGTTCATCCAGCACCCAATAACCCAGTAGTCTTCCCTAATCTAACCACATCTGAGCCTTATGTCAATTCACAAGCTAGCATTCTTTTTCAGGACACAATCTTTATTTCCTTTTAAAGCCCATGTGTACAAAAAAGTGGGATTTTCATTGCTGGTAAGATGTTGTGCGCATCTGTCAACAGTGAATGCCCCTTGCAGCACATGCACATTTACCCACCTTCCTCAGGGCACAAAGGTAGCTTATAGAATCATAGAATCAGAATCATAGAATCATAGAATGGTTTGGGTTGGAAGTGACCTTAAAGATCATTTACTTCCAACCCCCCTACCATGGACAGGGACACCTCCCACTAGAGCAGGTTGCTCAAAGCCCCATCCAGCCTGACCTTGAACATCTCCAGGGATGGGTCATGATACATGTGTGAGGAGTAAGGTTGTTCTGTGAGCAACGTTAAAGTAGGTTTTGATCATCTGATCAAAGAGTGCTGTAAATCAACAGAGGCTTTAATGTAGTGAATTTGAAGTTTTGTTCCTTCACAGATGGAAATGACTTGCTATGTGCAAGACAAGGCTGTTTATAACATACAGAACACCATTTGAATTGTCAGTTTGCTCTCTGTGCTGGGGCACTTCAAAACAGTGAAAAAGCATTTGCAAATAATTTTTAAAATATTTTTTCAACTGTGAGGGAGCTGTCTGGTTTAGATGCTAAGGTAGGAATGGGAAGTCTGTGTTTCTACGACTAAAACATTAAGCTTTATTTTTGATAGGATGTAGTTTTTCGTTGACAGCCACTGCAGTTAAGAGCTCCTCATGACGTGTGAGGTCCTTTAAGCACCTAAAGACTTCTAAGAAGAGGCTATCTCATTTCTGCTGATCATCTAGGTCAAGAGCACTTGCTGTTTGCTGTGGTAGAGCCATAAAATATGTTCCAGGAATCAGACTCTTCAAATGCCCTTCTCTCCCTCTTGACTATAGTGACCAGTGTAGATAGAATAGATAGAATTGCCACATTTAGACACGTTTGACTTCCTCAGAGTACATGAGTCTAGCTGCTAACATAGCCATGTGAGATGGGTATCAAAGGGCAGGACGTGTCATTCTCCAGGGGTGACTACTGTACCATGTCGTGGTGTGCCACAGCTGGCTGCCAGAGCCTTGCTTATAATTGGAGTAGTGTTTGGCACGGGACAATTCACCCATGCACATGCAGGGAGTCTTAATGCAGAGGATAAAAATAATGGAGGAACCACACAGCCAAATTTGGTATGTCAGTTGTGATGACTAACAGGTTACATATGTGATGCACCATTCTCACTCGCACTCTGCTTTTCTCATTCAGCTTGAATCCTGCAAAACAAAGCAAAATGCAGTCGGGCTCAATGAAAGAAACCCATGTTTAGGACCCTCATCCTCACTTTCTCTATAGCATGACAGTTGTGCATGCAGCATGGCGTGCTAGAGCTCTAATTCCCAGGGTTATGACCAAAGTCTGTCTCAGTCCATGCATGAATTATCCAGCCTATTTCAGCTGCCTAACTACTGTTCTACCAGTATCAATGCCTGTGGGAGCAATTGTTTGGAAAAATAGAGCACAAAACCCACTTTTGCTCTTAATGTAGCAAAAAATAATTCTAAAAGGTGAATGACACAATCTCTATCTACAGAATAAAGAGTTGGACCATCATGCAAAAGAAACAGAAAAATTATTTTAACACCAAGTTTCAAACAAAATCAGTGAATCCCTCTACAGAAAATAAGCTGGTTTATTGCAGCAAAGTGTACTTTGATATTAAGCTGTCTTCAGGTCATGCATGTGTGAATGAAATGAAACAGAAAAAAACTATACAAAACCAGCTTATTATCTGTTCTTGGAATGAACTTCTCAAATGTCCATGTGCTATTTCCACTTCTAAAGAGCCAGAAACACATTTAGAATCACTTTAGAAATCTCAGTAGATAACCAAATGAAACCAAAGAGGATGAAAAAAAAAAAAAACGAAGGTTCTGCATTGTACTTCATGTCACTTATAGTGTAATTTTGCAACTAATTTTGATGGTCTCACTAAGATTTATAATTTATATAGAAAATCCATGGACATGTTGTTTTACCAAGTGTCTACTAATTCTGGGTGTTTAGAAAGTACTAACAGCAAAGCACCCCTTTACTGAAAAGCAGTTATGTCACAGGAGAAATCTCAGTTATGTGAATCCAGCGTGTGCATTTTCATCTGCAGACTCTGGGCCCCACCACCTTCCAATGTATTTACCTCTAAAGTGTCAGACAGTAAGGAAATAGAACTGGTTTTACTTTAAGGGTGCAAAAGTGAGTTTTGAATGATACATCTATGAGTGAAACAAAAAATGTGTGCTGAGTTAGGAATGGGTGCCTGTTCCCTAAATATTGATTCTAGCTTTAAACATCTGCTGATGTGCACATAACTGGAGTTTCTCAGAAGCCAAAGCCCTCTGATTTAGTTTGAAGGTCCAGTCATTTTGTCTAACGCACAAATAAACTAAATCTTAATGGCCTATTACTGACTGCGTACTTAGCCTGGATCAGCTCCAGAATTTGCTTATCTAATTATTGTGGCCAAAATGAAGTGTGAACGCAAGCCTTATAATAATTCATTATGGATCCATTCCAGAATCAGTGACTCTTTTTGACTGACTTTCACTAGTCCTAAATTAGCATGTAGGACAAATGCCATAAGAACAAAACAGGAGAGAGAATTACTTATATCTCTAGGGTTTGTAAACACTTTTGGCAGCTTGTCATTGAAAACTTTTTCATTCAAAGTACTCCTGACCGTCCCTCTTGGTGTGGCAAGAGATGTGGAATTTAAGTTATAAATTGGGTATAAGGATGACATTCACATTTGTCCTATAGTTATAATTGTGGTGTAACTATGTATTGAGCCTGTTCCTGTGTGTAAATCCAGTCAGTTAACTCACTGATGGCACAACAAGCAATTTAAACACTGGACTAACTTGAGACAAGGGGGTGGACTGAACATGTAGCCCCCAGTCTCCACAAAGCATGTTACTAACTGGTATAGGACCTCTCCTGGTGGCAATTTTGTGCAGTCACAACAAATCCTCTTGGCAGCTCATGCCTGTGCCTCAAACAGTTTGTTTCTTTCCAGTGTATTGTTTCATATCCCAGGTGAATAAATGGCCATCCCAGAGACTTCCCAGAGTGTGCCTACTCCAGAGCTAATCAAACTCTACATAGAAAAGAGTCTTGTAAATACTCAGGAGGAACTTCTAAATATGCAGAAATCATCATGCAGGATAGTCTCTTTTACATAGCTAAGATCATTAGGAGCTGTTTGGTAGATTGGTTAAAATAACCAACAGCAACATATTAGGCATGTGATGGAATGGTGACACAGGACCTCAGGCCAGCTGGATTCAGCTGAACAATGTTTTGAGGAGTTTTGCTCAAGCCTGCTAGAGATACCATTGCAAAGATACTTGCAACAGAGACTCCCATCACCACTCAGGCAGTGGCTGACCATCCTGTTCGAGAGATTTTATTCCTTGTGCAACCACTGTCCCGCACAAGGATGCCCAAAAATTAAGGTTTTTTTTTAGCAACATTCTTTCCATGAGCGTCTCTGAAACATCTAAACACAGTTACTTTTGTCTTGAGGTGCATGCCTTCAATATGTTTCATGTACAGACACATCAGGTTGTGTTCAGTCCTGTGTGAAGTTACATTTTTATTGCTTGATAGTGTTTCTTTTAAAGAAATCCATACAGAAGTTCAGATGAAGTGCAACAACCTCTCTCAGTCAGCCTTACTGAGAAATCAAAAGCTGGGGCACAGAAGAGCTTGTGAACAACATTCATTCCCTCTTTTCAAATATGTGGGGTTTCTTTTAATTCCTTATTCACCAATTGCTTTAAAAATCTAACCACAGATTTTTAAAAATAATTAACTCTGATATTGCTATAAAGTATTTTTTTTTGTCTGTTATTGTCTTAGAGTTTCAAAGACGGACACAATAAGAAATGTTGGCAGAGGCAAGGTGGGAGAATTTGCTCAAGTAATAGCCTTTTCAGATGTCATTACCAAGCCTCCAGATTGGTAAACGGAAGAGTAGAATAGAGGGTTACTACAGTAACCCAGGACTAGATTGCTTAAGGGGACAGTTCATGGTTGGTTAAAAAAATGAATGAGAATATGGCTTTTTTGAAAGACCAGAAGAAAATTGGGAGCTCTATTTTTATCAGTTTCATTTGGTTAATTTTATATTGGACTGAAATATCTACTTTAATATGAATCTGTTCTATTCTGCATTTTTTTGGTAGTTTGGTTCACAAGCAACATTTTAATGAGTTTTAATAGAAGTTGTAATGGCTACATACATAGTGTAGACTTAATGCAAAGTATTACAAAGTGTAAATGACTATGTGCAGGACCTACAGTGAATAAGAGCCTCTGAGCACTGCAAGATTGATCCAAATGATTTTTCTGTATTCAATATTAATTGTAGTTCTTTTTCTGATTTTTAGCTAATTGGACAGGGACTCACTAACAAATCTTTTCCTGTGGACCCTATTTACTGTTCAGTATTGTGTGTTTTATAGAATCATATAAAATATGTCACAGTTTTCCTAAAGGGGAAGTGGACATTAATCATCATTAATACAACAGACATCCACAGAATACTGTTCACAAAAGGCGTACAAATTAAATACCATAACTGTTAAATAATTAACAACAAGGGAAAACAACTGCCTCGTTTTTTTCTCAGCATTCTATCTTATGCTGATAAGAGGCAGGCAATTAATTCAAAGAACAAAAGACCCATTTAGAGAATGCCCTGGCACCCACCATCTTGAGATTATAACTGGATCAAATCAATGCAGAGACGCACAAGAGGACAATTAGATAATGGCCAAGCAATCTTTTTTTTTTCTTTCTTTTTTCTCCTATAAACACAGAAAATGGGCATATATTGGAACTATTAAGAACTTCTGAAAACAGTTACAGCCTTTTTGCCTTCTGATACATGGAATACCAGCTCCCTGTTCAATAAATGAAACTGCTCTGCCTAGTTTCTTGGAATAAATTGCACAAAACATCTTCCATTTCATGCATGTCAGAAATGCAAAATGTATTGTCACACAGGCTTAATGGTGATTTCCCCAGCCTTCTGCATGGCAATGCTTCTTTTGATTATGTCTCTAACTACAACAAAAAGTAACCTCTCCACCCTCCTTTGCAGGGAAGTGAGAAAGTAAAAAATCTATGGCACCATCTCTTCTGGACTGGCCAGTAGGGATGGCTGGTTGGATGGGACGGTTGTACTTTCAGGTGACAATTATTCTCCAGTGTCTGTCAACCAGAATGCTGATGTCAAGATCGTCTGTCCCTCTAAGTTGAAGTATCATCTGATATTAATTGTGGGATAAAGCAGCTTAACTTCACCTTTTTCTCTAGACTTTGACTAAAAGCATAAGGTAGCCCTCAGTAAATATGGCATAAAATTTGTGATTTAGGAGTTTTAAAGCAGACATTGAAAAGTGTAATCCAGCTCCAGAATCAGTGGCAGCAAAACCATGCCAATAGGATACTAGACCTTGGGTGTTAAATATGACTCAGAGTTTGTTGGTGCGTAAAGCATCAAGTTAACATGGTTGTTCCTTCTCTGGTCCTTGGGTTAGCTGTCTCGAAGCACCCAGTGTAATATTTGTATGTCTTTGTGCTGCTCTCAGATCCCCAGTAAAACAATCCATTCACATCTGTGTGTTTCAATCTGATGTCTAGACATACGCTTAAACTACACCATATAAAAAGTTAATACAAAAAAAACCCCTCTATGGAAATATGTATTAATAGCATGGCACCAACATTATATTTCTTCTGAATTCCAACTACCTGAAATATGCATTTAAAACAATTACTATGTGCACACACTAATATATACAGAAACACAATATTATATATATAAATATAATACAATTCAACATATACAGGCAGTACACACACACATGTATTCTCTATTCAAAATTTCTATGATATACTTAGGGAGGTTTTGGTAAAAAAAAAAGCACCAAGGAGCATTTAGTCAGTCTAGAAATTTTCTAGCTTTATATACATTCCACTTCATAACCTTTTAGGTGGGACTGGCTAGTACCCAAACATATCTATTTAACTAGTCACATATTTAAAGCAGAAAAAGAAGCTTACTGTGGACATGTGGATATATCAATAGCAATTTGCATTACAACCTGCACATGGAAACTGATATAGAGGGTGTCCTATATTTCACTGTCTGGATCATTGCAGGTGATGACAGGTCTCAGCTGTGTATGTAGAGATTTTCTGCATCCACATCTGTTTGATCCACTATCTATTCCCTCACGAGACTGAAGTTATGGACATAGCTGTATCTGTTTTCTCTCTACAGCCTCTGGGTATGAATTCATGAAGCATTCTCCATTGCACAGATTGGCTGCTCAGATTGTTCTCTGAGGACAGGATTTAGACTCAGCTGAACTTTTCATGCAGTGTGCAATTTATAAAAAAGAAATGGCTTTCAAAATAAATTATGGCTGTATGTTAGAAAAATAAAAATACGGTTAGCTCCGATCTGGTCTGCCTATATATTGGTATGGCGTCTCTGGGTATTTCTTCTGGATTAAATGGCACTGTGTGTTTAAAATGCTGGAATAGATATTACAAGTGAGAGTTACATCATATCTAGTAAGACACAAAAAATCTGATTATGATGGAGACAGAAACACATATTAGGGTGACCAAGAAAAGCTGCATGCAAAATTTACACACAGATCTGTTACCTAATATGGGAAGTTTGACACACACCCCACTTAGAAAACTGCTTTTTTCTCAAAATAAATAATGAAAAAAAATCTTTAACCACCTCTTTTTGCATATATATCTATATGCCATCAATGCATATATAAAAGTATAGGATACGTTTACGTTGTTAAATTGTTTAAGGTAGAACTATTTTAGCTATAAGACCTGTTGCGTAGACCAGCCACATCCATAGTACGTAACATTTGGCCCTGAATGCCCTTTGAGCTTTTTTTGTAGGATTGTACAAAGTGTTTGAAGTAATCTAAAAGTGCTGTTGGAGCCCATATGTGTGCAATGATTGTCATAATATGAATCTGGGGCCATGTGTTGTGCACTCAGAGGAGGAGGCTGCACTAGATGACCTGAGGATAATTCCAACCTGAATTGTCATATGATCTCATGATGCTCTTCCAGGATGACCTTCGGATGTCTGAAAGTGCAAAGGAAGACTCTATTGGGTGAAGTGAGACAAATTTAGTGCAGTTTTGTTTTGTGGGTTTTTTCCCAGATTCTTTTTGGAAATGGTTCTTGGTGCATACTATTCCATGAATTATCTTCTAATATTGTCTTGGACAGGCTGGTAGCCATCTCTGTGCCTGAGAGAGTTAACAGTTAAGTACTAGGGTTGATCAAGTTCCAGTGTTTGGGCTATCTCTTTACCGTTTTTTCAGCATAGTAGGTTCAGGCATGGAGACTACTTTTCCATTTCGCAAAAAAATCAACCAACCAACCAACCAATCAATCAAACAAACAAAAAAAGTAGTATAAATAATACTGTTCTCAGTATAATGTTCTTGGTGAAATGTACACTTTACACCATCACAAGAGGCAAGATAACCTAATGGTTCTTTCTGGTATGTAATACTATGAAGCTATTAATAGAAAATTTAATATACAGAATGTGCAAAGTAGTTAAAATTATGGTAATATATTACTCTGTTCTCATATAAAACCAAATGCACTATACTGCCAGTTTTTTGATGACTACAAATTTTAGGTATTTAAAAAAAAACCAAGTCTTTGTTAACACCGTTTTCTTCCTGTTCTTATTTTCATTTATACTATCTTAAATTTTTTTTGTTTAAATTAATGTTAGACATTTTTTTACCCATGTCCGTCAAAAGATGGCACCTTTGCCTAAAAGGAAGATAAGGTACAAGAGGAGACACTGTTGAAAAATCTGTTCTAAACAATACAAGGAAGACAGAAATGTTAAACAGATATTTTGCTTATCTGTAACAAAATAAGAAGGAAAAGTTGCCTATTTGAAAGATAAAAAAGGAAGTTTCTCAATTCTGAGAAAAGAGATAAATATTTTCAACACAATCAGCTGACTTACAAGCAAAAGTCCTAAGAGAACTGACTGAAAGTTTTCTGAAATTAAGTTGTTCATTTTTAATCATATATTGGTAAATTTGAATTGGTAAACTGGTAAACTAGAAATACCTTGAGGGACTGGAGGTCAGACCCTACAAGGTCAGGTTGGATTGGGCACTGAGAAACCTGATATAATTGAAGATGTCCCTGCTCTTTGCAGGCAGGTTGGACTAGATGAAATTTAAGAGTCCCTTCCAACCCAAACTATTCTATTATTCTATGATTGTATGATTCTATGCCTGATAATAATCAATATAATTACTTTGTCTGAAGATAAGTAAATCAGAGAACTATAAACTTGTTTATCTGGTATCAATACATTGAATAAGGTTTTGCTTAATTCTTGATTCTACCAATAAAGAACTAGAGGTTTAAAAAATGTTTAATGCTTGTGAGCACTACAAACAGCATCTTTCATGGAGGAGAAGGTTTGTTGCATCAATCTGTTGATTGACTGAGAGCTGGTTGAATAAATACACCATTTAAATATTTTTCACTTCAGTTTCTCTGCAGCTTTCAGAAAATATCACATGACATTTGTATTTAAAAATAAGAAAGAACCCAAACTGTAGTATATTTTAGGGAATTACCATTTAATAAATCAACATTTTTTATCCAACCGTTGTGTTAATCCCCATTTCGACTTGTCAAGAACAGCTTTGACAGAACAGACTTTCTGGAAGGTGTACCAAGACCGGTTTAGTAGGTCGTCTAAACAGTTGGGATTTAGTCCAACCATGTGGAACATTTTGTGTCAACAGCCCATCAACAGAAAAGTATATGCTGATGGCATATGCAGGGGTTGTAAATCTTTGTAACCCAGTTGAAACAGGGCAGATGACTGTTTCAGAGGGTTAACTGATATACTCCCAATTCAATAAAAAAGGTGTAATTTACCTAAGTGAATAGAAATGTAAAAAAAAAAAAAAAAGCTGGGGAACTGTAAAAGAAATTAATTCATAGAAGCCCTATCTAAGACATACTGTGCACAATGGTAGGAAGCCTGAGCTAAACAACTTCCCTCTTGAGATTAAGCACAATTTCTTATCAATGTGGGAAAATGGTTACTATGGGTAGATGCTGATATTATTTTCATTCAACAACCATACATTAAAATGATGTTTATTTGGGCAATACATGCTTTAACTCATCTCTTTCATGGCTGGTCTTTCGGAGATATATTAACTTCTACCTGGACTTCCTAAGATTGCAGCTGCCTTTCTCACCCCTTAATTCTCACACTGTCTTTAAGAAAATGTTAATTACCTTTATACTGCCCACTCCCAGTGTCATATGCAAAGTCCAGACTCTACCATATCACATTGCTATTTTACTCTGATTTACTCTACATACTTTCAGGGTTTTGCGGTGGGGAGTGCTTGAGCATCTAGTACTGGTTGTAGCTGACAGAAAGAAATGGGGTTTTGTTTAGTTAGAATGATAGAATCATAGAATGGCTAGACTTGGAAGGGACCTTAGAGATCATCAAGTTCCAACCCCTCCCCTGCCATGGGCAGGGACACCTCCCACTAGACCAGATTGCTCAAAGCCCCATCAAGCCTGGCCTTGAACACTTCTAGGGATGGGGCATCCACAACTTCCCTGGGCAACCTGTTCCAGTGCCTCACCACCCTCACAGTGAAGAATTTCTTCCTGATATCTAATCTAAATCTCCCCTCTTTTAATTTAAAACCATTACCTCTCATCCTATCCTTACACTCACTGATAGAGTCCCTCCTCATCTTTCCTGTAGGCCCACTTTATGTACTGGATGGCTGTTATAAGGTCTCCCCTGGGCCTTCTCTTCTCCAGGCTGAACTACTCTAAGTCTCTCAGCCTGTTTTCATAGGAGAGGTGCTCCAGCCCTCTGATAATTTTTGTGGCCCTCTGCTGGACCCGTTCCAACAGTTCTGTTTATTGGAAAAAAACCAACTTCTTTCGTTGAGGACTCTATCTTGTCCAGATGACTTTGGTCAGAATAATAGCCTGATTTGGGATCAGGAAAGTTCTTCTTTCTGATCAAAATGTCCAAAATACTAAAGATTTTTGTTGCAGGTCTCTTTGCTTGCCAGGACCTTACCTGCTGATATCTTTGACTTCATGAATTCCTCAACCATCGTGGAGACTTCAAAGAAGGAACTGATGGGAACATGCCCAAGCAAGTCCCCTGCTTCTACAGCCAGAAACTATATGATACCTTTCATACACTTATCGGGTTTTATCTGCAAAGCTGTTATGTTTTGTGCCATATTTAGTGTCCCTAGACTTTCTAAAAAATTATTTTCTGAAGAAGGCATAGTTAAAATTATAGAATCACAGAAAATTTAAGGTTGGAGAGGGTATCTGGAGGTCATTTAATCCAACTCCTGATCAGGTCAATAAGATCAGGTTGCTCAGATATTTGTCTAGTCAGGCTTTGAATATCTCAAGGATGAAAATCCCACAGGCTCTCTAAGTTAGTGGTCAAATATTTGAACACTGTAATGATAAAAAACCAAAATCATTATATGATTTAATACACCTTTCTTGAACATGTATCACCAGAATTGTACTTTGTACTTGAGATGAAACCTCCTTTGAGTCTTGTACAATTATTCTTCTGCAATCTGTATTAAAAATTACTGGTCTGTCCTAGAAGCATGTTTGACTTTTTCACAGTTGGATCATATTGAAACTTTTAGCCTTTCATTGATGAACTCCTGTGACCAAGGCTCTTCTCTTCCAGGTCTTTCTAATTAATGAACTTCTAAATGATAGTGGACAGGTTTGAAACTAGGCTTCCAAGTTTTTTTATACTATCCCCTTTCACTTTATGAATTTCATCCTGTTCCTATTTTTAGCAGTATATTTGCTTTGCTTATTAATCAATTTTCATTAAAATTCATCTAGTGTGATATAATCTACCCCAAATAAGCTCATATGGCATTGCCTCTCATTCTTTTTTTATGCGTTTGTCAATTTTACTTCAAAATGATAGAATTGGTGGCTCGCTGTCTTTGTATTTTCTTAGCTTATTATATTATGGAAAAGCTGTAAAAAAAAAAGTCTGCGGGCTCAATATGCAGATATTTGATATATCAGACATAAAACTATTGATTCAGTAGTGGCTTCCAGCCTAAATCCTGTGAAAGTTTGAGAGAAAAGCTAAGAAAGAGTTTGGAAAGATGCTGGTTAAGACTTCTTACATGAAACAAAACAGGAGCTTTTGTGACATCCTGAAAAATTTATTTGCAAACTAGTAGGTATTGATATATGAGTGTATTTTAAATAGAAAAAGTTAAATAAAACTTCAAGATAAGACTGGGTTTCTTTTTCAAGAGCTTTCTTTTAGCTTTCACTGCTTCCTAATCATTTTGTGTTCCAGCTTCAGAGCATACCTACGTTTCTTCCACAGCTCAGCAAAATAAACCTGCCAAAATACAGTCACAAAATACTTGAACAAAGACAAAATACCTTCATGCTGCACTTTCTCTGCTTCAGAAAACAGATTAATGTCAGTTGAACAGAATCACTGTTAGACAAGGGAGCAAAAGGACCAGGTTTCTTTTACATTCTCAAGACCATAACTTTGTAAGGTTGACATGCTAACATTTTGCCCCGGTTTATTGTACATGCTGTTAACGTTGCCTGCTGAATCTTCAAGATCAAGGGGTACAAACGTAAAGGAAAGGAAGCACTTTGTCTTGTCACATCTACGTTTCTGCTTCATATATTCAAGTATGGCTAAGTGAATAAGCAACAGAAAGTATATAATCTAATTCATTTTCTTTTATTCTGATTGTGAAATTTCCATGATCAGTTTGTAAGACTTTTGAAAATAATCTTCAGTCTTGTATACTTAACTTTAAGCTTTTTAAGAGTCCCAGTGAAGCCAGTGGTACTCACAATACTTTGGACTAACTGTGTGTGTGTTTCTCTGTGAGATCTGTTAAAGGAAGGGGTTAAAATGCCTTTGTTGTAGAATGCCGTTGCTTACTAAATTCAACAACATAGCTCATGCTACTGGTACACCAAATGACCTGGATGCATAGCCAGAGTAGCTTTAATTGGAAATCACATATTTTCCTCCAAAGTACTCCAATTTGTGATTAAGATTGTGCTCATTTGCTATGTAAGGTAATCACAGTCTAAATCTCTTTCTGGTTATTTAACTCATACAAATAACCAGATAGCTACATAAACTCCACAGCAGGCAGAAACTATCATGCACATATATATAGCATACATATACCCTGCAGGGAATCTGGCCTTCAGTACAATGAAAGTACATGAAGTGCAAATCCCACTAAGTCATAAGGCTGATCTATATCTCAAGAACAGAAGAACACTGACTGACTCACACATTGAAGTTATAAGGTACAGATTACGCCTGAGAGGCTGTGAATATGAAAATTGGAATTCGTCATTTGAACATTCAAATACTATATGCACTTTCTCACGTATTCCGCTATTAAACAAGCTCTCACTCCCAGAACAGTCCTGGAAAGGGAACTGAGATTGCCTTTTGAATTTAAGGAACGTTCCCTCCCCATATTATCCCTAAGACCCACCCTCATCTCCATCATCTATTTTCTACTCAGTCTTAATTATTATTTTTTTTTACCCAAACTGAGGGCAGCAGGTGGTTCTCACACCCCTTTTTTCTAAAGTAGTATGTTTTGCTTCACATCTCACCAAAGGAAAGAGGGAGAGCGAGAGACAATTTCAAGGAGATAATGCATTTGACCTCTCTGTTAATATTCCAAATGCTGGTCAGGAAGGTTAGGAGCAAACATCAGCTTTCTTTCACACCTCTTAGCTCATTCCACAAATTAATAACTTCATACTGGGAGCAGCCTAGACCCTGAGTAATGAATGTTAGCCATAGTTCCTGCTGGCTGCTTCCAAGGATGCATTTATTTTTCTCATTATCTTACACACAATCTCCCAGCTATTGTCTGCTACCCCTGCTCACTCAGGAAACCTCAGAAAGTGCTAAAGATGTCAAGAAGCAATAAGCCTCATTTATTTTTATGGCCTTCATCAGCACTTTCTTTTTTGCTTAAAGGCCTATAATAGAATCCACTGATTAGAATCAGCACCATATCAGAATATAGATATGATAGCCCTTTTCTGAAGGTGAATGGGCTACTGAAGGACACTTTCTCCATTTGATACTTCTGGAGGATACTGAAGCTAAACAAAATTAATTGTGTTATTTCTTTTTCTCTTTTTTTTTTCCCTCCTTCTTGTTACTTTTCCAAACATTTGGAAACTGACTAACTAAAACATTAAAGAAGATGATCATAAAATGTCTAACTAATTAAAAGAAAATTAGTCAACTGAAACAATGCCACAAGGTAAGCAGTCGGATTTGATAGCTGTTAACAAAATGGCATAAATGAACAAAGAAACTCCCATTTGTGAAGTGTCATATTTACCACAAAAATAGACCAAGAAGAAAATAATTGACTTCTGTTAGACTTTTTTATACTTTGCTTCATCCGTGTAATAGTTACAGGCCAGTGTTGTCTGTTCTCTTCTTTGCACAAGTCTGACCTGAAAAATGTCACATTTTCAAACCCCAGGTATATAACACCTAAACACTTAAAAAAAAAAGAATTAATTTCTCCCTAGTGCCCATCTATTCCCCATAGACAATCATAACAGCTGAAGGCTAGCAGAATTGCAGCTCAGTACTGGTCAACATTTTCACATTGTTACAAACTTAGCAGTAACTTTCACTTTAGAATTATTAGCACAAGAAAAAGGAGAGAGGTAAGACTGTACAAAATAGGGTGTGGGGGATGCTTACAGTGCAAATACTATTCATTAAAAAATTCTTGCATTCTTACATCTATCTGCATATTTAAATTAATTTTTTTATGTCTGTAAAGAAAATTCACCCAAAGATTTCCTCAACAGATCACAATATCCACACAAGCTGTTTATATTGTACTTTCAGTGTACACTTCTTATTATGCTTTAACTTTCTTTGAGAAGCCATACCTCCAGGTCACATTGTTTCCAAGATGTTCAGAGTAAATCTGTGGTGTGCAGATTTGCTGGCGACATAGGAAAGTTACTGCTTTTGAGTACCGTCTCATTTCTGAAGTAAGATTCATGATAATACAGGGACTAGTATTTTAAGAATAAGGCTTCTCTTCTTCAAAGAAAAGAGACATTCTGGATGTGAAAAACTGAAGAGAAATCTTCCATGCTAGGACAACCCACGTAGAGGTGCATAAAACCTATTCCCTCTCACTGAAACTGAAAATCTGGTGGGCTATTCAAGTATACCATTTGCTTCTCACATATAAACACAACTGTAGTGTATTTTCACAACTATTAAGTGTCATTTTGTCTGGCTGATCAGGGCAAGAGAAAAAGTTGCTGCAGATGAATAACAAAACAGCAATCTTATGTGACATGAACAGATTTTCTATGCTTTCACGGAGATTGTTTCACATTAAGACCAAGAGTCAGCAATTATTCAGAAATCACATTCACAAAAGACAAAACTCACATAGAAATGTCCTAAATTGATCACACTGTGAAAAACAGAACAAAAATGTGTTACTGTACTTGGATCACCTAGTGCAAGTTTTTATTCAAACAAAACTAATGAAATAAGAGAAAAAAAAAGCTTATTCTTGATGCCCAGGACTGTTTTCAAAAAAACCAGTAGGTTATAACCAGGTTTTGTTGTACTAAAATTCAGCTCTTGCTCGAATGGGCTTTCATAATTCTCCTGTGTTCATTACAGGTAGTCAGTTTTGCCCTTTCTAGATTTGTGTCAGGATATGCATGCCTAATAACGTGTAAAAAGTTAGTAAAATAGTATGTAAGAAGTTACTAAAATTGTGCTGAGCTGAAACTAAAAAAAATGGGCAATCGGTAAATGCAATCACTCTTCTTGAAAGATGCAAGAAGAAGCTGTACTCAGCACGATAGCACAAGGGGATCATTTCTCTCAAAACCTTGTTTATCCTCCGTGGCAGCTTTCACAAAGGGATAAGGAATATTTACAGGTGGCTAATGGAAGTGGTCAAGCATACACGATTTCTTGGATCTCAAGGAGGCAGCCCATAAAGAGGTCTGGCCACATCCCTGGCATGGAGATAAGCAGACCAGATAAAAGACTCTAAATATCCTGTGCAGATGCCTCAGCCATCAGATGGACATGTAGAAATGCAAACCTACATGCACACACACACACAGACAGCATTACTGTGCATAGACAATGATGAAGTAATACAGTCTCTTACTATAGCAGGATGGTTTTCAGAGGTTACTATCTATAACAAAGCTGGGCCTTTTAGCAAGGGTTAAAATCTCCTACCTTGCCACATTAGCAAGCCTTGCTTCTAGAAATAGCTCCTATTTCCTTACTCATGAGAGCTGGGTCACTCAGGTCTATTGAGTCTACTGAACTCTGGCCCTCAGCTGACGGCTTCTTCTGGCCTTTTATTCTGCTTCTTGGTACAGCTTATACATCTATTGATGATCTCCAGCATGACATTTTTGAAGATGTTGGCAGAGCTGATGTTTATGTCTAAAGAACAGTGATACGCCCCTTCCTTCCCAGTCTCGCAGCTGTAGTGCTGGACACTTGGAAATCACAGATCATGTTCTTCCAGGTTCATTGCCCATTAGTACAACCAAGCAGGTTCTGAGAGCACTACTCAAGAGACTGACACCATGCAGTGTAACTGATTGGAACAGTGAATTCATCCTTATCCTACACACGTGGTGCATTTGGGGGTATTTTAATAGAAGAAATATTTATCCCCTGCTCTGTTACATACATGGCCACACTAGAGGTGCGCTGTTGTTGTAACCAATCTGCTTGAGTTCACAGCAAAATTTAAGTGCAGACTTTGAGTGCTAAAACCACTCACCTTTCCTGAACGAGCTACAGTTCATTAGTTGGGAGTATTAAGAAGCTCGTAAACATCCTACATGGATGAGTCACCTAATGGAAATAAAAATCCAAACTTTCAGTGTGAGATATTATTTTACTAGTAAAAATAAGCATTGTAGCTTGATACACCGCAACAGTGCTAAATAGAAAACTCTCTGAGCATTTTTGACCAGTAATTTTCTAATTCTCTATAAGGATGTTAATTTTCTAATTCCCTGTAAGAATTTTATCCACAATATTCACAAAATTTGCAGAACTGTGGATAATTTCAGCTTAAGTGAGTCTTATCTTCTTTTTTTTTTTCTTTCAAGTTTTATTCTGGATATGTGACCGGGGAGGAATCATAAAAGCACACCAAATAGAGTTTACACTTTTATAAGTCGGGGATAAAAAAATCGCTAAATTCTTACTACCCCCATCTAGCGAATGCTTTCCTAGGCAGACATATAGACAGACATAAAAAGACAGCTTTTCTGATTCTTTTAAGCTAATAATAAATTAAACAGACTGAATATTCTAAAATATAAATGCAGGTGAAATAAAACTGATTAAAATATGGTATATTCCAAGTTCTTCATAAAGTAAAAACAAGAATCTGTAAAATAAACCCTGTTGTTCAAAACTCTTGAAGGAAAAATAATAACTAAAGGTGTGAGATTCAGGAGCAGTGATTTTTAAAAAACTCTATAAAGGATCCAGATTGCATGTAAATCACCTGAAAACACAGAGCACTACAACTGATGTCAGCCATCTCTTTCATATTCAGAACCATTAATCTCGTGGACATGACAAATCTTTTTAGCAGAAGGGAACGAATTCAAGATAATAAGTTTTAAAGTAATGAATAACTCTTGCCTATGAAGTGCTTTAATGACTCTCCTTGTCAGAATTCAGATTTTATTATTAACTCTACAGAATGGCAGCAGCCTGAAGAGATACAGTTACAAATCAATTTCACTGCTCTTTCATAACGAGTCACTAATTGACCTCAATTTCTGATGGAGTCCCATATTTCCTCCCATGCTTTATTTTAATGATGTGTATATCAAGGATTTAGTGACTGGTCATAAAGGAATTTATTTTAACACTGTGTTGCCTTGTATAGACTTTTAATGGCAGAAATATAAATCATTTTGAAAGCATTAACTTTAGTGGCTGGGATGTATTTTTTAAATCCTTTTATACTTAAGATGATCATCATTTTGTTAAAATATGTGCTTGATTTATCTACTTTAAAATAAGGAAGAATTACAGTGAAGAAAGAACATTCAAATTCTCCATATAACTCTAACGATATATAACGACTATAAAATATTTTACTTAGCTTTCATGGGATCTTAAAAAGAAATTACATTAGAATTAACAAATGGCTTTAGTAAAACACTGTTTACAACACCCTGTGTAGTTATGAAGTACATCTTTACAAAATTTCAAGGTATTCGGGTAATGAATAATCAAAATTTATTTTTAAAATTCCATTGCATCAGATTTTTTTTTCTGATTTTTATTTGCCAGAAGTTCAAACACTTTTCCACATGTAATTAGGTGTTTGACATACTACAAAATCAAAATATCTGGCCTTTCCTAAACCAGAAAAAAAATCTAATGCATATTCAGATGTTTTAAATAGAATTATTGCACAGTCACATCTTGGTAGAAGAGCCAATACTAGAAAAATAGCGACAGGACAAGGGGCAACGGTTTTAAATTGGAAGAGGGGAGATTTAGATTAGATATTAGGAAGAAATTCTTTA
>JAOXNO010000001.1:207012046-207022946 GCA_028565335.1 Limnodromus scolopaceus
CTGGATGGGGCTTTGAGCAACCTGCTTTAGTGGGAGGTGTCCCTGCCCATGGCAGGGGGGCTGGAACTAGATGATCTTTAAGGTCCCTTCCAACCCTAACAATTCTATGATTCTATGATTCTAAAAATATAGGCTTTCAGAAGTCATTTGAGGGTGAGATCTCATTTTGGACATGAATTACAACAGAGAAGGGAAGAATGAGGAGGGTGGAAAAGAGTAAGGAGGCTACAGGTCTATTTGCTTTTCTGGCCATGCCTTGCATCTGGTGGCCATAGACTGTCTCCATAGGTTTGGGGACACAAGTGCCTGCTGGGCTTTAGGGGACTGGTACAGAAGGAATAGCAAGCGTCTGCAGAGGACCAGGAGGAGGAATTGTCTGGATGCTGAAGCGCAACAACTTAGCAGAGAGTGCTGCTCAAGTGCATGTTATGAGACTGCAGCTAAAGTATCGTTACAAGAAGTTGTTTGCTTGCACTTGCTATACATTGTGTCATGTCAAGAAAGCAATAAAAGTAAAATTGCAGTAAATACTTACATTTAAGCCTAATTTCTGAACATGTATCAAATACATGAATATGTATCAAATACAAATATCTAATTTAGCCATGAACTTTCAGAGCTGATCATTTTTTACTTCTACTGCTAGGAAAGACTGATTCTATGGACCGTTAAAAATTCAGTCCCATGTTCCATGAAATCAGACATACAATAATATATTTTAACCATCAAATCTATGCAATTACTGATGCAACTCAGTTGTTTTGACTATGTAAGTGTAATGAGGAATAACCAATTCCTAAAAAGAGGGAGGAAAAAACCTAATAGACCACAAAACACCTTCAAAGCCAAGTCGAGATATAACTGATATACAGGTATCTTTAGAAAACAGTATTAACCCCTTCAACTTCCTGTTATCTCCTAGTGACACTAAAGCATATCTTAGTGTCATTCAGATAAACAGAAGACTAATTATTCATATAAAAATTCAGATGGAGGTAGTTTCATTGTTTTTACTTGCCGCAGTCTTATCAGACTGTTTTTTCTGTCTCTGCACACTATGTTTTAACTCTGATTTCAGTGATGGTAGTAAACAATAAGGAAGGCAGTAAATCAGATTCCTTACTTCATTTGTGACGTACATAATATTGTTGTGTTTATTGATACAAAGCTTCCTGTCCTCTTCCAAGAATTAAAAAAAAAAGTAACAGTAGCTAATAGACTGGGAGATAATTCAGGCTTGAGTGTCATACAGACAGATTTAACATGCAGTAGCTCAGTGAAAAATGGGAAAATTTACTGTAAAGAAAAATAAAGAACAAGAAAGACATATAAAGCACTCATTATTTGTTTCAGAACTTCTAAATTAATACAAGTTGGTGTGAAATAATGCAACACCTGCCGCAGAAGAACATGGTAAAACCTAAGAATTGCCACAGGAGAAAAGGAAGAAAATAATATGAAAGCTCTTTGGCTTTAAAGAATCCGACGAGAGTAAAAACTCTGCTCACTAAAAATTATTGGGCCATTTTCATATAAATGCTTCTAGTTTTTACAGGACAAAGCACAGAAAGAACAGTTTTCTCAAGTGTAATAAACTTCTCACTTATTCTTACGATACTCTGTCTAAGGGTACCCCACTTCACACAACGCTGGGATAGCAGGAAAAAATAAAATCATGGCTCTGCTACCTTACAGTGACATTTGCAATATTAAGGTACAGTCAGGATTTAACCAAATACAAGCAAACTAATGTCAAGAGCTGGCCTATGCTGAATCTGGCAATCATGTTGGAGTTAAGCGATTTAAATTCTTAACTGGAATAGGTTTTTCCTCTTAGCTGTATTAAACTCCAGCTTAGATCTCTTGCTGCACAATATACACCATTAAAAACCATAAAAACGTGCCAAGCTTTTTGCAGGTTGCAACCAGCCAGGAGCAAGCACTTATGTTCTGTTATCACTGGAATTTAAATGCTTTTGACATGTCACATCTCTACTGAAAGCTGTAGTGCAATCAAGCCCTAATTGTAAAGAAAAGCAGGTCCGAAGTGTACCATTTTACAGCTATAAGTATCTTCTAAAGATGCTTCAAGAGCCTACAGTTAACCTGAGGTGCAGTCAGGTGAGGCTGATATTTAGGTAACTATTAAGTTAATTATAAATTCATGTACATACATCTACTTTTCTACATCACCAAATGCTCTTCATGTTACTTTTCTTTTGTAGAGGTAAATATTTTCCTTTCCTTTTCTATACCACCTTGCCCATATAAAGACCAAAAAAAAAAAAAAAAAAGTGTGTCCGTGTGTCCGTACAACACTGTTTCATACACACATCACTTGTATAAATACGTGTGCTTGTGTGTGTGTGTGTACAAAAAAACCAAGTGGGGTACACCTTGTATGAAGCATTCTTGGGTGCTACATCTTTAACAAGAACATAGGCAGTATTATGCAAAAAGCAGTAGTTTGCTTTTGCTCTATGCTCCATTTTTTTCCCTTATATATTAAAAATGTATTAAGATATTTAAATTGCAAACTCACATCACAGAAATAATGTATAACATAAACTTCAGCTCAGCTCAGCTTCCATAAGTGTGTGCATTTGCATGGTCTCAAGTTACATGTTCAGAGATTTATTGCCCATAGGACTTTGCTTCATTTAAATAACAGCCAGTTTTTCCCAGTTTCTCTGTGAATCTCATTTGATGTATATGTCAGACATTATTTAACATAAACAATTTAAATCTTGCAACAGTTCAGCATCATTAGTTTCTTAATGGGTGCAGGGGTGGATGAGAGACAGCAGGAGAAAGGAGAAAGGAGTGGAGTAGGCAGGGTGATGCTGGTGGGGCCAAAGCAATGGAGAGGCAGAAGAGCACTGACAGGAGCATGAGGAGCTTCATGTGAATCAAATCCAGCCAAACCGAAAGTATGGAATAGAATAGAATAGAATAGAATAGAATAGAATAGAATAGAATAGAATAGAATAGAACAGTTCAGTTGGAAGGGACCTACAACGATCATCTAGTCCAACTACCTGATCACTTCAGGGCCGATCAAAAGTTTAAACATGTTATTAAAGACATTGTCCAAATACCTCTGAAACACTGACAGGCTTGGGGCACCAACCACCTCTCTAGGAAGCCTATTCCAGTGCTTGACCACCCTCTCAGTAAAGAAATGCTTCCTAATGTCTTGTCTAAACCTCCCTCAGTGCAGCTTTGAACCATTCCCTGGATCCCAGGGAGAAGAGCTCAGCACTTCCCTCTCCACATCTCCTCCTCAGAAAGCTGTAGAGAGGAATGAAGTCACCCATCATTGCAGATCCCCAGTGAAACAGGAAAACCTGCTCCTAAAAACAACCAGGTGGAGTGATGTATTGTTTCCTTCGTGTTCAAGAAGTTCCATCTAAACATGAGGAGGAACTTCTTCACTTTGAGGGGTGCAGAGCACTGGAACAGGCTGGCCAGAGTGATGGTCTCTGGAATGACTCTGTCTCCGGAGTCATTCAAAACCCGCCTGGACACGTTCCTGTGCAATCTGCTCTAGGTGGACCTGCTTTGGTAGGGGGGTTGGACAAGATGATCTCCAGAGGTCTCTTCCAACCCCATATTATTCTGTGATTCTGTATCATTCTGTGATTCTGTGTTTGAAGATGACGTTGGGCCATGGAAAGTTCATACACAATTCAGTGAAGACAATTTTTTTTTAAGCAGTTCTAAACACACCTGCAGACGAATGAATGCTCACACAAAGTTGCAAAATACATTCTATGTATTTATTTTAGAGTATTATTTCAGAACTTGTTGGTTTTGTGGATCTGACTCATGGTTTTTGAATACGTGGAAGTTACTTGCTGCAAGTTATGTGCTTTTTGCTCATCAGTTCTGATTACAAATTGACATCAGCAGTTTCTGCAGCATTGGAATTGCCCATGACCAAAGTGCCTGCACAAAAATCACATGTTCACTTAAACAGCACTGTTCTCAAACATTAAGGCACATTAATATCAACCAAAATAGTTATGCCAAGCACAGTTGAACATATTTAAATTAAGTAAAATGTGATCTTATACCTATGAATTATAATCTTAAGTAAAATACTTTCAGAAGACCTTTCAATATTTTATTACTTAATTACACTAGGAATTAAATTATCTCTTTCTTTTTTTTTTTCAGATCCTATATTTCAGAATTAGCATAATACTCTTTTCATCTTTTCTCTTCCTGTCCCTTTCCTAAGGATTTGCAACTATTTAGGAATCTTAACATGTTTGGAATTCGGGTGCATGCTTGTTTGCTCATTTTTTTAATTTGGGTCATCCCCAGAGGTAGTGTTTTTGTGGGATTTTTTTCCAATTGCTTTCTAAGTACATTCATTGATATGTATCCTGTCAATGTCATTTGTATCGAAATAGAAATGTTTCATAACTTTGATATTTGCCCCAAAATCAAGAAAATATAATTTGAGGGGAATATAAGATATCGGTTACACAACCTTGTAAAAAAATCTCTGTTGTCTTGGAGCTGATGATTAGTCTGGCTAAACAGTCTGTAAGCACAATGGGTGGGATTCATCTCAGTTTTATACACCTGCCACATACTTCTTGAAGAGCTCCTTCATTACCAGGGCAGTGAAACAGACACTTGCAGAACATATTTCATCTGTCTTCTGCAGAGAGCTAGGTTAGGATGAGCTGAAGCACATCTTACAAAGCTTATTTCCTTCCACAGAAGAAGAGATTCCTGGGTGACTGCTTGAGATGTAGACATCTGCACTAGGGTTAGATAAGATGAATTCTACCCAGCATCCTTAGAGTCTTTTCGGATCTTTAAGATTGCTTGTCTCTAAACAAAAAAAACAAAAACCAAACCAAAAACTTACTGCTTCAAGAAACGTAAACTCAAAAATCATTTCAAAAACATACTGAGTTCCCCAGTTACAGGAAAATTTTCCACGGTAAAAGCTAATTTTCAGGTGCAACCAATGGCATGAATTACGAGTGAGTCATCTGTGACTGCACAGGAGCATTTTGGACCAATTTATCGATCAACCTATATTTAAAAGGCAGTAGTGGACATCAGGATCCACAGAAAGCAACACTCACCGTTAGACCTTCCCTTAAAGCCTATGGCTTTAATATGATATAAAACTTGTGTTATTGAACAATTTAATTTGGTAATTCAGTAACTTCATGCACATTTAGAGCTAGTTGGACATCTTTCAGTTTTGAGGAGCTACTGGTTTGCATCAGCTCACAAGGTACCTGCCTGGTGTCCTGGTTCTCTGCAAAACCCACTGCTTGATACTACCAGAGGGGTGAGACCACCCTGTAGGGAAGGAAGGGGCAGCTCTATGAAGGTGAGTTCACTTTCCATGAAGGAGAATTTTCTGATTTTTTTGTGAGCCACATCACCAAAGACCACACCCAGGGTATTTGCTGAAGACACCATTTGTTCATCTTTCCAAAACATTGTAATTGTTGGATCAGACACATGAAGGAGCTGGAGCGGGGTCAGGGCAAAGAAAGAGAAAGTGCTTCTTCTTGTTCATAGCCACTGATCATGGTGCCTTGGTTGTGCATCAACTGTCTTGAGATCTCTTGAAAACATCCCTTGGCAAAAGCAAGTTATGAAGACACTACCAGCTTCCACAAATATTGCTTCAAGAACACATCTTGTGTAAGCAGACTTCAGACATGGAGGTGAAGAAACTAAGATCTTCACACGAAAAAAATAAATACCTATAATCAGTGACAGGATGAAAAATAAATCCAACACATCTTCAAATATATTCTTTAGCTGTGCATCACTGAGAAATCTAGTTGCAACGTACGTGTCTAGGTAAAATATTGACCACGTGTGTTACACAAGTTTCTTATTTTAGCTAAACTGGTCACAAGAAAAGGATGGCCTCGCATGCAAAGAAACCCACAGGCACTTTTTATATCTACCTCTTCAGGTATGGCAGACCAGCCTGGGACCATGCCCGGCACTGAGGCCAGCTGACACAGAAGAACCCAGATTTCTCTGTGCTAGTAAAATCTCAGCCTTCAGACAGAGATTCTGCATGTAAAGTGCCTCCTGGGTAAGGTCCCTGAAAGGATTCTGCTTCCAAGCTGAGTTCAGGGGCTGTTTAAGGGAGCACAAGCTGGCAAGGGCAAAAAGCCTGCAAGGAGCTGCTTGAGCAGTTTCACAGTCCGTGCAGTCACGTTCCAGTGCTCAGCAATGTTCTCTAGTGTTGTTTAATTTACCACCATAGATACAGCCAGACCATCTTTCATCCTAAAAGGTGAATCAATCTTCCATCATCGGGATGCTCCTGTCACACAGACAGAGGGGGTTAGGGGATGTATGCTCTGCAAAGCGTAATAGCCACAAAGAGGAAGAGCCCTTGCTGGGACTTTCTGAAATGGAAGCTTTACTGAAGGAAATAACCTGCATTGTCTTAATGTTCATTGCTCAATCTAATTAGGGAAAAAAAACAAGATGATATCTTGCAGACACCTGTATAGCTGGAAATGCTACCCAGACTGTATTGCATCTTCATTAAAATTTATACTACGCTTAACACCCAGCTCAACCCTGTCTTACCTTAAGAGGACAGATTTTAATGGCATCTCCAAAATAAAATATGTTCCGTAAGTAACATACTTATACCAAAGGCCTAAAAGGTCATACCAATATAACAGTCACTGTCTTCTCACATTCACCCATCACACTTATGTTTATCGCAGAGAGAAAATAAAAGAAAATCACTTTTTATAGCACTTCCTGAGGGTTAAAACATTGGTTTATAGACTGAAGAAGAAGGAAAAAATGGATTTTCAAAGTTGCAGGGTGAGAAAGAAGAAGCATCTATAAGCACTGATAACTACTTTATATAAAAGGAGTTCAGAACATGCCCACCACAGGTACATAATATATTTCACAGAATCACAGAATCACAGAATCTTCATGGTTGGAAGGGACCTTTGAGATCATTGAGTCCAACCAAAAAAAAAAACCAATAAAAGAGAAAGATTCTTTTGTCCTGAACATCAAATAACTATTGTATCCACTTCATCCTGGTTACTTGACTCTCTATGACAGTCTTGTTCCATGAACACTGCAATGAGAGCCCAGTAATGAGATTTAAATAGTCACATATATCTTATTTTTCCATTGTCAGATATAACCTTGTACTCTCTCAGGTAACCATTTGTCAGACTTCGGGCTGGATCTCGAGCACAAGTGGTTAAATCTTTTGGTAAAAAGTATTTTTCTTCTTTTTAATATGCTATCCTAGTTGCATTACTAGTCGTCTAAAACCAGTAACTTTGTCTTTCCAGGCCTTTTGGACATTAAAACTGGAAAGGGATGGTTTAGACTATAAAAGAATCAAAAATATTTTAATTCACCTATGGAACAAGATTACCCATCAATGCAAAAGAAAAGAGGTTGTTGCCCAAACCGAGCGACATCTAGAACTGGAAGATGCCTGTAACAATGATGAAAATAAAGCTTCAGATGAAGACATAATGAGGCATCAAGGATTTTTAACAAGAGTGACAGCCTCTGGTTATATATGCCATGACCGTAGAAGACCTCATTATTGAAGTTTTAAGCACTTTTTTTGCCTGTTTTTTTAAATGTGTGACATGGAACAGGCACAAAGTTTTGAACAGACACAAACTTTTATTAATTTTATAATACAGATTTTGTAGCAATCTCAAAAAAAATTCTTTATTTTTTTAACTTTTTGAATACAGACACAGGAAAAGATCCCCCAATTAAAAAATTTTAATAGCTGCATTTTGGCAAGTGTCTTTCCAGACCGCACTACTACAACATGTCAGCTACAGGCAGGTCTCATTATCCTGGAGTAAAAGATACTATCTGAATAGCAGCCTCTGTCTGAAAATTCTCCTTGTCTGAATTTCAGGCAAGCAGGAACTTGGTCTCTTGATATCCGAGCAGAGTTCTTGTCCAAAGTTTCAGCCCGCGTTAGAAGAGAGAGCACTGGCCAGATCTGGAGGCAAGATGTTCGACAGAGTCGTGCGGCAGGCTCACTGCAAGCAGCTTTGCAGAAACTACCTGCTGCCATCTCCCCGTTGTACTACGGATAATTTTCAGGGCTGTCAGTTGGCATCCTCATTTGCATTACTCACAGATGTCCCTGAAAAGCCATGTATTCTGGGACCATTTTTATGATACAGGATGTAAAAAGAATGTTCTGTAATTTTAAATTAAACATCTGCAAATTTTGATGGTTTTCTAGATTTTAAGAAATCCTGATTGCATTTACAAGTTAATTCAGTTTAGTTCATTCAAATTCTTCAAGAGCATTAAAGATCTTTATATCTCGTAAGAACATAAAACACCATAAATCAAGTGGAACACGCAACGCATGACTCTTGCCACATTGAAGATGATCAGGAATAGCAGGAGAGAAATGAGAAGAATTATTTCAATATATTCTGATAAAAGCAGAAACAAAACAGCCCTATAGTTTTCAAATTACTGTATAGATTTATTAGACTTAATTTTTGTCTTTGCAGCAAATTTTAATGTTTAAATTTTCTAGTCTCTTTCTTAATTAGCATGAGTACAGTTTCTGTATCTTCAGACAGGAAACAAGCCTATATTTTTCCTTAATATATGGAGTCAAATAATTAATGCTGATACATTCATGTCGGTGTTTCTGGAGAAGAAAAACTCACCAGGGTCCACATACTTTGTCTTAAACTATATATATTAAAAGCAAGTCCTCAGAAATTTCCCCGTTTTCCTTCCAGATTCCCTGCTCATGTTTATGTATTCAGATTATGCCTAGATTTTTTTATAGTTCAATAAACTTCCAATATTCAGAGATACGTTGCAATGGGGCTTAAAGATTGTATTATTCATATTATTTGTAGTTATGCACAATACTTAGCAAACTAAAACTTGAGGCACATTAGTGCTGCTTTGTTATGCCAAAAAAAGCTCTGGTGACTGCCATAATTTGACTACAGGTGTAAGAACCACTCATTAAAATCTAATGTCAGGCTCAAAGCTAGCACAAACTTTCATTATGCAAACACGAAAATGACTGGAAGGGCTAATGAGGGTAGAAAGATACCCCAGATGTCAATAGAAAACAATCTACTTCTAAAACAGTCCTTCTTCTGGGAATTTCTCCATCTACAATAAAGATTTTGTTTACTGATATCATAGTACTTGTTAAGATGAAAAATCACAAAAGCACAGTAAAATAATATGGTGAATCTCAGACATAACTAATTTAACTTAATGATATACTTAATTCAACAATTGCTATTGTCCTTGCTCTTCTCAAATTGAACACTTGGTTTTAGCCATTCTATACTGTCATACATAGACATTCTATAATAAGAAATGACAGAATAAAGGAAACTGATTGGTGGTTTTTATGTTCTTTTTCACATGACTGATTTAGATTCCACAGAATTAATTCTCCTGCTTTCTTTAAATCTAAATTCAGAGGCAGTCATAGTTTAAATAGATATCCATGAAAAAAAAAGGTGGAGTAGGGGAAGATTCAGATGGTGTTCCGAGCTCTGCTCTTTGCCTACTGATGATCTTAAACCAGTTGTCTCACCTCCAAATTATCCATTTTTATCAGTAAAATGAGAATATAGCCAAGTAAGGACAGAAATTACCTCAATAGATCGTCTTCATTTTGAGAAAACTTCAACTATATTTAGAAAGTCTCTGAGATATTTACCTAAACTGTTCTTTATGCTACAGGATTAAAAGTTTCTGAAACGTCCTTTGACAATGCCGTGATGATGGGACTTAATGTCTACTGGTAAAAGTGGTATGAAAGTTACTAATTAAAATAACTATAATCTTAGGTGTTATGATAAAGTTTATTTTACTAAGTGCACCAACCCAAGTGACAACTGTTGGATGTTAGAAAGATCAAAGACTTTGGAACAGAATCCCAAAAAATTCACTATTAGCTGCAGACTTTATTATCTTGTTTTTATTCTTCCTCAGTTGCCAGAAAAACTGAGGAAAATAACAAATTAAAGGACATGGTGAGTTTCTGAGTAACATCAGTTTATTCCACTACAGATTGTGATCTTGGCAATAGGGCGTTACTAATCCACATCTGTTCAGGATAGGAATATAATGATTATAGAAATGCTTTGCTCATGTCTCCATTTGATATTTGCCTTGGGAATGTGAGAATACATCTGCATATTCTAGGAGCACCGTAACGTGAATAAAGAATAGTTTTCCACTAAGCAGAGTTGTAAAATAAAGCTTAATAAGGGGAAGATATTTCCTAGCCATGGTACCTATCATCATGCAAGTGAGCTACTCTTAAGGAAAGGTGTACAACACGTGTTCAAGTTATCAAACTGTCACATGTTTAATCTGAAACTTTATTACAAATCTGGCGTAAATTGCCTTTCTGATGAGATAAGGCATGACCTCCATCTCCTGAGAGCCCCAAATGAATTCATGGACAGCCACATAGCTTCCAATTATTGCTGTAAGAGGCTGTAATTTAAGGAGCATTACACTTTGTGATAGTCAGCATGAAAAATTAATCTGAGTTTTAAAGAACATTTAAGATAAATCAGTGCAGAACCAAAATATAAAAAAATACTAACATTGCTTTCTTAATGATATTTGCCAATTATTATGGGGATTTCACAAAATGGTGATGATTTTGATTGTTTTTGCAAACTGTGAATACTGTGAAAAGTTTGTGTCTTTTTGTGTCCAGTTTTGGGCACCTGTGTCCAGGTTTGGGCACTTCAATACAAGAGAGATATCAAGGTGCTGGGGTGAGTGTGGAGGAGGGCAATGAAGCTGGTGAAGGGCCTGGAGCATAAATCTTATGAAGAGTGGTTGAAGGAGCTGGGACTGTTTAGTTTGAGGAAGA
>JAOXNO010000001.1:207043363-207060608 GCA_028565335.1 Limnodromus scolopaceus
TCAGGACCACTATGAACTGGTCACTGAATAGACCAGAGTTCAGAGGAAGCAGAAGCGGATTGGATCCTCTTTCTTGCCTACATTGAGCTGTGCCTTCTGTTATACCTTCTGCAAATTCAGCATAGAAGCTGTCCTTTCCTTGGCAGCAATTCTTCTAAGAAAGTCAAGGAAAGGACAGCCTGAACTGGAATCATCAGGAGCTGCACTGGGTTCACTGGAACTTGCAAGTATTTCTAGAGTTTATTATCTAACCAGTGCAAGTACCTACTGAAGAAAAGATGGAAAGAAGAAAAGATGAAAAGGAGTAAAGGGGATTAAACTCTATGAGAAAAAATAACTTTTGTTCTAGAGTAAAATGGCTACAGCCTGGAATATTTGCACTGCAGTTTCTCTATTTTAAATTCACACTTATTTTAATCTTTTTTGAGTCCCATGTCATGACTTTTTTTTTTTTGAGTAAGCAGATTAGAAAGCTGCTTAGCAACAACGTGCACAGCTCTTATCTCTCTGCCTTAAGAAAGGGAAGGCAGTGATCTCAACTACCACAAAGCTATGAATTTGACCTCAGTAGCATGCAAGATAGCAGAATACTTTCTGAAGAGATAATGATTGAAGACAAGGTAATGACTGAGAAACAGACTCACCAAAAGAAGATTGTACAGAGTTAATCAATATGATGGATAAATACCATATTTTTGAAATATATTTTGTGTAATATTTTGACAAAGTGCAGTAGATCTAGACTCTTTTAAAGCAGTTAACAGAAAAATCCACTTGTTAAAACAGGAGAAATTGAAACTTTTACTCATACAAAGAATCTAATTGCAAAGAAGACTGAAAAAATTATGTTGAAATGGTAACCCAGGTAAAAAGGAGATTACCAGACAAGCTTGTCAAAACTCATTTTTTTCTGGTGATACAGGTAAAAAATGCCAGACTGAGAATAAAATTTGCAGATGATGCCGAAGTGTATATCAGTATTTTCTATGAGGGGAAAAAATGGCAAATATTAGAGAAAATATCAAGGCTTAAGGACAAGTTTGGCATGAGAATTCATTTAAGTAAATTTAAGCTGGAAGTTAAAGACAGATTTATATCCAATAGAACATGAAACTGAAATGGAACACCTCTTTCTACAGTGTACAGAACCACCAAGCCCATCACACATCAGAGGAGGTGGAAAAAGTAGCAATTGTATTTTAAGTTTTCAAAACTTCAGGCCCAGCAATAATGCATCATTAGCACTAAAAATCACACTCTGAAACTGCTAACCAGTGATTAAACCAGTCGGGTCATTAATAACCTGCAGAATGTAAGAGAAGCTTCCCCATTGGGCTGTGATTAGGAAGCACCTGTGCTTGAATAGTTCATAGTACATTCATAATTCTGAACTAGCACAATTGTAACATATTGCACAATGGATTAAAAAAAAAAAAAGTGGTTTTGCTCCCTGTTCTCTTTTGACATGATTTCAAAGATTATTTTCTTTTTTTTCCTTTCTTAAATGTAAACGCAACTCACAGAAGAGAAAGAAAAAATTTATTGATCTCTGAGGATTGTCAGTGGGGCAGGTGGAAAAAGAAAGAAAAGTGGAAACCCATATATTCAGCACTCTCTGGCTTGTTCTAGGAACCTCAGGTCCTTGGAAAAGAGTTAATATTTATCAGCTCTTCAGTTACTGCATTGCACTGTGCTCTGACTTCATATTTCTTGTGCTACTCCTCTCATTTTCTCCTTGCCAATCTCAGTGCTGTAACATGAAAGGCAAAAGGGTAATGACCCTTTATAGCCATTTCCTCTCTTTTTTTTTATCTCAGAATACTTGGTTTCTCATGATCTTTACACTCCTTCCTGTTTCTCAGCCATGTAAAAGATACACAAAAATACCAAACACTTGAATATGACCTCTACTAGATAAAGGAGTAAACAAATGCATCTCCTCACACCCCTGTAGTATGCGATTCTGCACCACTTCCCTGATGATAAATTAGACTACAATGGACTTAGGGCAAGAGGTAATCGCAAGGCTTACATCTGAAGTTCAAGTTTTGAATTAACATTTAAAAGATGCTCATGTGAATTATCACGTCTTGAATCTGCAGTCCTCAACCTGGCAATCTTGTAAGAAATGAATCACTGATAAAATTTCTTGCATTTCTGTTTTTAGTCACAGCTGGAAGCTTAACAAGAACAGCATCTCCTACCAAGTTATTTTCATGTGTTGTCCTGCCCAGAAACTGAAATAAAAAGAAAAAAATTATATATACTGCATTTCAGTATCAGCTTAAAAGCTTTGTTTTAAAGACAATTCTAAAGCTTGACAAACTTTGTTTTGTTTTTTTTTTCTTTTTTTTTCATTTGTTTCATTTATTTCATTTACATTTATTTAAACAAGCCAATAGAAACAAACTCTTAACAGTATAGAGGGGGAGGAGACATTCCAGAGGCAGCAAATCCAGGGAAATCTCACAAAGGAATTTAGACTTCATGTTTCTCCAATCCAGTGCAGGTGATGCCACATAGTAGCTCGAGCGAGGAGTCACTGGGGGATACAATGGAAATTTGGTGGCTCCTCCTCATATTAAAGTGCCTGGGGTTGGCACCCAGGGGAAAGTACCTTCCAGTAACCCCTTTTGAGTGTGGGTTTCACTGCAGGACACCAGCTTCAATGTAGAGCTCTGCTTTTTAGCTCATGGACTCCCTCATGCAATGTCTACCACAACACACAGGGAAGAGAAACTGCAGTGCATGGAACAACAAAAAAGTCCTATATATTTGTCTCCCTAGAACATGTAGCACCCTTGTAGGCTTAAGGAAAACTGCAAATGACATCAACTCACATCTGTTTCCTCTTTCAGGGTATGAAAATTAGGAAATTAACTGTAAATTTGAACACACAGAAATATATGGGACCTGACGAGATGCATCCCAGAGTCCTGAGGGAACTGGCTGATGTAGTTTCCAAGTCGCTCTCTATGACATCTGAAAAGTCATGGCAGTCAAATGAAATCCCCGGTGACTGGACAAGGGGAAACACTGCACCCATTTTTAAAAACTGTAGAAAAATAGGACCATGGGAACTACTGACCTGTTAGCCTCACCTTTGTGCCTGGGAAGACCATGTAACAGCTTCTCCTAGAAGCTCTGCTAAGGCACATGGAAGACAGGGAGGTGATTCAATACAGCTGGCAGGCCTTCACCAAGGGCAAATCCTGCCTGACCAACCTAGCAGCCTTCTATGATGGAAGGCTATGATGATCTCTCCCCCTCTCTAAGGGGAGAGATATGGATGTCTTCTATCTGGATTTCTGTAGGGCCTTTGGCATGGTCCCCGACAACATACCTTTCTCCAAATTGGAGACATATGGGTTTGGTGGGTGGACTGTTTGGTAGATAAGGAATTTCTTGGATGGTCACATCCAGATGATAGTGGTAAATGGCTCAATGTCCGGAGATTGTTGGCAAGTGGTGTGCCTCAGGAGGCTGTATTGGGATGACTACTGCTGAATGTCTTCATCAATGACACAGACAGTGGGATCAAGTGCACCCACAACAAGTTTGCAGATGACATCAAGCTGAGTAGTGTAGTTGACACACCTGGGGGATGGAAAGCCATCCAGAGGGACTTGGAAAGTCTCGAGGAGTGGTCTTGTGTGAACCTCATTGGCTTCAACAAGGCCAAGTGCAGGGTCCTGTACCTGGGTCAGGGCAACCCCCGATATCAATACAGGCTGAGGGATGAAGGGACTGAGAGCAGCACTGTTGAGAAGGACTTGGGGGTACTGGTGGATGACAAGCTGGACATGAGTGGGCAATGTGCACTCAGCCCAGAAAGCCACCCACATGCTGGGCTGCATCCCCAGCAGTGTGGCCAGCAGGGTGAGGGAGGTGATTCTGCCCCTCTACTCCACTCTGGTGAGACCCCGCCACTAGACCCCTAAGCACAGGAAAGAGGGTCCAGAGGAGGACCACAAAAATTATATCAGAGGGCTGGAGCACTTTTCCTATGAAGACAGCCTGAGAAAGTTGGGGTTGTTCAGCCTGGAGAAGAGAAGGCTCCAGGGAGATCTTATTGCAGCTTTTCAGTACTTAAAGGGGGCTTTATTATAAGAAAGATGGAGAAAAACTTTTCAGCAGGCTCTGTTGCAATGGGATAAGAGGTAATGGTTTTAAACTAAAAGAAAGTAGATTTAGGCTAGATTGAAGGAAGATTTTTTTCACAATGAAGGTGATGAAACACTGCCCCAGGTTGCCCAGAGAGGTGGTAGATGCCCCGTCCCTGGAAATATTCAAGGTCAGGTTGGACGGGGCTCTGAGCAAGCTGGTCTAGTTGAAGATGTCCCTGCTCATGGCAGGGGTGTTGAACTAGATGGCGTTTAAAGGTCCCTTCCAACCCAAACTATTCTATGATTTTATGAAATATAGTACCCTAAATCTTATCATCTCGTCAAATGGCTTTTTTTGTTACCAAAATTATTCCCCTTCAGTAGTAACCTTGTACAGTGTGTGCTTGCATACATGCATTATATTCTATGAATGTATATTCAATGTTCAGAAGGTGCTATAAAATATTATAAGCACAATTATAAAAATTATTTCTAAAATATGAAGATCCAGCCAAAACAATTTTAGTGGGATCAGAGTTTCCAATTCCCTTAAGCATTTAGGATAACTAAGAGGAAAGGTGATTCTGATGGCACTGAGGATCTCACAGCTTTGAGGGAGAGGAAGGGTGGAGATGGGGAATGGGGGAATGAAAGAATTTTTTTTTTAATTTAACAACAATGTTAATGTGTAAAACTCTGAGAATTCTGTTTCTTTCAGAGAGAAATATTTGCAAATAAAGGTTTATGTTTCTACCTTTTGAGCTCAGTTTATTTCAGTCAAGATTCTGCCTGTTATGTTACCTGAAATGCTAGGTTAAAAAAAAAAAAAAGTACATCCCCATAATCTATTTGCAATTCAAATGTGAGACTTCCAGCAAAACTGCAGTGCATCAACCCAGAACAAACAACTCATCAAACCCCATAAACATGGCATGATCCCAGTAATGAAAAATGAGCTTTGCAACAGGCTGTAATTAGCATGGGAATGACAGGCGCATTCTAAACCTTTCCGAACATATGGGTAATTATTGAAGAGCTATGACAGTAATGCATCAACAAGCCTATCCGTCTTACTGTGGTTCCACGTTCTGGCTGCCTCTCAGTGGATCTTAACATGCCATTCAGTAATTTAGTGGAAACCTCATCACCCAAGAGCAATGACAGGGTTCCACCGATAATGAGAAGGAAAATTAAAAGATCTATCTATTAAAAAGAGTGTTAGATACTAGATAAGCACCCTAAAACATTTTATATTCCAACCTGCAATCTTTCCAATCTTATAATTTGCTGGTAGGAATTTTCAAATTTCTGCAATAAGGAGTATTTACCTATAATTCAATAATAAGAAAGTGGAGGAGGTGAAAGACCTGCACAAAATAGGTCAAAGGAAGATGACTGTGGACTTCATCAAGAGCCTTACAATTGTGAACGTATCGCTCCAGAATCATTTAGATCCCCAGAAGATTAAAATTGTTATTAATATCTTGTATTATGGTAGTATCTTAAGACCTTCCCATGGGAAAAGAAGAAACCTTATTGACAAGTGCTGTGCCCAGAAAGATAATAAACAGAGGAAGCCAGTTTGAAAGATCTGAATGAACCAAATAAATAGCAGCTAATAGAAAAGCACAGCCGCTATCACTACCTATTCTGAAAAAGAAAACTGGAGTACAGGAGGAGGAATAATAATAGATCTGTTTATTAATGGTTACATAAATAATCTTATCCTGCCATCAACACTCAATTTTTTATTTATACTTAACAGCTAAGTTTTTTTACAATGATATTGGAAGATGGAGATGAAACTGGATACTGGAATATGAATGCCTAAGGCTAATTAATCAGGTTTTTCACCCTAAAACCTCCTTTCTACAGCCAGTAAAGCTTGAAAATGGCTTGCAGTTTTACTTTCATTTTAAATATATAGATATGGGGATGGGGACGGACAGGGAGTGAAAAGAGAAGGAGAAAGGCTGAGGATAATATTCACCTTCACACTGAACCACTTCTCCTAGCCTAAGTTATATAGCAGAAGAAAAGACAGGAGTGAGCTAACATCAGTCATCCTTATGGATCTTTACTTTTTATTCATTGTTCTATTGATCTCTTTCAGCATTATTTCATAGGAAGATTGCAATAAAAGTCATTTCTTATTATGTCTCCATTTTAACTCATAAAGCATACGACACAATAGTTTTTGAATGAAGGACAGGTTCCCTAAGGGAAGGAACAAAATCCTGGGTAAAAGCACAGATTTATTGATCTCTCCTTCAATAATAATGATTAAAATCTAACCAAGCACTATTGCCTTAATAAATTATTCAGCTCTCTTTCTCTTTTCTACATTCCAACTGGATGCACTCCAAAAAAAGAAAAGTTCGATCACAAAATGCTGAAAATGTTCTCTTCTTCATGCAGTGAGCCATGACAATGTTAAAAACATGCTAAATTACAGCATCTTACAGACAAGAAATACTTTGGCCCAAAGCCCAGCTGACCAGCAACTGGGGAACGAAAACAACATATGTCCTAGAAAGGAGAGGAAGAGATTTTGTCAGCTTTTTCCATTTTCTAGGCAAATTTAAGGGCGCCGTTTTCCCTACTCTATCACGCTTTCTCTTGCAATGGAGCAATGAGGACTGTCCCCATAACCTTAACTCTCTCTTCTCTATGAGAGTACAATCCCTGTGTGTTAAGCTGGAGGCTTACACTCATCCATCAAATGTCTTTGCTTCACCCCAAATCTCAGGAATATTTAATTGTCAAGGCATTTTCTGCCTAAGATTGCTCCTGGAATACTCAGCTGTGAAGCAGAGATTTCCAGAACAGGACTTGCTTTTCACCGAAATAAAGCTGGCAAAGGATGCAATTGTATTGGTTAGTTTAAAATCTTGTCTCTTCATTATAATTTGTTAAAACTTCCATACTAAGCTTTCATTCAAAGTTCCTGATAAGATTAACATATATTGTACATTCACAAAGAATGAAATAAATGCCAGAGAAAGTAAACCTTCATATTTGGTATGTTTATGCATACTATACATCTGAATATTTCCTCCTTTTAGAATAAAAACTTGATGAAATAGTAGGAAGAGCAGCATAAAATAGATAACATTTCCAGACAGTGATGGTGCATTAGAAAGAAATGTTTCATACAACCACTCTCAAATTAACCTCTATGCCACAGCTATAGTACATAATTATATATCTGGATTGCTAGGGAAATACTTGTCCGTCAAGATGACACTGGCTATGGATAGGAGTGGATAGAGGTGTCAGTCATCTAAAATAAGATTAATGATTTAAACTACAAAGATCTCACATTAACTTTCCAGAAAGGTCAAAAGAATCATATAAGCAACCATTTTCTCTTGTGATTATAATTTATACAGTTTTCAATCAAGGACAATGTTTAAAAGCATAAACGCCTAGTTTGATATAACCTGACAATGATCTTTTTAAATAAAAGTGGTTTCCCTTAAAAGAAGTTACCTAGCTTTATGGAAAGAATTACCTGGACATTTGATAGATTAATCAGTTGAGACTATATTTACACAAACTTCTCTAAGAAAAGTTTGTTATTGGTAGATTTTGGTGTATTGGGTTTGTGTGGCAAAATTTTGGTAGCGTGGGGGCTACAGGGGTGGCTTCTGTGAGAATCTGCTAGAAACTTCCCCCACATCTGATAGAGCCAATGTGAAACAGATCCAGGATGGACCCACTGCTGACCAAGGTTGAGCCCATCAACGACGGTGGTAGGGCCTCTGGGATAACAAAGTTAAGAAGGGGGGAAAAAAACCAAAAATTGGGCAACTGCAGCCAGGGAGAGTAATGACAATATGTGAGAGCAACAACTCTGCAGACACCAAGGTCAGTGAAGAAGGGCGGGAGGAGGTGCATCTAGCAATGGAGTAGAGATTCCTCTCCAGCCCCTAGTGAAGACCATGGTGAGGCAGGCTCTCCCCCTACAGTCCATGGAGGTTCATGGTGGAGCGGAGATCCACCTGCAGCCCGTGGAGGACCCCATGCGGGAGCAGGTGGATGCCCAAAGGAGGCTGTGACCCCATGGGGGACCCACACTGGAGCAGTCTGTTCCTGAATGCCTGTATCTTGTGGAAGAAATCCATGATGGAGCAGTCCATGAAAAACTGGAAGGACCCACACTGGAGAAGTCTGTGGAGGACTGTGTCCTGTGGGAGTGACCTCACGCTGGAGCAGGGGATGAGTGTGAGGAGTCCTCCCCCTGAGGAGGAAGGAGCAGCAGAGACAACATGTGATGAACTGACAACAACCCCCACTCCCCGTCCCCCTGTGCTGCTCCAGTGAGGAGGTGGGGAAATTGGGAATGAAGCTGAGCCTGGGAAGAAGGGAGGGGTGAGGGGAATACGCTTAAGATTTAATGTTTTTTTTTTTTATTTCTCATTATCCCACTCTGATTTCATTGGTAACAAATTAAATTAATTTCCCTAAGTTGAGTCTATTTTGCCCATGATGGTAATTGCTGAGTGATCTTTCCTCCTTATCTTGACCCATGAACCTTTCATTATATTTTCACTCCCCTGTCCAGCTGAGGAGGGGAGTGATAAAGTGGCTTTGGTGGGCACCTGGTGTCCAGCCAGGGTCAACCCACCACATTTGAGAACTATTTCTTTGTGATTTGAGATCAGTGCTTCAAATGCAAGCATAGTTCCACACTTCAAGTGTCAAAGCACACAAACAGAATCTACTTTTTCATTGTTTAAAGATACTGAGAACCTACTCCTTCAAGACTGACCTAAAATATAAATCCAAACTCATCTTAAAGCAAGAATACCTACAGTTTCAAATTCCTCCTTTTGAAACAGTCTCAGCATCCTTATGATATTGAAATCAGCACAGAATAAATAACAATTCCCTCCCAAAACCAAATTGTATGAGTGTTTTATGATCTGTTTTGATGGGTGCTAAAATAGTGTCACTTAGCAAAATAGGCACAAAATATGCACCAGGTATATGAATTTCACAATAGGTAATGCAATAAAGCATTTAAATTTCATTTCTTATGCACGCTGTTTTACAGTGTGAACATGTGCTCCATGTACAACTTTTACTGACCTTTAGGTCTGTTAGAATTGGTCTCAACTTTATACAGGTGCTTCTAAACCACCACAAGGGGCTAAGAAATACAGAGCCAGCTCTAATTCACTATAGCATATTCTGTTTTAGCTGGTGACAGATACTATATGACCAAACCATACAGCCTACCTGCATAGTATTCATTTACCCAAACACCTTCAGCTAGCCTCATATAAACACCACCTCTTATTGAAATAAAATAGGCTCTATCAATCCCAAGGTGGTCTCCAGCTTCACTTCTGGTGGGGACAGCCACGGAGAAGCAATGACTCTCTACATTTATAATGATAAAAAATGGAAAGAAAAATACATTAAAAAAATATATTTCAATATAGTTATTCCTCTGCAAATCCAAACCCCTTTGAATTTGCAGATGTTTTCCCGTATTCAAACCGGGAGCAAATGTCTTTGCAACACTGTTACTGTTTTTTTGTGACAGTCTCTCTCATGCTCAGAGTAGGAGGAAGGAAATATCTGATTGTCAGACACTATAGTAATCCTAATTAATCAGTGGGCGGATTATATATAATCTATTTTAAGACACAAAAAATGTTTGCCTCTCCTGGAGCAATCAACAGCTTCAATATATAACACAAATAATTAGAAGCAGTCAGGAAGAATTAGGAGCAGCCAGGATCCATTTTTGCAGTAGTGTAAGGCAGAAAAATCATGAAATTATTTTCATTTATGAATAGGAATATAGGCTGTGGTGGCCTGTGATAGCAGAGAACTGAATTTGTTGACTTGTAAGTTTTCTTCTCTAAAAACAGAAACTTGGTTACTGGCTCTGGTATGTACCTGTTGTGTATTGCACACTTTTACTACAACTCAAAAAAAGATTATTTAATAAGAATCATGGCATATTTGAAATTTCACAGGCCCTGAATTGGTTAGGTTGACACTCCACATTTTATTTAGAAAAGTATACATACATATCCACATCCAGTTAAAATTAACACTTAAATGAAGACTTTGCAGTACGAATTCAAAATGACAAAGCTGTTATGTGAATCTTCTACAGTGAAGATAGTAACATTACAAAGCTGGCTAATTCTACACATATTTTATGTCTTTTCTTCAGTATTACCCCATCCCCCAGGATGTTCTTTCAAAGCCAGTTCTAAAATGCATAAAACTGCATCTTAGATATTCTGAGCACTGAAATACAAAATACAGCCATGGAGAGATACTGGCTGGGGGATTCCTCAGGGACAATGTGTAATTATCCAGAGTGAAAAGCAAGATAGGAAGATATTGACAGACCAGGACTATTGAATTTAGGAGTAACTGAGCAGGCAATGATATTGACTGTCAATAAAGTTTTCACTCAGGGCAAGATTTAATTGGTGAGAAAACCAATCTTAATGTAAAAGCATATGATTTAATTGTTTGCCCAACAGAAAACCTCAAGGAAGAATAAAGTTAACATCCTGAAGCCTCACTGAGGAGCCTGGATTCAATGTTTGAGTCACTGTTACTCTTTCTCTCTCTCAAACACACACCTTCTCAGTATAAGTGTCTTTCTCACCAGCAGTTAGGCCATAGACTTCAAAAGGGACTCTGTTTTCTACATACAATCTGGCACCTCACAGTAAATATTTAAAATTTTGCATATATTTGTTTCTAAGAGAAAGTACATAATAAACCAATATTTTAGAACTGAAATATGTATCATATTCTAGCACATTTTGCCCATAAAATCCAAACAATTTCTAAGTGGAGATGTTGGTTATCCATACTGGAAAAGAGAGAAAATCAAAGCCAAGTTCCTTGTCCTGGTTAATCCTTCAGGCTTGTAATGGTGCTAGGAATGGAGAACAGACCATTTTATTTAAGTGAAGTAGAACTTTATGAAATTAAATTCAATAGCTGCATGGAGAACAATAACGGTATACACACAACCTCATCCTCCAAAGCCTTGCCTTCTCCTAGCTGTCTCATTATAAGGAATAGCTGTCTAAGATTGCAAGGAACCAAAGCAGTTCAGTGAAGAAATTTAATCTTTACTCAGTCAACTAAATTTCAAAAGATCTAGAAGACTTCATTGAGGTGTTTAGGATGACACAGAAAAGAATCAAAAGGGGTCATCTTAACTACTTGTCACAGTCTGGTAAACAAGGTAATTTTGTATTATTATTCACTGTAACAGTAAATTTATAGCAAATAATAGGAAATATGTATTGATGTACTGAGAATTTGGTAACTTTGGGGACTTTGTCATTTAGACTGGTCAGAAACAAATGCTGCACGTGGACTGAAAATGTGGGTAACTGAAGACGTGTGAACAAGATTTTATATTTTATACATTCACTGGAAGAAATTTCAGGTGCAGACTTACTCCTAAGGGATTCAGGAAGAGTGTCTTCTTTCATGAATACTCCTACTTCTTTCTTCTCCTGCCTCGTGTTCCTCAATGAGTGTTCACAGATAGATAGGAGCCAACTCCCACTGCCAAAAGCTGGTATCTGAGTTGCAGTCATTTATAACAACACTATTCAGGTTTAGCTAGATGCAGTACTGAATGACTGAGCTAAATGCAGTTGATTTAGAAACTTCTGAAAAACATGTGCTTCTGCCCTTAAGGTTCCATATACAGCAGATTCAAACCACTACGGTTTGTTTGCACATTACAGGGCAGATTTGCCCCTGAAAAGCAATAAAAGTGTGCCACGTGCATCCCTTTCCGTGCCCAAGTCTCTGCTAATTTTTTTTTTTTTTTTCAGAATCTACTTCTAGCTCTTAACAACAATTGGGTAGAGTTTAATAGTACAGCCTCTCTACCTTTCTACATCAGAAAATACTACAAGCATTTGGCCACATTTGGAATTTCTGAGCATATAGAGGAGGTTTGAATGCATCTGTGTTCAGGTATAGCAGGGAACAACTAGAAGGAAGAGGTAACTTTCAAGAGAAAATGTAATTAGACTTGACAGGAAAATGGGAGTCCCACTTCAAAGATATTTTTCTCCTGACTTTTTTTTCACTCATTCACTCCATTACAGAGACCACAGTTATGAGTAGAAAAACATTTCAAGATTCTTCCAAGAGAAATTTGCCACTTCAATGCTTTCTAGATCTAAAAAGTTCCAATGTCAGCTTGAAATAACATTTACCTGAAATTTATGCTATTCTATTTTATGCAGTTGTCAAAAATATAATAAATAGTCAATTTTTGAAATGAAATATTTTGATTTTACTTTTTTTTCTTCATGTTTAGATTCATGGCAATTTTTAAGATGGAAACCCTGAAAATTCTTAAAGTGTAAGAAAATTTTATTCTACCAATAAGTTAAGACAGTTTATAAGTGGTGACTCTCTCTTGAACAATGCAGTTTTTTCCCTGTTATATTTACCCCCAACACACCATATTTACCCTTGATGCAATCCTAATTTTTTTAGAAATATTTTCAACTGCAAGTTCATACTGTATATCGATCCAGATGACCAATTAGATGTATTACTTTCCATTTATGCACATACATAACCTCTTTTCATATAATTGCAAATTAAATATTAACAGCATTTTTACCTCAGGGAGTCAACAGCATCATGTAAACAAATCTAAGTCTTAGAAACTAATAGTGTGTTTAACAGAAATAATCAGTCTTTTTTAACACTAGCTATGACTTGCAATTTGGAATTCAGAACAATAATCTGTTTATGTTTTGTGGGGCAGTTCTTTATTGCTTAAAATTATTTGCTATAATTATTTCTATTTTTACAAGGACTACTGAGAAAATAAATAAAATAAAATATAATTGTACATGTACAAATGATGACACAACAGCCAAACCCACGTAGAATAAAGCATCTAGCATCCCTAAAAGACTAATTTAATTTCCCATCCAAATGGAACTTTCCAATGAAATTCTGTTCATGTTACTTTTCTGAGTAAAGTCAACTTGAACGATAATTTAATCTTTGGAAAACCCTGTTCATTTGCAATTCAGTATCTTAGGTTCATGCCATATTAGTTGATTTCTCTATGATTTGCATATTGCAAGTAAAAACATGGGGTTTCCATCCGAAGGGAGGTAGGAAAATTTAGTGGTGTTTATTTTCGTACTGTAGAGGGGGTGTTGAATTGTTTCCTTTTTTATGTGTATCAGATTTTATTATTTGAGCTGTTCTTATCCAAACAGAACTTCAGCACTGATATTTGTCTGTGCCCAATACTCCAGAGCAATGAGTGTGGAGGGTGGTTAACAGTGAGGCACCCCTGCACGTCAAGCCTTGAAATCTTTTGCTTGAATGCATAATGTCAACAATTTATTTTCATTTTCTTCCAGCTGAGATGGGAATGGCTAGCATGAAGTGAAATCAGAAGGTCAACTTCTGCTAGTTATAAGCCTGGAAGCAGCTTTCCCATCACAAACACTGCAGGATATTATCTTAATCTTTAGCAATTAGTCATTGGATAGTATATAGTTAATTTCTATGGTGTCTGTCACACTGTGAGGGTTGTCTCAAAGCGAAAAAAACCTCACATGTTATCACCTCTGGCTTCCTTAGCCCTTAGGAGCCTGGCTAGTTTCCAACACAGAAGAACACAGGGACTATGCAGGAATTAATTTTTTTTCTAATATGGGAGTAAATTTATTTCCCACTCCCTCCAGTACACTCCACTCAGAAAATGCACATTGTTTGGCTAATGTTGGCTGCCCTTATGTTCTCCCATTTCAATGCCCTAGAAATTATTGTGCTTCAGGCTCTACCTGTTCTTACCATGTGGTCAGTGAGGTCCTTTTAGCCCTCTCTTTTTACAGATGGACATTAGAGTTTAGAGGTTTTAATGAAAAATGACCAAACATATCAACTTTCTTGGCTTGTCAGCTGACATTTATGTATTTACTTTATCAGCAAATGTAGCTTTTTTGCAGTGTGACTTGTGTTCAGAGAGCTATTCCAACCACCTCTAGATGCAGCTATGAGTACGCCATCAACATAGACCCAGGATATCGGACTGGGTGCCTGGAAAAGGCAAACTCTCCTTGTAAGAGCAAACTTAGATTGGTTTAAATTTTTTTTTAGTAATCCATGGAAAATTTACTTCCAATAGGATTCACTTCTTCTACTCTTCTTTCTTTCATTTGTTATATGTCTTTTAACCTCTGGATGAATAAAGCTGAGACAACCAACTTGTTTGATCGCCTCAGATCATCTACAGACAAGATGTAGCCTATAAAACAAGCAGTGCTAGGACAGGGCAAAAGAAAGGGGAAAATCTCATAATGCAAATACACAATGGCTATGAAAAGAACACTCAGTTACCTATCAAAGTTAAAGAGAGTTAAATCCTCACATATCAGCTCTGTGCCTGTGAAATCTTCCCAGATGAGATGTAACATGACTGTCATTAAACCATTTTCATCACAGACTGGGCCAAAGAGAATTATTTCACATTTGTCAGGGCCTAGCATCATATGTGCAGACTGTAGCAACAGGTAAACAGATATAGGAGGCTGGAGCACCTCTCCTATGAAAACAAGCTGAGAGAGTTGGGGTTGTTCAGCCTGGAGAAGAGAAGGCTCTGGGGAGACCTTGTAATGGCCTTCCAGTACCTGAAGGGGGTCTACAGAAGAGATGGGGAGGGACTCTTGATCAGGGAGTGGAATGATAGGATGAAGCGTAATGTTTTTAAACTGAAAGTGGGGAGATTTAGGTTAGATATCAGGAAGAAATTCTTCACTGTGGGGGTGGTGAGACACTGGAACAGGTTGCCCAAAGAAGTTGTGGATGCCCCATCCCTCGAAGTGTTCAAAACCAGGTTGTATGGTGCTTTGAGCAACCTAGTCTAGTGGGAGGTGTCCCTCCCCATGGCACAGGAGTTGGAACTCAATGATCTTTAAAGGTCCCTTCCAGCTCGAACCATTCTACGATTTTATGATTCTACATGGTAACCCTTTAAGAGGATTAGGACACCCTTACTTGAGCATGTGTCTAAATTGGTTGCACAAGGAATCTTAAGTATTGCACATCTTTGCCTTGGAGACCCTGGTGTTTTTCTGAATTGACAAAAATACATATTGTATATACACACAGTTACCCATTTTATTACTGCTGATCGAATGGCAACATTTAGGAGAAGCAAAACAAATCAAATGCAATTTGAAAATTTATCTATTTCTACTCTACTTGAATCAAATCAGCCTGTTGAGAATTGCAGTGATCGTATGGATAATTAGCATTGTGATTGTTATATTTGTTTCTTTATGAGACTTTAATGTGTTATTTGTTTCTCCCCCTCTTCTTCTTTCCCTCTTGATATTTTAATATGAATTATTTAGTCAAAAATACTTTAGTGAATCTGTGAGAGTAAATGAATTGTAAAGCATCCACCCACATTGTCCCTTTGTCTGTATTATTATCTATGACTGTATTTGTTAATGCAGATTGTTTCTCTGTGAAGCAGAATGACTGATGTTGCAGTAGCATCTGTAGACACTGAAAAGGTTTTAGTACAGTATAGAAGGTGGATCCAACCCCAGAAGAGATTCTAGGGAAAAGTATAAAGCCAAGGCATATCAATTAATTGTGTATTTCGCACAAGATTTTCACCAGCAACTTTTTTTTTTTTTCTTTCAGAAATTCTGGTGTTAACATCATTTCAGCCAAGAAGAATTTGGTTGGCTTATCCTCTCAACGCACTGCAAAAGAACTAGTTCTTTATTCAGGAAGTCTTCACTTCCCCCAAACATCTTTCCATAGTTCAGAAGCTGTTAAGCAATTTTTCTTAATATTTTTGCAAACGAAGTTTAATGACAGGATGATGTCATACAAGTGTACAACTTTCATAAAAATGTGAGAATATGAAAACAGACATTTCTAGTCGAATTTTTTTACAAGAGAGCCAAGGGACTCTGATTTTGCACTGTGAAGCCCATGTGTTCTTCACTGCTTCTGTTCTGGAATACGGTTGAAGCAAAGGATGTGTAAGTGGGGCTATAACACAAACGTTTACTTGGTCAGGTATTTCTTTTTCATTATAAAAGAGGGAAAAGACTATGTAGGAATGTGGCAGTTCAGCTTTGTAGGAGCTGTTCATACCTTACAGTTAAAGCAAGCAACATAAAAACCTAAGAGAGGAACTCAGCAGGTTAGAGCTGCGCTACAGTCAGCCCTGCCAAGCCCCATGCATGGCTCATTCAGCTCATTTTCATTTCCACAGATAAGCTCTGATGCTTCCAGTCACCACTCCAAATGTTCATCTTCTTTTTTTTTTTTCTTTTTTTTTCACATGATCACATAAATAGAACCATTCACAGGAGTTCAGTTAAATAAACAAAACGCTCACAGCACTGAAGCCTAAAACAGTTTTCATTGAGGATGCTGCTGCAGGGTCCCATAACATCTCTTATATAGTAACAGTTTTGTAACAGTTTGAGAACTATTCTCTGTTCTGCTATTGACCCTGAAAATTATTCTAGCTCTTCAATATCTGCGGCTCCACACCATGTGTAGGTTTAATGGTGGTAATTCTTGGCCAAAAATATAAATGTACCACTCATTAGAAGTCTTTCTCCTCTGTGTTTCTTTCCTGTTTGCACAACTGCTTGTCTTTTTTTTTTTCTGATTTTACCACCCTTCATGTGGCCTCTAAATGTAATGGGCCCGACTGCAATAGAAAATTTGATGCATAAGTGTATCAAAAGAGCTAATCACTGCCTTGGCACAGAAGCCTATTGACCTCAGTCTACCAATCTGGAATGACAAGACTGCATTTTCTGTAGCCATGCAATTTCATTGCCGTGTTCCTTAATAGCTAGCTATACAATATCATAAAAATTGAGTCCAATGAATTTCAGCGAAATGCATTTTAATGGGGCCAATAATCATATGAACTCTAAGTACTTACTGGGTAGAATTTATTTGATTTTTACAACAAGTAAACAGGAAAAAGAGACTTATAGAAGCCAGAAAAATGTAAAGGAGATTTTCATGTCTCATTAATTACATAGAGATAAAATGCAAATTCCTCTTCATACAGAAAAAATCTGAACATAACAGACAACATTCTGTCATCC
>JAOXNO010000001.1:207068496-207098317 GCA_028565335.1 Limnodromus scolopaceus
CAACCCTCCCCCCCCCCCCCCTCGCAAAAAACATGTGCTTTAGTCCCCAGACAACACTGTCTCTCCAGTCTATGATCTTAAGGCTTTATTTCTCTAGCTCAAACTAGCTACATCAACAGCACTCTTCTAAGGCCTATTTTATTTCATTTCCAGACAGGCACATACAATTTTTGTAGATGCTACAGCTGAGTGATAGTTTTCCAAGGAAAATACTGTTTGGAAAATAGTTTTATTTCTTACTTCAATACTTTAGTATTAATTTTTTCTTTAATAAATTCTGGGGTTTTGTTTGTTTGCTCCTTAATTATTTTTTTCTAGATCCTTCTGGCAAGTATAGAGCTTATATTTTGCTGGCAAGGAGCATTTCCAAGTCTCCACTGTTTCCTACCCAATTCTCTTGTGCACTTCATAAAGGAAGCTCTTCCATACATAGCATGCCTGGGAGATGCTTCAGGTGAGCCTTTTCTATTTAAAAATTACTGAGGGAAAAAATGTTGGATACACCAGGAGGGATTTAGTAGCTGGGTGGTTAGACTTGATAATCTTTAAAGGTCTTTTCCAATCCAAACCATTCTATGATTCTATGATTCTATGACTAGTCTCACTGCTCTGCCTAATTCACACTTCTTTCTGCTACAGTGTTTGGTTGTTCTCCTGAGAAATGATCCTTCCTAGCCCTAATTACTGAATAACTTTGTGCATTTGTGTTGACTTTTCAGTCATCTATTAAAGTGTTTTTTCTTGCTATCCTCTGCCATGCGAACAACAGTCTTACTACTAGCACACCTGAAAACACCTAGTGCTTTACAAAAACTGTTATAATGTAAGTAATTTCATATTCTTGTGGTGCTTTAACATCTTATCTCCTTTCTTTCATAAATTGGTTCAGGAAAATTCAAAATAAATGAATGCATAAACCTAATCACACAGATTCAGAAAGGAATTCAGGAAAGTTTAAAGTAAAATGAATCCCACATGCCAGAATTATAAGACGGTTGACCTAATAGAGTCTAGTGTTTCCTAGGAAGCTTTTATGTTTTATTATGCAAATCTGCAGTTGCATGAATTGTTGACCAAATAGACTCTTTTGAAGCTGCTATCAAGTCAATGAATACTTAGGAACTCTTCACCATGCACATGATTGCTGAAGCAGACAATAAGAGCTTGTTTGGAATGCTATTGTCTAGTGTGCCAAGGGATCTTGGTGCTCATACATGCATAAGTTATCTTTTTAATTTGCTCATAAATTCATATGCTATCTTTCCTCAGAAATTTGTTTTTCTTTTCAATAATCTAAGAACTCAATCCACTTTCATTTGTTTCTAGTGAATTATCAACAGAGGAACGGCTTGATACAGCTCCATTTAAACAAAAACACTCTCAGAAATAATGACACCTCATTTTTTCATAGCAAAATCAAGAAGTTTCAAAGTATGTACTCCAAGAGTTCCGGAGATGATTACAGGATAAGCGTTATAATTCAACATCACAAGTTATCCAAGTATATACTCAAAGTATTCAGCATGCTAAGTCAGAGGTGACAAAGGCATTACTTCTTTCTCATATAGTATCTGTCTTGAAAGGTTTGTGGTCATTTGCACATTGCTGCACAAAATATAACATGTAGTGTTAAGAAAAGGCCTTGCCTTCAGGTTGTGACTATGCAGCAAAGAGCTATTCATAAAGGCCACAGAACATGCCCAGCTGGGGGAGGATCTTCAGAAGGTAGAGTTTGGGAAAATATAGTAAGGAAGAAGGTGATAGTATGAATAGGACTAGGCTTCAGATAGGCTAAAATGGTTCTTCCTAAGGTTGCAGAGGAATAGCTAAGATTTTATTGCAAGAATTTGAGTCCCAGAGAGCTGTCAGTTTGTTGTCATGGTTTCAGCTGGAATGGACTCACTTTCTTATTAGCAACTGGTACAGTCCTATGTTTTGGGATTAGGACTGGAATATTGTTGATAATGCACTAATGTTTTTGGTTGTTGCTAAGCTCTCAAGGCCTTTTCTGCTCCTCACACTGTCTTGCCAGACCCCAGCTGACCAAAGGGATATCCCATGCCATAGGACATCATGCTTAGTATATAAAGCTGGGGGGAAAAGAAGGAAAGGGAGGATGTTCAGAGTGATGGCATTTTGTCTTCTCAAGTAACCATTACACATGATGGAGCCCTGCTTTCCTAGAGATGGCTGAACACCTGCCTGCTGATGGGAAGCAGTGAATTAATTCCCTGTTTTGCTTTGCTTGCATGAGTGGTTTTTGCTTTACCTATTAAACTGTCTTTGTCTCAACCCACAGGTTTTCTCACTTTTACTCTTCTGATTCTCTTCCCCATCGCACCATGAGGGAGTGAGCAGGCGCTGCGTGGTCCTAGTTGCTGGCTGGGGTTAAACCACAACATTTGAGAACAAGCTTGAAGAGAAGAACAAGCTTTCATCATTTCTGAGAGGGCACAAATTAAAATACAGGAAATTATTTAAACGTACAAAAAAATGTTTTTTTATTGTAATGGTCATTGACCATTGGAATAAATTTCCCAGCAAGGTTGTTGGGTCTCCATCCTTGGAGACAAACAAAGCCTGACTGCACTTGTGCCTGGGCAACCTGCTCTAGCTGAGCATGCTTCGAGCATGGGTTTGGACTAAAGATCTTCAGAAGTGCCCTCCACCTTTAATTTTTCTGTGATTAGCACAGAAAAATGAGGCAAAATGCTTTCCCTTGAATGTTAACCTGTCCCTGTCCTATTTGCCTTATGTCAAGGAATTGTGGGCAGTTTGTATCCCAGTAAGACTTAGTTTTACAAGTTTTACAGGTTCACAGCCCTCTTAGAAACAGTTATGCTAATTTCTGAATGTCTTATACTATTATTTAGAATATTCTTGTTAAATTCTTCTTCTGGGTTATGCAGATCTGTTTTAAAGATCTGCTTTATAATTTCAAACGTTTTTTCTACAGTGCAGCTTTGTATTTTAGTACTGTAATAGAAAACAGCAACAGATCCTTAAATGCATCAACATTATCTGGCACCTATAATTAGCTACCACAGGGAACTAACAGTATTATCATTACTCTAATTAATAAAGTACGTTTTCCTACCTGAGCCCACAATGTCCATTTGCTAACGCCAGTACTGCTAATCTGTGGTGGCCACCCTAGTGGTCTTCCAATATCTATTGTAATAAGGCTTTCCACTGAAGTCTGCTATGACTGTTGACATGCATTATAATGCCGGCTTAACTACTAAACTACTAAAACGTACACGCTTATATATGCTTGCAACTCTGAAGTGCTTCCTTTAGGTACCTGGTAGCAACATAAACCAAATGCTTAATATGTACTATCAAAAGAAAAGGAGAAGGAAATTTGAAGTTTTCCTTCCAGTCACTTTCTAGCATTTGAAGGAGTTCATATTTTTCACTATAAACTCCAATTCTGAAACAGGTGAGACATTTTTTCCAAGACAAATCAATGCTTCACATAGGAATTCCTGCTACAAGTCCCCTTCCTTCTCCTCCATTTCCACATTTCCACATTTCATTAATAGACATATTAACAGGCAAATGCAGATAGGAAAGTCAGATTTTACCTATTGTTCATAGTACTATCATTAATATGTTAAAAACAAAAAAAAAGAGGACACTTTACAGGTAATGACAGGGTATTCACACATACTTAGGAGCTCAATTTTGATCAAGATGATCAACAAAACACATGAAAAATGCTTATTGGTCTACACAGCTTACGTTTTTCTAGTAGTATCATGCCATTAATGGGCTACTGGGAGGTGCAGTGATGGATTGTGTGAAAGAGAATGGGCACATTGACTTGTAGCTTAATCCTGATGTATTTCTAATACTTCTTTTTTGCCTCAGAAGTGCACTCCTAAGCACTTCTTGTATAAATTTATAACTTCCAGGCTGAAAAATATATAAAGAGTTATATGTAAAGAGATGGAAAAACATGATCTTTGCCTGAAGAAAAAAAATTGAGAACTTAATCATACGGTGTAAATGAAGACTTGGTGTGAAGGTGTATTAAATGAGCAAACTTCTTATTGGATACACTACAACTATCAGCAACAAAGCTAACATGCTGTATGTTCTTCAGCAATATATTACAATTCAAAGTATGAAGCGAAAATGGGTAAGACACTGAAAAGAGTTCTTCTGAATGCCTGATCTTTTGGAATTGGCATAATAAATTTTTCCCTACACTTCAGCTTCCACAGTGAATTGTTCAATTTCAATCTTTATTTTTCATATCCAACAAATTGGTTGAAGAGAAGGGAAAAAACTTGTAAGGCACATTGCAGAGAATTTATGTAAATCCTATTCCACATATTTTTGTTGTTTTATTTTGACAGAATGAAGATCATCTTTCCTTTTCAATTCAGAAAATGAAAACTATATGCAGAATTCATCAAAGTTTCAACTGAGTACTTAATAACTCTGTCAGTGATTTCCTTGTTTACTAGATCCTCTCAGATCCTTTCAGTTTTGCCTGCTTTAACTCCACCCCCACCCTTTCCCCTCCTAACACAACACAAAGAGTAATCTAGCTTATTTTATCTAATGATTTTCAGCAGTCCTTCATTGCAATTGAGCAATTTGAGTCCTTATAAGCAGTCCTTAATTGCAATTGGAGTAGCAGTCCCATAAAACTGTGAATGCTACTACTTATAAATGTTTCTTTGTAATTACACTATTGCTATTTGGAAAGTCATTCTTTCCTTTTGTGTTAAATGAATTTCAAAATTCAAGTGGTGAATCTCAAACTGTAGAAACTCAGCAAAGCCATGTTTGGTAAAGTAACTAAAGGAAATATAACAGCAGACTGAACATAATTTTGGCCTGACACCTTTACAATTAAATTCCCATTTGCTTCACTGGAAATTCTGATGAATTGCACTCCTGCTGAAGAACCACCGGCTAACATCAAACAGTTCACAGTTATGCATAAAGGAGTAAATCCAGAGGTTAGAATACACACACTAAATGTCTTGTCTTCATTTCTGAATGCTCAAATGCGGAAAAGCATTAGTCAAGTATGTTTTTTAGTAAGACATTAATAATTCTGAACACTGTCAAAACATTAAAAAATGAGATCTGTTTTCTTTCTTCCAAATATTCTCTTATTCTTAAAAGAAACAACCTTAGGCAACATTTCGTTATGGGTTTTATAAAACCAAATAGATCTTGATTACTTTGAAACAGCAACCTATGTCATGTGGTACCTTCAATTTATACCTTCAGAGAGTACCATCTGGTGTTAAAAATCTAATACTGCAAAGACTGACACCACTTTCATCTGGTTAAATGGCTTTAAGATTTGTGATTTTTTTTCTGATTAAACTTTTTTTTTTTTCTGGGCTACTGATGATGACAGCTTCCTTCTGTCTGTTGCAAGGAAAATGATTTCATGGAGAAAGTAATATGTATGCCCACTGTACTGGTGTAAGAGCCTGGAAGAGTCTGATTAAAAGCAGGAACAGATATATCAACATAAGTATATTACTGGACTAAGAGTAAGGAGTTTACCTGTCCCCTTCATTTAGTTGTACTAAAAAAAAAGGGAGTGACATCAATGGCTTTTTGTCAGAATTAGGTTGGTGGTTGGACTAGGTGATCTTAAAGGTCCCTTCCAACCTAGACAATTCTATGATTCTATGATTCTATGAAATGTAATATTTAGGCTTACAGTCACAGTTCGATAGTTTAGAACAGGCTTCTGCTCAGGAGGAAGGGTCTTTTTACTCTTTGAAAATAACATTATCAACCACTAAAATTGGCTGGTTTCTCTGTCCTGTCCACTCCAGAGTTCTGAGACCAACCTTGTTCTTGCTCCTAACAGAACATGTATACATGAATGACACTCATCTCTAACTATGGGTACTTGCCCACTATTTTTCTCCCACTAATGAGGACATCTAAGGCACAAAGTATATGAGCAAATTATATTTTTCCACTGAGAATGAAAGGTACATAGGACTCTAGCTCAGGTAGGGATGTCTGCAACAGTAGCCTCTATATTTACTAACCATGTTGTCACTCAATCGTTAGGCACCCAGTTTTTCTTCTGTTACCTTTCAAGATGGTTGTAACAGATGGCATTATTTTTCATCTGTGTTATGTTCCTATTCAATTCCTGTCAATATGTGCACTTATGAATGAATTTCAGCCTGTCAACCTTGCAGAACACTTGTATTGCAAATAGGTACTGATACACATTGGCGTCACTTGTTCATTTATCTCAAAGCAATCATAGTGTGTTCAGCTAACATGTACATACATACCAAAAAAATAGGCAGCCAGCCACACATCAATCAAAACTTTAATATATTGTTCCCTCTCAGCTACTCCACTCTCCCACAAATCTGTTCCCTTACTTAACTTGTGCCACAGACACATCATGGAAACGCATTTAAAAGTGAACCTGATGTCTGAAGACCTGTGTTGTATTAAAGTAATTTTACAGGAGGCTAAGATTAGTTTCTTCTGATTCTTAGGACCTGCTCAAGCAAGAAATTCTTTCCTGTGCAGTAAGGAACAATACTTGTTTGAAAGGTAACTGTCTGTTCAACAGTATAACCATGTTCTCTTTATGAACATACTTCTGAATATTTTATTTCTTTTGCACTTAGCTGAGAAAACAGATACAGTTATACAGAACATGCCTTCCCTGAAGGCATGTACTGAATAACCAAAGCTGCAGTTGTTGCTGAAGTATAATAGGCAACACATTTTACTTTCTGCAGTTCTAAGAGCAAGATTGTGTTGCTGATCTACCTCGTACATCACCTTACTATTTCTTAGTAGCTTTCCCAGGAGGAAACTGAAGCTCAAAGAATTATTGATCTTATTTTTTTTTTCTCTCTATTTGTTTCACACGTCCCTGCTCAGTGGGAATTCTGACCAAATGATGAGTCTAAGTTATTGTTCTTACACCTACAAGTCAAGCATCTTCCTATTCACCATCCCTCATACTTATCTCTTACAAAAGAAAAGTACACTGATATACATCATGCTGGCTGTAAAGGATTTAAGTACAAGACCCTTACTTTTCCTCACAGTCTTGCAGGAAAATGTTAGTGCCAGAACAGTTTTAAATTGGCTCCAGATACTTTTGAAAGGCTGTCTGGCCATCTGGCATAGCATCAACCCAAGATTCAGGAGATATCTAATGGGATTTAGATAATCAGGTACAGATTTATACATCTGAGTTATCACCTCTTTATAGTCCTCAGAGACAAAGGGGCAATTATGCGGAAAAATTGACCTTAGCTCCCTAAAGCAGATATTTAAAAATCTCTTCATTGACTGTAGTGATCTACAAGAACAGTCAACAGGGGCTAACTCAGACATAGTCACAACTTTGTAATATAAATCCTACTATCTTTGTAATATAAAGCCTACCACATTTTCTCAGTTTTGCCCTTAGCAGGTCACTTTGACCCTATATTTCCCCTGTGATTTGTAGCACCATTTTTTCTTAATGTGGGGTCTGTGTTCCTCTGAATTTTCAACCAATAGCACTATCATAAATACCTTCAGTACCTTTAATCTTGCTTGATTCCTTCCACTTGCCTTGTGGAACAGTATATATTTTTATTTATAATTACTATAATTTATAATTACAAGGGGTCTGTGTTTCTTTATTTGGATTTGCCATTACAGGAAACTTTATTCTGGTGCTAGATAAATTTTGTGCATCCTCCTGGATCAAAACTCTCTTCTCTAGCTAGATTCTCTTGCAAAGAGTTGAATGACTTGGGATGTCTTCTTTGACTATTTTGTTCCCATAGCATTAACAGGGTACAGCTTCAGGCATGGTTAGATCCCTAGGCCATATTCTAAAACAAATGCCAAAATAATAATAGAACAGCTTCTTATGTCACTTTTCCTCATCTCTATTAAAATGTCATCCAAAACCATATGCTTTTCCCCCCTTTCCTATCCTTCTTAATTTTTCGCTATTATTTACCCTCTGACTAAATACTTAATTAATTCTGGGTACATTGTGTTTACACATTGTTTTGCTTCATACGGCCGTCTGTCTCATTTTGCTGGGTTAAGCACTTGGGGACAAGAGCTTCTATCAGAATCCACTGTTTAGGAAAAGGCTGTGTTGTTGTGCGGTCAATATACAGCTTGTAAAATATAGTATTCTACAGAAGTTATACACATACCAGGAAAACAGAGGTGTAGGCACTGATTAGCAAAAACCAAATGTTCATATCAGTGTGTCTGTTACAGGGAAGAGCAGGAAGCTGAAAAATCCCTAGGTCTCTTGCTTATTTTTTAAGCCATTAACTGAAATAAGATTTTTTTAAGAGCATTGTAAATGTAACTGAACAGGTTTAGGGTTCTAAATAAGCTTCCTTTTGTTACTGACTTTTAACCTTTAATAACTTTTGTCAAGTTTTTCCATGACATGGCAACTGTTGCCCCCTATCTTTTCAGATTATGTTTGCTCACGATTGCACTGCTGACCTTTAAAAAGAGCTGGTTTACAGGAGTGCATGAACAGCTTATTTAAAGAAGTACTGCCATTCAGTTGTACCCATTTCTAGTTCTTTAGGAAGCCATGTATAATGACATAAGTGATGGATTAATATTGCCAATGATACAGTTTAAAGAATTCCCTTCCTCTCTTTCATGCCCTGTCTCTTTCCCCTTATGAAAATGCAAATAAGGAAAAGGTTTCATAGGATATCACTCTCTCTCCACTGAAAGGAGACAAGTTTGACTAAAGGTTGCTTCCTCTATAGTCAGAATTCCAACTGCCTGGTCTGACCTTCTGGGGTACTTATGAGCAAGGAACTCATATGACCCCATGCTCAGGTCTCCAGAAGGAAGCCTTTGTTTGGGAGAAACAGAGCAGGACTAAGCTTCAAAAAACCTGGGTTCCCTTTGCACCACTGGAAGGTAGTGTAACCTCAGGGAAGACACCTCAGTTCTCAAAATTTTTGCTTGCACTCCATCTACACTGTAAATTCTTTTAAGCAGGCTGTAGTCCTTTATAGCTTTTGCACTGCACATGTTTGGATGATACTTCTGCGGGTCTACTGGCAGTATGATATTTCAAATGACAAATGAAAAGAGCATGTATATTTCAATTTTATTTTCTCTTTATGTTCTCAAAAGCCTCAAGGGGAGGTTAACTATTGTTTTTATTTGTTCTTTAGAGAGCATTCAGATTGATAACTGCCATTTGCATGTGTCACAGTAGAAAACTAACATGACAGTTAATTAGCTTTGTGAACCTCTCCCGAGTTTTTCATCATTTAAAGCTATATGTGTATTTTGTGCACTTGGAGCCTAGCGATATTCAGCTCATGTGTTTGGGGAGCTGGAAGCTCAGGAAAAACTAAATTTATAACCAAACATCAGCAGGTCTAGTCTTTTTCTTCATTGCTGTTTCATAGGTGTAGATAGGAGGACAGAAATCAAGGATGAGATAGAGTGTGCAGATGGAACAGTGCAACGGCAGACTGAAAAGGATAAGACTACTCATAGCGTTCTTGCAGTCATTAGGATGGGGTTGAAGAAGATCTTTCAAGGTAATTGGGTACAATCAGAACAAAATGTATGGCTGTACCCTCTAAGGGAGAGAACTGAAACCTGCCTGTCACATGGCTTGAGCAATTTTTAGTAAGAAATAGAGTGGGGCAGGGACGACAGAAAGGGCAAGTTCTGTTGAAGAATATCAGGATCAAGAGAAGTTGTCTAAAGCAAAGAGACAGTCTTTCAGACACTAGCAGACAGTATTTGTGACTGAGTTACTGCAGTGGAGAATATAGTGCTGTCGAGGATTAGGAAATGTGTAAATCAGAACGGAAGCAGGCAGCTCAAGGGATCAGAGATAACTGCAGCTTAAAATGTGAATAGCTAAAGAGAAATCTTTTAGGGAGATCATTTTTGTAGGACATTCACAGGCTGTCTTTACTGGTATATTAAACAAGATGAGGACTAAGACCTAAGCACTGATACATTATTGCATGTACCTGGGTTCTATTTTTATTTAAGGACAGAGAGGATAGCCAGCAGGTTCAGAGTAACGATTGATATTTTTAATGGTGCTATGGAAAATAATTTCAATCAGATCTTTCAAATATTAAATCCAGAAAGAACCAGTCACTTATGTGGAAGAATGGGGATTATTTGATAATTTAAGCTATCTATCTGAACTGCAGAAAGTCCTAGCTCTGTGGGGGATGGTACGCAAGCCATCTTTGCCAAACAAGTAATTATGTTGTGGAAGGCAATGACTGTGGAAAGTATATATTTTGCCGTTAAAGAAACTAATGTGGTTTCCTTTTGCGCTGCTGTAACAATCAGGTCTAATGCTTTTCTTGGAAATATGAACAGGATTTGATACAAAGATGTTTTATTGTAGATATCAGTAATACCAAAGGAAACTTTGCTGACCAAGCTCTTCAAAGTATTCTAATTAGATAATTTTTTTTTTCCTTTGCACACTGAAGTCAAAATGTGTTTTTGCACAGCTATCTGGTGAATAATCAAAGTTCCACACAGTGATTTCTATGGTAAGCATCCCTCAGTTAAACACCAGGGCATTTTTCAGTAAAACGTGTAAGATTTAGTGTTGAGATGATGGAGAGGAGTTCATCCTGGAGAATTCTGTCACAGCAGTAGTTCTTGATAAAGTGATATGAGAAAATCAGTGTATGGGAATAAATATGAATTGTTACCAGGTTGGAAAGTAATGTGTTAGTAGTAGTAGTAGGACTCAGATCATAAAGATGTGTACTCCTTTTCATTTTACAAGGGGAAGATTCAGAAACAGCAGAATGTTCGCCATCACCCAACCAAAAGAAAGCTGAAGCAAAAAAAAGAGGCCAACAAATAGTTAAATCATATCTCAGTTACCAGCAAATAAAATATGGCAAACGATAGCTTGGATTTTGCACTCATTGGGAGTTAATTATTTTCTGATGATCTGGGATCTTAGTCTGAGTGCAAACTTATGTTTAGTTTAAGAAAACTCAAGCATCAGGGTCTGGTGAATATCATTGGAAACCTTGGCTTTAACTTCTTGATGCCCTGTGCATTCCCACCAGAACTTTACAGCCCTCAGTAAAATCTTTACGAGCCTTTTCTCCCTCCTGCACTAAGCAGAAGCAGCACAACTACTAACATCAAACCCAGCACTGCAACATACCAGTGCAGAAAGGATACACTAGAGCAGAATTTACGCTGCTTTTGCAGAGTAGTTCTCAGCAGGGATTTCCCTGGTTATCCCCGAAGTTGCAGAGAGACATGCAGCAATTCAGGCTGAACAAAAAAACAGGACACAAGAATCCTGACATTCAGCTTCTCATTGGCTTCATTTGTGAGATGAATGGTGAGAAATTATTGTGAAACTACATGTTCCAACCCTTCTTTTCATGTTGGGGTTGTTCGAAGCAGACTTTATTCAATAAATGTGTTGCAGAGGTCTTGTGCATTAATGTACCTATGCAGTGGTGGTCAGAGATGATTTCACTTGCTGTCCTCAAGCAAGCAGAGGTGGTTGTGCAGCAGCTTGGCTGAACATAAAAAGGGATGTTACAGACTGTTTTATAAGGTTATGACTTTTTTTTTTTTGTGTGTCTATATTTTCCAACGTGTAGTAGCAAGATGAGAACATGTAGTTCTTACTATCCCTGTAACAGATAACCTATACAGCTCTCTTTGTTGTTATCCGCATGAGCTAAAGAACAGTAGTGTTCATACAGTACAGAATCAACACTGTCAAAGCACTGTTTTGCTAAGTATTAATGATGTCTGTAATCCCCCTAATTAATCACATGAGTCTGTAACTATAAATAGCATTAGGTCTTTTTCTGCTGCAGTGTTGTTTATAAAATGCTTCTGAATTTTCTTTCTTTTCAAACTTTGCTGCTTTGGGTCAGCTAGACTCCTCCTATATATGAGTATAGTTTCACTGAGTTTCTTGGAATTCCATCAAATCCTGTAATCAGAGAATCTGGCTATGCATTTGGCTTTCATTCAGTCTGGTTAGTCAGTCTGGCTTTCATTGACTCCAGCTCATTTTATGTAGGGTTCTGGAATTAGAACAGTTAAGCTTTTACACCTTGCCCTCTTGAAACCTCTGCTGGTTTCTCAAAGCTTTAATTATCATCTGACTCCTGGACAGTATTTTATGCTCAGCATCTCTGCAAATGTTATGAACTCAATAGTGTGAGATCAAATAATTCAGTATTTAAACAGATTTCACTAGTTAATTGCCCAATAAAGATATGGATTTACATTCACACTGGAATGTGCTCTATAAATGCAGCGTGACCTGTATGCATAATAGGTGAATGAAATATAAATGCAAAATTCTTTCCTCATAAGTTTAAGACCAGAAATCTCTGTGACAAAAAAAAAAAAAAAAAAAGGATGTTATTATTATGCATTTCAAAAAGCTTTAAAAAAACCTAGAATATGCTAATGCTATCAAAGGATATTTCACTCAAGTAAGGTTGCTTCCATGCAGTAAACAGACATCTAAGGATGTCTTTGTATCAATTCCACCAGACTGTTTAGCAGTCTCTACACAAAGTGAAATTGTAGCCAAAGATAAACCAAACTATTCTCTACTTTTCCCGTGGTCTCCTTGGAATCACATCAAAGCAAACTTTTCTTTTGCCACTCTTTGGATATGAGTAGCAAAGTACTTTTTTTTTTTCCTTTAACTGCATGCAATCTGTTCCTTTTATATGACCCTTTTTTGGAAACACGAGTTTTATTAAATAAGTTGGAAGTTAATTGCAGTCATTATAATCTCCTTAGATTCTTAATAGTTTAATTTATGTTTTTGCATGCAGCTGTTGGGATTGACTGAAAAAGTACAAACCCACATGGCCTTACGCAGCATTCTTTTGATTAAGAGCTGATGTCTCCTAAAGTAACAATAATGGATGAAGCTGGGGGCATCTACAGAGAAAAGGCCATATGCCCGAGATGCAGGTGATGCTCAGAAGACACCAGAAAGGTTTCTAAAGTAATGAAGGAACAGTTTTATTGGCAAGTAATTACTTAAGAGAGATGAAAACAAATTCGTGTTACTGAAGCAAGTCAGTCACTCGTGCGACTAAGTAGGTGTAGCAGACATGCCATTTTTGCTTATGCTTTTTCACAGGAAGGGAAGAAAAAAGTCCTTTACACAGTGACAAACCGTTGCGAAGCATAGAAAAGATAAAAGAAAAAGTAGCAAGCAGCATATGCAGTGTAATTAGGAAAAGTTCACATTGTACAGACAGTAAGCCAAATTCTACCCTTAGTGACAGTCATGAAACTCCTCTGGAGGGTAGCCAGCAGTAAATTTTTAATGCCTCCAACCTGTGCCTCCTGTCTCAGTCTGCAGTACCACTTAGTCATGCTAACTTTTCCCAGCACATTTTTGTCTTCTAAATGAAAGTATTCTTGGACCCTGCATTCTGGACTCTGCTTTCTGTTGTCTCCTTGTTAACCAACATCCTGCTTTCTCTTGGCAAGCTCTCCAGATTTCTTTGCCTTTTCACCCCCTTGAGATATCTAAGCAATAAATTCACATTAATTACAATGGATTTAATAGTACTTTCTTAAATATCTCAAGGTCTGACTGCTTCTGAAATAAAAGTGAGTCAAGTAATTGATGGCCTTAAACAACTCTGGGTTCTCTTACACAGAGAAGATCTGGATCAAAACATGTGTTTGACTCACTAGAGTCTGATTTTCTCCTAAAATAAACTAGTGGGATCTCCTACTGTTATCCTGAGTGACCTCCTTGCAGAACACACTTCTTCGTGACTCTAGTGTCACTTTTACATTGTTTATGATTGTGAAAATGGGATGGTCAAACAGTCAATCAAAATTATTGCCTATAAAGCTTTGAAAATCACTTTACATGCTTACGTACTCTCTTAGGAGAATAAATAATCCCATCTGAGGTCACAGGGGAAAGGGAGAGACAAATTTAAACAGTGAAATTAGATATTCCTCATCCACTGGCCAATTAACTCAAAGTGTTTCTTCCCTTGTGTGCCAGGCTCATTAGCCCTTCTTTCTGCCTATATCACCTTTTGATTTTTATCACTAGCCCTCAGGACTCATCCCTTGCTCAAAGACCTTTTTTCTCTGCAGTATCATCCACGTGTACACTAGCACTCTCTTGTGATAAATTTCAAGTACTATTTTGGCTAAATCTCTTCAACTTCCCCCTCTTCTTTTCTTGACAGTCTTTCAAAGTGGGTTCCTCTTTTTTCCCCCATTTCCACTGTTTTTATAACTCCACCAACCTCTCTCTTTCAATAGACATAAAGTTATGGTGTCATTTCTGATACCTCTCTCTCCTCCCTGCATTCATGCCTTCAATGATGCCTTGTGTTTCTCCTCCCTCCCCTCCCATTTTTATAACATCTCCAAAGTGCATGAGCTCCAACTGTTAATCATTGAGCATTTTCAGCCATCAAATCTGTAACAGAATTGTGAGAGCTGACATCATGTGCCTATAGATTTATGCTAAAAACCTGACCCAGTTCAGTATGTCTTTCAGCCGTAAGTTCCCCTATCATTGACCATGTTTTCTTTAAATATTTGACACTAAAAATACTTTGGCTTGTAATTGTCAAAGTGAATTGTAAATGTATAACAAGCCTCCACATGTGAATCTGAAATCATTCTGAGGAACCAAAGGATGAGAAGGAAAGGTAGCTCTTTCAGCACGATTGTGAGTGTTGGTATGTAGCTATCAAATTACTTCTGCTTGGCAGGAAGAGTACTATAAGGTGATACCTAAAGTCCTCTATTAACATGAATGTACGCAATTGCACTTCCTACTCCATTCTTTAGTTTCCTCCTTTCCTTATATCATGGTACTGATTTTGGAATCGGATGCTCAGGAATACTTAACTCCCACTAAAATCACAAATCTCTGAAAATCTGGATCTCAATGTACAATTCCAAAATTTCTGTTCACTGGTAAATTCACCCAATCCCATATACAGGAGAGCTCTGAAGATTGCCCAGACAGCAGATGAATTTGACAAGGCGACCCCTCCAAGTGTGGGTTGTTATTTTGTTGTTTTGAATGAGCATATTCTCGTAAGGTTCTATGGGACTCCACAAAACTATAACAATGTATGTTCTTTTTATGATTCATGTGTTAATTAAACATTTCCAGATCAATGAATGAATTCGGTATAATCTCTCTAGATAACTGAGCTCTGCATCCTTAATTGCTGTGCCATAGGTCAAGCAGATGATAAGGTATTTGCTCTAGTCGAAATAAAGAATGTATTCCTTGTTCTAAGCATTCAGCTCCTCTTCATATACAAGTGTAAAAATCTCCACAGTATTAAAACAGTATAATTAGATAATGGTTATGTTCAAAGCTATTTGCCTCAGATTAAATAAAATCCTAAATAATTTCAGTTTCTGCCCCTGCTAATTAACAAGTTTTTTGTGTGTTTCATTTAAACATAATGCTAGGACCAATTCAGTACTTTCACCTCTGGGACTGCATTTGTTATGTACTGGTTCCTTAGAGACATAAAGCAATTAAAATTAAATTGAATTTGTAGCTTAATCCTTCCTTGAGAACTACAGGACAAAAAATATTTCAGCTTTCCAGAGGTTTTCTTTTTTTAGAACAATCCTGTTCACTGACTCAAACAAAAGTCTGCCTACTTGCCCCAGCAGTAAATTCATTTCTCTCAGTGTAAATAAGTAATTCTTTTTCCTTCTTATTGTCAACTTTGCACAAATCAGCCTACCAATACTTCATGTTTAAACACTGACTTTGAAGAGTACAATAAAAGTGATTATATAATTTATATGCATATTCTTTCTATTCGTGTTTTAAGTGTACCTTATCATGATCAGTCATGCCCTCCTAGAGTATCTGCACTAAATTTTTAGATTTTAAAATGAGCTAATTTTTTCCTCTGATGACTTGTTGTAGATGAATGTACAAACAGGGTAAGAGTCACATGAAATACAGTCTTTTCAGCCACCTTGGTCACCCTTTACAACCAGTGCAGAATAAATAAGCAAATTAAGGCACAATTCGTCTGGCCTGATTTAGATGCCAACATCAGGATGAGATGAATTATGACCTAGAGGAAATGGCTGCTTCACAGCCTGGTGTCTCTGGATCTGCTGCTTATGTCTGTGTTTGACAGAATGAATGCCATTCACAAACTTTCCAACTGCAGAACATGGAAGCAGAAATGTTGTGTTTCTCCTTATTCTAAATGTATCTTTTATCTAAGAAGTATATAAAAGCAAAGGATATAGGATGCCCTTGTTACACAATGTCTTGGTCAGAATTGAAGTAAAGATTTATTTATATGTGACTGTCCCACTCTAAGAGGGCCATACTCTCTTTCAATAGACTAATTTATATGAATGTAGGCACTAAAAAATGCTTTAATAAATGCTTTAATGAAACAGTTACAGAAGAGGCTATGCTGTTTGAGGCGTTACCTGTCCTTCAGAGGGAATTATTGAAATCATCTTGAAATAGAGGGAAAAGGTGGGAGTTAATCATACTGAATTGCATATGAAAAGTTAAGCAACGCAGGGAAATTATACAGAATATAAATAATATCTCTGAAAAAATCCATGATGAATCATGTGATAAGGAATAAAATGTCCATCTTTTAACCATAACAGGAGCAAAATGAATCCTAGCAATGTCTTACATTCGTTGAGGAGGATAAGACAATAAGAAAGTAAAAACACTCTTTTCTTTGTGTGTTTGACACTTGACATATTCAGCAGGAGGGTGGATAAGGATTTCATGCAGGTTGAATCATTTACTTTTGTTCTAATATTAGCTAAAGAAAATGCCAAAAGATATCTACTAATGTTGTACACTGTAAAACTGACTTTACAGAAAACTCAAAATATTTTTTTTTAAGAATTTTGAACTGTAATGCTAATTTATCGAGGCAAATTGAAAGAAAAGCAACTTTCTATATATTTTTAAAAGATCAGGTGGGATGATTTCAGCAATTAAAGTCTGACTAGTCTAAAATGTTTTCTAAAAAAAGACGACACTGGAACAGAAATCTTGTCTGGTCAATGTCAGTCTGCATAATATGCTAGAAAATAAATCATCAAGCAAACTTTACCAGGCTTTTGGAAATGTGGTTGATAAAGATAATTGCAGTGATATATTTAGCTTTCTTTGCTAGATTTAAGTAACATATTCTTTTGTATGAACACAATGCCATTAAACAGATAAAAACAGATAAAAGACTATTTAAGAGTCTGTTGGTGATTAACAAGGACATTGGATTAGATGTGTTTCTGTGTATGAGCTGGCAGAATATAGTGCAGGCTGGGATCATGATAACATCATGATAACATATGTGAATTTAATTCTTCACACAAAGCTTCACCTACTTCACTATGCATAAATATAGAGAATATCCACACTAAAATTGCTGTTTGTGTTCTCTGAACACGGGATAGGCCTTCTGAGTATTTAAAAATACAAATCTTAATTAGCTTATAAATTAAAATTATTTTTAACCACGTCTTTAAAGAACTGTTTTCCTGTGTCAGATAATTTTGTCCTCAACTGCTTATAGACTATCCTGGTGGAGCAAAGAATCATAGATAAGATCTCCAAAGACTATGTATTTCTAAAATAAATTAGCTAGATGAAGTTGAGGTTTTTGCACTTTTGTTCTTCGCTACTGAACTTCTCCTTTAACAGAGGTCAAAAATTTTGTCCTTTTCAACAAAACTCAAGAAGACAGCTTTCTCTGAAAATGTCTGCCCTTCCTCATTATTCTGAATATACTGGCTCCACTGGCAATAAGCTGGCTTCTTTCTTGCTTTAAGATGTTTTGGCATTGTTCTCTGCTGCTTAAAATCAACAGTCTCTCCTGCTGGTTGCATTTGAAAGTAAAACACAGCTTTTCTGGAAACTGCTTCTCTGTGTTCCCAGTCAGAATAATGGATAATAGCTGCTGTTTCTATCAGACCAAAGCTTCAAAAGCCACTTAACACTTGCTGTATGTATAAATAATAACACTCAGTTTAAAGAAGGTCCTGTGTGAGCTTTTTACTAGTCACCAAATATAATGATAATGCTCTTGAAGTAGTAGAAAGTTGTACTCCTTGGAAAAAATACTAATGGATTCCTTCCCATAAAATAGTCACAAGTATTTATATAATAACAGCAGATAATTTAAGCGATGGAGCACCTACATTTTTTCTGCTCGTGTCTTCCTCACGTCTCTCACTTGTGGCTGTCTTCCCTTCCACAGTTTAGTTCTGTTTCCAAATCTTTATGTAGATTCTGACATAATTAATGTTGTGGCTCATTAATGACATAAAACCAGGAATTCTGTTTGCTATCTGGTCCCTCTGTCCTAATATACAAACTTTTCCCATGCTTTGTGCAGTTGAGATAGCCCACTGAACAATTTTATTTAATTTTTTTAAAGCTTCATGGTTAAAACTAAGGGTCTGAATAAATCTCATTGCCCATAAATCTCACATGGTTAGGTCAGGCCAGTTTCTATAGACAATATCCTGTCGAGTGTCACGTACTTAACATCTCATTATTCCAGCTTTTAACTGTTACCCAGACGACCGATTACTAATTTTGTGTTGTCACCTGGTTGACTCCCACATATGTTGAGTCACACGAGACACCCTAAAGCATGAACATGTGCTGTCACAGTTTCTTCTACTGGAAATTCTTTGACTTCCTCAGATAAAATGAGGAGATTTCTGATGGTCTCTAGGAAAAGGGAAATTCATTTTTACAAATGGATCAAACAAGAGATTCAGCTTTACAGAAGTGTAATTATTTTTCCAATTCTGTTTTGTACTCCCTTTTACACTAGATCTTTCTTCCAGCTAGATGAATGATGATATGCAAGATAAGCTCATTTGTCCACGTCAGGGTGCACCAAGGGCTGCCAGGCTATGTTTCTCATCAGCCAGGGACCATCTAAACCCCCAGCAAGTGAGTACGGTAGATTTGGAGATGCTACCAGGCCCAACCAAGACCCTAGCAAAGCTCATGCTGAACAGGAAGCTCCAAGATCAGGCCACGAAATCAATCCACAGGTCAGAGTCCAGATCAGCTGGGTCCTTGGCCAGGCACGGCTGTGAGGGATCTAGAAACAAGCATGCCTCTAACACGCTTCTGGCAGAGACTGGCAGAGATGATATGGGATTTCTGGGTCTATAGGCAAAGTGTGTCTGTGGAAGCTCCCAGTGAAGGTGATCAGGGCCAGTAAGGGCTACTAGTACCCATTAGTGGATGTAATCTGAGTGATGTGTCCTTTACCTATATATTCATGTCGACCGCTTCCTCACTGATTTCTCTGAATGATGGAATTCTTCAAATTACAAATTTTCTGAAACTACCCAGCATTCATAGTGAGGAGGAAATCCTTTAACAGAAACATCTGGCTTTAGTACACATCTGGGCCCAAGGTTCTGGGCTTGTTTAACCTGGAGAAGACAGGGTTAGAGGGAACCTAACAGCAACCCTTCAGTGCCAAAGAAAAGATACTGAAAAAGCAAAGTTAGCCTCTGCACAAAGTGGCAGGGGAAGAGAAATAATAGTTCTAAATTAAAATGGGGAGCTTCTAGTGAAGTATACGGAAAAGAATTTTTATTATAAGGATAATTAAGCACTGGAACAGCTGCCTAGAGAAGTTGTGTGATCTCTGTCCTTAGATATTTTCAGTTTCCAGCCAGACAAAGCTTTGAGCATCCTGGTCTAGACAACCCTTCTTTGAGGAGAGGGCTTGACTAGAGACTTCCTGATATGCTTTCAAAACCGAGTTCAGAGAAAATGAAATGCATGTGTACAGGGATTCAGGAGAAACTAGGAACTACTAGTAGGAGGAGAACTGTGATTAATATCGGTTTGTGGTTGTTCTTTTTTTTTTTTTTTTCAGTTTCCCTAGCAAACAAGTAAAGGAAATGAGCGTTTATGAGGAAACCATCTAGACAGCAAATTCCTCTAGAATCAGACCTTACTCAATAGTAAGGCTCTGTTCGTAGTGAGGCAATTTTTTTGTTTGAGCTTAATCAGAACTGAACCCCAAAACAATCATTAATATTTCATTTCATTGTATGTGAAATACTACTGCCTGTGGTGTCATGAACATGAAGTGCTCACAACATTGTCTCAAAAGAGTTTCTCATTGCCCATTTTGGTGTTATCTACAGAGCGGACAAGTACCAGGAAGAACCAGGAAGAATAAAGTAATCCCTTTGACTATATATTCTCTTGGCCATTCCGCACTCTCTTTATTAATTATGATGTTTTTAAACTATGAGTAAAAGAATAGCTGATGCAAATCATCATGCACTGCACAATTCTGATTTGTGAATGGAGACATTAGATGGATGGGAGATGCTGTGAATACAGCTAGTGAGCCTTGTCTTCATCTTCTGGATTTCTTTCCAGTTGTTGCTCTATAATCTAGGTTGTAAAATCTGCTGTAGAAGCAAAATCACATACGAAGTTCAAATATCTCTTTTCCCTCCTCTACTCTCTGTCCCTCACAAACTATTAATCTGTTCTGGTTTATTTACATTGCAAATCATTTAGACAGTGAAAACAGCAAGGAGAATGAGCAGTCCTTGCCTGCAGGGTTTGACAGTGTTCCCATGAGTGATGCATGAGCAGTCAGGAAGTTTCTGAAGAGTGGAAGGCATATCAAAGATTTCTTTTCTCTGCAGTAAGATAGCACTCATTATCAAAAGAGACATGAAGTGAGGATCGCTTCCCATGTGTGTTGTTAAGCATATGAATCCAACCAGTTGCTTTACTCATTCTCCAAGATTAAAGGGAAATACAATAATATAAAAAGATGATTACGTGTATTCTTTCATGAAGAGCCGATGATGGTTGTACAGGACATTTTACAAAGACTTTTATGGATGGCTATTTGTTTAGGGCACTGTACAATTTCCCAAGACTAAGAAATGGTAAAGTAACATATGGAAGAACTCAGCAATAACTTTGTGTTAGAACTATGCTTGAATATCTTCATATCCACATTTGCTTAACCAATGTTTTAAGACTGCAGTTGTCATTGAGGAGGCTACGTGTCATTACATAAAATTACTTTGTGATCTTTACATAAAGTAATGTTATATTTTGAAAAGCACTAGCAGCAAGCAGATCTGGGTTTTGTATGATGGTAGCAAGCAATTCCATAACTTCCTGCAGAACTATCATAACAGAGTTTGTGCCATTTTGTGCCATGAGCTTTAGAAAAAGGATCTGTTTTTTGTAACTTCTAGTACCCTTGATGCCATGATTTCTGAAAGATGCATCACTATACAATGATACACTCTAAAGTCCAGCACACACCTTTCCCATCTTGTCCCATTATACTTCACCTTCTTGACTTATATTCAATAGTTTATAGATTAACATACAATTCTTATGATATGTTTGATTCTGGGGTTTTTCATGTGCAAAATCGGGTCATTTACATATTTAAGCATGTAACTCCATGTTTGATTTCTAATCACTCAGCTCAGCAATAAAAACAGGAGTTAATGAAGTTTTCTAGTTCACTGACTAAGTTCACCAAGTTTGCCATGCCATATTTACTCTTTGTGCTATGCATACCAAATCTGGGAATTTCAGGTAGTCCCACTGAATTACGAAACAGAATTAGATCCTACTTAGCTTCTAACATCGTTCAAGATATCTTTGGCCAAAGAACTGCAACTGCACACAGAGGTCTGCAAAAAATTAATTCCTTTAGTCTTTAAAATAATTTTATAAAATTCCCTCAAACTGTTCCTGTCCAGAACTAGGATATACTGCTACTACCTAGTTGTGTTCCCCCACTACCCCTTATTCAGTGTCACTTAACACAGAAAAATATCATTTCCTTGTACTTCATGAGATCACATTTGGTAAGGCAGAATTGCAGGTGTCAAATGTCTTTTTTTTTTTCCTTTTAATTTTACTAGTCAACACAGTGGGACCTTCCTGGAACTTACAGAATTTGTCTAGGTATTTCAGTCAAAAACAGCTAGTGTGTTGTAATTACTACTGTTTATCTGACTAAGTGAGGATTTGAAAAGAAAACAGACAAATTGTAGCTTTGATTGTCTTTCTTCTGGTATATTTACACACAAGGAGAGATTAATTTCAATTTATTTTATCAACAACTGAGCCTCAGTAATTTCTAGTAAGGTTGGGCGTGGTTTTGGATTTTTTTTTTCTTATTTATACCTCTAACCCCTGGAAGCCCTGAAGATCTATTGTAAAATCATCTTTTATTCTTTTCATGGTCCAAATATAGCTCACATAGCAAAAGCACCACCCATGTTTTTTGTATGTATGCTATACACTTCAGTGGAACACAGTACTGTATTTTGGCCAATGCTGTAGTTGAAATTCATGCAAATTTATCTTATTTGAAAGTCTTCTTTTGCATTCTCTTTTTTCAGTATTGAAAATTTGAGTAAGACAGAGTAAATGTCAGAAGCTGTGACTTTCAAAAGACCCAAGAAATGGCCTAGCCTGTTCACTTCAGCATCAGCAGGATGTTTCTCATTGACTTAAACGCAAGGCGAATGAAATCAATGGCCACTTCTACCCCCAAAAGGCAATGCAATGCCTTGGTTTTGGGTTTTTGTTTTGGCTTGTTGTGTTTTTGCCAAGGAGCAAAAACCTATGATACATTTTGGATTCTGCATTGTCAAATTTCACATATGAAGCACAGTCTACAGGTCACTTTGTTACCTTCTGTTTTCTGATCAAAAATATCCACTTCTAAATTTTGAAAAGAAATACAATTAGAGAAAATGGATTGAAGGTATTTCATTAGGCTTGTGAAAAAAACATACTGAAACATAAAATAATATTGTATGCAGTATATGTATTTTCCAGCAGGCATGCATGCTTGTATTAAACTCTCCAAATACATTTTATGTAGGTGGCAATACAATGGAGCAGGCTTGATGAAAAGAAACTTTCTCTGATAAGTGGGAGGTGGAAGCTCTGATCTAATTCATTGAAAAAAAATAGACATTTTTCCAAATCAGATATCTAAAATCTGATATGACAGGTAAAGTTTTCCTGAACTTATTTTAAAAATAGCACCCATTTTCTTTTTCTGACAGCAAAAATTCTATGGATTTATCAGCCAGATGTGTTATTAAAACTGTAATGTTATTTAATTTTTATTAATTTGACTTAATAATCTCACATGCTAGTTGTCTTCTGGAGTTTTCATGAAATATGTAGCCACATGCTCCAGCACAGGTGAGTTAAGGCCTAGCACAGACAATTTCTTTAGCAACTGAAAGAAACTTTTCTGCCACTCTTTCAGTTTGATGGTTTGTTTGGTTTGTTGGGGTTTACTTCATAGTGTTTTCTAGCAGGCAGAATACAGGTGACTACAGTTTTATTTCCCAGTTATGAGGTAGCTTCTAATCTACCGCATTTCTTTTCTCCAGTTTTATAACAGCTACAGGTAACATTTGTCTACCTTTTCAGCTATTTTGAGATCTATGGATTCTAATCAACAGTACTGCATAGGGAGTGAACGTTATTGCAGAGTAAACTGCTGGGTAACAAGTCAGTGTGGTGAAAATTTGCAACTATTCTATGCACTTGGTTGTTCTCTGTCAAGAAGAATCCATGCTAAAAAGTTATGATTTAACTAATCTTTCCTCAGGGAGAGAAAGTTTGATAGCACAGTTAGTGTCTGACAGCTTTCAAAGACAACAGATGTTTCTGCTTTGTGGGTACATATGGTTCTATTGCTCTAGAAGAGCCAATGTTCTAGATCTATGCCAGTGTATTATCTCTTTGGTACTCTTTGGTGTTCAATTTTTGCTTCACTCTGCTTGGGAAAAAAATGTCCTTACACATGTAGCCCAACATGAACCAATCTAACATCAAAAGAATTGCTTGATTCAGAATTTTTCTTGAGCTTTTTTGGAAAATGTCCTTTAGAAATTTGTCATTAATAAAACATTGCAAACAGTGAATTAGACCTTGTCTTCCTCTGTGACTGAAAAGAGCCATGTACAGATCACCTAAACTTCCTCTTAAACTCCTGTATTCAGTTTTTCTTATGGACAGGTGCTTTGTAGCTTTTCACTCATTGTATAAAAAAAAAGTTTTTATGTTTTTATTGTTCAATAGCTTGGAGATTTCGGTGCAATTTATATCTCTGTACAGTTAGGTATATAACTGGCCACAAATTTTTGCAAAGCTTCTGTGAGCATCAACCTGAGGTTCTTCTGGTACTTCCCACGTAGCAGTAAATATAGCTTAGTTTGTAGTATGCTCTGGGGAAAAAAGAAAAAAAAAAAAAAGAAAAAAAAAAAACCCACAAAAAAACCCAACCACAAACAACCCAAACAGCAAACAAAAACCTACACAGAAATGAAATTCCAGAAGACTGAAAATGGTAACTGAGTTTTCTGTACTCTAGCACTTCTCAAGAGGGGAATCCCTGGCTCTTTTTTCTTTGCATGTAGCTATTCAGAGGTTGTTCTAAATTAAATCAAAAGCTGCCATAAGAAACCTAAGGCTGAATTTTACACTTCTGTTAAGTTTGAAGAAGATGGAAGATGGAGACATCAGCTTTGATAACTGATGTCTTTTTTAGCTGAGAAACTGAGTCATACTTTTGGAAATATGACCTTAAATAATTCATCAATTTGAGGTCCCCCCAACAAAACACCATTAAAGCCATTGTTATAGGCAAACTCAATAGCAAGCATGTGTTGATTTTTTCAAAAAGTACACTGCTTAAACTGTCAAGACTCTTCTCTGCCACAGTTTTAGATGACTTTTCTTGCCCTATCTGACAATATTATGAGGTAACTAAACTGATTTCAAAGTCTTATGGTAGATCTAGTATATTTTTAGTTCCTGCTCATGGAAACAAAATACAGATTCTTCATGAAAGAGGATGATGCAAAATATATTTAATGAAATATATAAACTCTCAAATATATAAACTCTCAAATATATAAACTCTCAAAGTCAATTAAATAGTATTTGTCAAAGGACCTGAACAGGAATGCGTGGTGAACTCAACATACTGACAGTAACACCAGCTTTTAACATATAAATTAACAGCAATACCATAGAACTACTGTTTTGCAATAAGGAGAAGCGGGAACCTTTTATTGTGGAAATTTCATTTCTCATAAGCATCATGCTTCAGTCCTTCATCAACAATTCTGTAGCAGTGAGCTAAAAGGAAATGCAAGGAATGTGGCAGGTACCTTAAGCATAGACAAAGCGATCATAATATTCATTATGAAAAGCTAATTTGTGGAATATTGTTTTGCGGTCAAGCGTTAATCCTAAAAATATCAACAGAAACCTCAGAACCTGTGGGTAACAACGGGGGGAGGGGAAGCTACCAAAACCTCAAAATTTTTCGGGTTCAAGTATGTTTTCACCCGCTTTACCTGGTCAAAACAACCTCACCCACACCCTGTAATTAAGGGACGGTGGGAGGAGACAATAAAGTGAATCGAGATCACTTGGTGGTCAGGACATTGGAGAGTTCCTGTGAGCGGCCGATATGAGACCTGGCCGGCAACTGGAAGGAGTGTTAAGTAAACTTTTAGATATCAAGCTGAACTTGTAAAAGTTGTCAAAAACTTAAAGGCAGATTTTCAAACATGATGTAAAAATATAATATCTTTTGTACAGAGAATTTATATACGTATCTCTCCACGGTTTGTGTTTGGTTTTTGAGGGGGAACTGCGTTATCCTCAGCATGCGATTTCAAGAGCAGCATTAAATTTCTGATTTTAAAATAATTCTGGCTGAAATGTTAAAATCCATATTACGTAATGTATTTGTAGAGCAGTACACAATGCTGGGCGACCTACTCTAGCTGCTTTGAGCAGGAGGGTTGGACTAGATGATCTCCAGAAGTTCCCTCTAACCACAATTATTCTGTGATTCTCTGATTTAACTTTTTTGGCTTCATGATAGACTCTAAAACATAAATTTTATAATGACAAACATGAACTTTACAATTATTTCAGCCATACTAATACAGAAATCTTCCCAAACAGATAAGAATATTAGATTTTCATATCTTCAGGCTTTTCATATAGATGTAGAACCAATATAGAATATTATGTCATTCTCAAGATTTGATAATGATGTGAGAATTGAAGGCAAAGATATGAATGCCACTTATTCAGAATTTAATTCACCAAGACCATCACAGCTATATTAAAAAGTATTTATTTGGATCTGTTGAACACAAAAAGGAAAGGTGTAAAATGGCATATTTTAAGGATAGTGTTGTAGATAATCTGAAGGCAGAAAAGAAACATATCTTCCCTTTACCTTCCTTTTTGTTTCCATGCTTTTGGATTGTGGGTGAAAGTTAATTTTGTTTGAAAAATGTATCACAGTCAGGATTTTTAAAAAAGGAGGGATGATAGATCCAAGAGTAGGGTTTTCCATAATGAATACTTAGACACACTCATAGTTTGATTTTCTTCCTATTCTCTCTGTGTGCCTAAATGGGAATTTAAAAGACTGATTAAATACCCTTTTTTTCAACTGAAGAAATTTCTTAATATAATATTACTGTGGAGCAGTTTTCAGAGATTGGCATGAGGAGGGGGGAAGAGTGAAAAGAACAATATTCCAGAACTATAAAATGTCCTTGAGTACTTTTACCAGGTATTGCCCATGTTTTCATCTGTTTAATTTCCACTTTGGTAGCTCATAATCCTGTACAGATACTCTACCTTGAAAAAAAGTTGTCTAAAAACCTGCACAAAACCAGACATACAATAAAGAGGAGCGAGAAAATGGCAAAAGAGGGTTACTGAGAGAAGTGGAGCAATCTATAAGGAGTTAGAAAAGATGCTGTGGGAATTGAGGATAGGGTATACAATTTTCCTTTGTGTGTAGCTCATTCTTCTGCCACATCTCATTTTTGCTTTGTTTTTAAAGATGACCTGTAGGTTATATGCATAGAAATATAGTATCTATAGTAACACTCCACAGAGACTCACTAACCACACACACAAATTCTGCATCATAACTATGGAGTTAGCTACAACCATCTGTTTCAGGTTCCTTCAAAACTGAAAAAGAAGAAAAAATTGAACAGAAATGAGTATGCTGAGAAAAGGTGAGAGAGCCACAAACATCATTTGTGGTAGTTTCTGCTTTGGAAAAATATATACTTGTTGATTAGAGGCTTCTATATAATATTGGATGGTAATCAGTTATTAATATGTTTAAAATTTCAGAGCAAAATCCACACGTTAAAATGGACTGTTTAGAGGGTTTGCACACTACACATTTATGATTTTTTATCCCTCTAATGACACTTAACTTCTAAGCTGTTCCTTAATTTCTTGCCAGTTCCCAGAACGTTAAAACTGACAGCTGCCCAGTTCTGTGACTTGTCAGACAAATTCTGTGTCAGTTTTTGTGGTCTTGGTTTCCTTGGGTTTTGTAAAATTACAACAAAAGAAAATCTGTTTCAACATCTGTAAATGCAAATAAAAATAAAAATGGGGACACATTATAAATGGTGGAACCAGAGTAATTAACACAGAAGAGCATTTTTTATCTTCCAGTTATGTCTTGATTCAAACACTATCTCATTAGCTTACAGGTAAGTATGGTATAGACAATAAATGTGCTGTTCAGCAAAATATTTCCTTCCTACAATATGGTATGTATTGTACCAACAAAGTGCATCCTGTGGGTTAGAAGCCATATATACTTTTGTTAAGACAAAGGAAAAACTCTACAAAAAAATTCTCAGTTTGGTTCATTGAAGTAATACAGTATTCTCTACTCTGGGCAACCCAGTGATCTGGGAAAAAACCAGATCTCACTCAGAAACACCTTGAAGTAGAGCAGATCTGTTCCTGAAAGAATCACTATTGTATTGTACCAGATTAAAACAAATGAAGAAACAAACAAACAAAAAAATCAAAATCCAACAAGCAAACAACAAACATAATATTTTATCACTGTTCCCATTTCACTATCACATACTTTTCTTCCCCCTAATTCCCTCTTCCTATCAAAACTGATTAGCAAGATAAATGTGTAAGTAAAAACTTGCTTGCTTTCTTAACTTGCTCTCTATCCCAAACTCAATCAGATGGATCCCAACTGGGGACTGATGTTGGTCTAATCACTAGGCGATCAACTCCAGTGTCATACACAGTTCCCACTGTATCCCACTCACGTTCCTGGAGCACAAGGATGCTGCTGAGTTGTAAGATTTCTGTTTTGCTGTAAGTATAGAGGGAGAAAAAAGAAATAAATAGGAAAGTTTTTAAGTATTTATTTAGTCTGATGACAGAAAACAAATCCAGGCAGCAACTATGGATGTAAAAGAGTCACAAACTGAAACAGAAAAATCAAAACCAGTGATGACACAGAAAATGTAAGGATTTTTTTAATTTTATTCTTCTAATGAAAAGAGCAGTTTAACAATCAATAGTTCTTCAAAAATCTGAAGCATAGCTTGTGGCAGGATTATCTACAAAATATACAAAGAAACCTTGTTCTATATCATCAGAGTGAGATTCATCTGATCAAACTTTGGGATTCACCTCCTCTATCTTTAGAAATCTACACTATAGATATCTGCATCTGAGTTATTTACCTTAATTTGAACCAGTGGAGTTAAATAGGAATGACTTATTTGAGTTATCTTAGCTGTCTACTTTAACATGAGGTGGCTCCAATCTTCAAATTTCCTGGGTTTTCCTCCATTGAATCAAAAGACAATCAAAGATGAATAGCCCAACTTATATGCTATGTATACACCAAGTTCGGTGAATTGAATCCCCACCTAGTTGGGTAAACTTTACATATTAACCCAAGGATGCTTGTCCAGAATCTAGGCTTGCTGGTTACGTTTCATTGTCAATGGAGAAGGGGAAAAGTTTCTTAAGTTACTTATCTGATGATAAAGCACCTTCTGAAGGTGCCTAACAGTCTCCCCTACCTATAGAAAGGCAGAAATTGAGAATGTAGGATGAATGACGTCAAACTCTCTGGTAATTAAGATTAGAGGAATAACGACCTTTGCGTTCTGATAAGGAAAGCTGAGCCTTATGTCATCTTTCCACAAAAGTTAAGCAGAAATGGAATGTATTGGCCTATTGGGCACATCCCAGGTCACTGGCTGCAGCAAATCCATTGGCCATCCCTACCTCTCACACATCGCCAGGGCGGCAACACAACTCACCAGGGGATCTTTCTGCCTGAGGCTGCTTGGCAAGTGCAGCACATTTCTTGCAGGTTGGTCCCAAGCAGCATCCATCACTGGTCCCCTCTGGCAAAAATGGTGGACTTGGAAGCTCAACTGGTGAATTTGGAGAAGATGGGCAGGATGACCCTTCTTCTCTCCTCCTCTTGCAGGCAGGCACTTCTGTGGCACTGGGCGTGCCTCTGCCCTTCCCACGAGGCACCTCCATCCCCATCACTCTGCGACAGGAGAGCTGAGCCCCAGGGAGGGTCCCTCATTCCCAAATGACACTTTTCCCTTGAGCTCAGTGGCAGGAGGACAGTGCTGAGAGCACCCAGGAGAACTCACTTGGAACTTTCTCAGCCTTGTAATCACCTAAACCATCAAATGTAAAACCAGACCATGACTGATGACATGACTAGAAAGAGACAAGGCTTCAGAGCTAGGAACAATCTCTCTAAAAAAATGTTTTTTAAATTAAGGTTTTTTACTTAGGTTTCACTGAATTTCACTGAATTTTAAGAGTTGGAAGGGACCATAGAGATCATCTAGTCCAACTCCCCTGCTGAAGCAGGATTGCCCAGAGCTAGAGCGTGTT
>JAOXNO010000001.1:207104061-207115268 GCA_028565335.1 Limnodromus scolopaceus
CCTTCCTTCCTTCCTTCCTTCCTTCCTTCCTTCCTTCCTTCCTTCCTTCCTTCCTTCCTTCCTTCCTTCCTTCTCTCCCTCCTTTCCCTTTTCCCAGAACATTCCAAACTCGACATCTGAGGAAGGAGGTTAGAGGAATTCTGAGTATTACAGAAGTTTAAATATTGAATAAGTAAAAGTTTTTATAGTTTTAGGCAACTGTTGAACCTTCCAGTGTGTGCAGTTTTGAGCTAGAAGTACTTTGAAATCATACAGCTTAAAGGATGGTTTAGTCTGAAAGCAGGGGAAGTAAAGGAATGCAGGGATTTTCATATCTGACAGCAGCATCCTCTGGAGATGTCTGCAAGGTACATCAAGTTACTCTCAAACTGTGCTCTCCTGTTCAGTATCCCTTTCCTAACCATCCCAGCTGCAATGCTGCACTGACACAATGTGCTTTTTGTAGTTATCAGATCTGTCCTTTGTGTCACTGTCATAGTAATCAGCAAACCATGTACCAGAAATTAAAGCCAAAGTGGAGAAGGAAGAAGTGAGAACAGGCATTTTTGGAGTTAAAGAGCAGGACATGAATAATTACATGATAAGCATCTCCACATTTAACAGCAAACATAGCTAAACTAGAATGGCCTGGCACTGGTAAAAATGCAGCCATCCACAAGTGAATCCACAAGTGCTGCTCTAAGATGGTATGTGACACCTTTACACTAAGCAAGGTACAGGGTGAGGATATTTAAACATCAGTGTCCAGCATTTTTGTTGCAATCTTAATTCACTTAGCATTCATAGTGCTTTAGTCTTCCTTGATGTCAAACAATAACTTCATAGAATGATTAGAGTTTCTATAGAAAATTATTAAGGGCGGGAAAATCTTAAAGTCTTTCTCTTTTCCATTGAAGTGCCTCTTTCTAGCCGTGATGGCTTTTCCATTTCCGTGCATCATTAATAGATAGTTTTGTAATCCTTGAGAGAGGTGGAGGAATTTAAAAAAAATAAAATTAAAAATAGACAGTATTTAAAATAATTTAAAAACATCATGGGATTTTTAAGTATTTAAAATCATTCAAGGAGAAAACATTTATTTGAAGACATTCCCAGTTTAAAAAAAAAAAAAAAAAGGCACATTATTTTAAAAGTGTCTGAAAATGGATATGTGTGAGAGGACTCATTTTTTTTAAAGGACTCTAGGAAAGCTTTCAGGGAGAAGAGGAGGTATACTCTATAATAATAAAAATGTTGAGAGAGAAAAACTTCAGTACCTCTTTTTAAAAAATTGAATACTTCTGTGGGGTTTCTTCTAGTCTTAGTAGATTTTTTTTTATGGTGTCTTTTTTTTTTTGGACTTTAGGCATCTGAGCACAAAGCAAATTCTGCAGCATAGAGGAGGCCATCCTCTGCATGAGTGAAGATGTACTGTAATATATCATTCTGTGCTCCTTTCAGAGTTAGCTCTAAGAGCTTCACAATGTCTTTACAGGCAATGTCAAGAAGAAAGGGGAGAAACAGGTGAAAGGCAGAAAAAAAATATTTGTAAAAGATCAGCTGAAGCATGTTAAACACACATTTATCTGTAGGAACAACATCCTGAAGTTGCCCTTGGAGGCAGTCATATGTACTTGCAGAATGAAGAAAGCATTAAAACATTTCAGATGATGTATGCAAACTGCAAGGCAGAGTTTCCTTAGAAATCAGAAATATAGGGCTATCTGTAAACTCCCAGTTGGAATTCTCTCAGCAAGTGCAGATAGAAACAATACAAGTCCTTAATGGAAGACCAGGCTGGATGGGGTTTGAGTAACGTGGTCTAGTGGGAGGTATCCCTGCCCATGACAGGGGGGTTGGAACTCAGTGATCTTTAAGGTCCCTTCCAACTCTAATCATTCGATGATTCTATGTGAAAAGTCTGAGCTTGGAGAACAACCAGAGCTTGTAGACAGCAATCTGTCTGAGCTGATAACAGCTGTCAGGCTCTTCTGCATGCTCCCAGGTGTGGATGAGATATCAGCTGAGCTGAGGAGATATCGGCTGAACCACAACTCATTCAGTGTGCCTGGGGCCAGTTTCTGTCATAAAGCCCCTCTTGGAAGGAGCAGCCATGGCATTTAACCTGCTCACCCTCCCGCTGGAACAGAGAGGCTGTAGGAGAGATGCCTATTTGAAAAGTTTCCGTGGCCTTTGCTAGGTCCCAAATCCTTGTCCGCAGGATTATTTGGAAAACATCTGTTTGGCATAGCCCATTGCCATCCAAGAGACAATTGAAGTAACCGAACTGATTTAGGGCTGGGTTTCCAGAGCCAGGACTAGCCCATATTAGTTCATTTGTCCGTAAAAATAATGAACACCTCCTCATCCCTTATGCTTCCTTTAACAGCTTCTTATCTGGTGTCTATGTTCCCTGGAGCTAACTTCCCTCTCTCTAATCTTAGTAAAAATTGCAAAACTCTCCTCCCTCACCTTGAATTCACTGATATGAAGCCACTGAGACTCCAGTTCACATATTCTTCAACACATCATTCATCAGGAGCTCCATTTTAAAAAAATTGCTGCCTGCTTTTGGGTTCCTCATCTGTTCAACTGACTATGCCTCTCTGAGCCTGAATTTCCCTGTACAGCCAGTATTATAAGTGGTTTGGGCATCCGTCTTCTCCCATAGTTTTCACTGTGGAAGAAATCAGCCAACAGAAGAATGGAGATAGTGACAAGGCATCTTTTGCTGGGGGTCTAAAGGGATGGGTATGACTTTTCACATTAAATGGGATGAGTTCGTAAAGATTTTTTTTTTATTTTAGGAACCATGTTAGTAATTAAGCCAGAGAGACAGAGCCTACCTGATCCAATATTTACTGTAGTGCTAGAAAGAAAGTCACAGTTCTATATAGACCAGTTGCCAGCCTAAGGCTAATTGGCTTTCAACTGTCTTTAATGCTGAGATAGAACTTGACAGGGCTGCAAGTGAAGCAGACAGGGAAATAGGCTGTTTATTTTTGTGCTGATTTGATTTTTTGCTTTTTGTTGATGTGCTAGATACGCTGACAATGTGATCTTTTCTCATCTATGAAAGGAGAAATTAAGCTTTTATCACACACCTCAGAAAGAAGCACTGTGTTCGAGTAAGCTAAACCTATTGCTCAGGGCTGTCCAGTGACACAGCTCCTTTCATTATCCATTAACTTAGATAATACTGGAGAGCAAGTCTTCCATAGAACTCTTTATCTTCAAATCTTCAAGAGCCTGGGAGTAAATACAATTGTTTCATTTTGTAGATTAAGTCAGCAAGGGATGAGGGAAAGATGTGAAGGATTGTGTGTAGTAAAATGGAGCAATATGACTAAAGTTTTAGAAATTACTGTTACAGATTATTGCCTACATTTTTGTGTCTCATCAGACAACTTACAATAGAAACATACTTTTAAGCTGAATAGCTATATTAATTTCTTTGTAATTTTGTTTAGAGAAATAGCTGTACAGTTTTTGAGAAAACACTATAAAATTATCTAGATCAATCTCTCAATTACAATTTCAACCACAACTAAAAGGCTGCATTTAACCACTAAAAACATGCATTGAAATCGAGATCTGATGGACCAACTTAGCTATAAGCAATGCAATCAGGATTTTCTTCAGCAATAATTAATCTTGTCCTTGAGAAATCAACCAAGTGAGGGTTCCATTAGAATTACTGGAGTGACTATGTTTCACAGGAATGATGCTGCTTTAGCATCATATTGGGCTGGTGGCATTGTTCGATCATTCAGGACATGTGTTATCAATTTCTTGTACAAATACTACCATTACAATAAGGTCATGCTGCCATCAATAGAAGTAACATTGCCACAGAACCTCATCGTTGCTCTTTGAGGGCACATTAGCTCATGTTCTGCTTCTCAGCAAAGTCTCCGCCCTTCAGCCTGCTGACAAAAGCTATTTCCTACAACAGATCCAGAACTACTATTTGTCAACATCAATTAGTAAGAAGAGAACATGCATGTGTATAAATATACAAATAAAAAATTGCCTAGGGACAATCCAACACTCCTAAAATGACAGTTGTGTTTTACGTCCTACTTTATGTAAGAGCTAGTACTCCTTCATTGTGTTAAGGTCTGATCCTTCCAAGAAAAAGCTTGAGATGTCTGCAGAAGGACATTTCGGTTCCTAATTTCCCCTTAAAACTCCTCTACAGCTTTATGAAGGAGTTAAAATTTGCCTGGAATCAATCCGATAAACAGTCACACCTAATTCAAGATACTAAAGTTGATGAACTAACAACTAAATGCACATAAGTATTACATTAAATCCAATGAGAAAGAAGAACAAATAACATCTCATTTAGGTTCAACTTGTGGAAACCATCAGAAATATCCTGGAAATTGGATTTGTATTCCCAGGGGTGATATATGAGACTCACAAAAGGTAGGACCATGTGATCTTGTACCATGTATTCATGTCAGGCTGCTTTTATTTTCAGTGACTAAGGAGTAGAAGCTTGCAAAAGTCATTATTACAAAGTCATCTTTTCTATTGAGCTAACTGTAGCATCAGTACTGGTCTATGTGACATAAGCTTATTTTGGAGGGATATCAGCTGATTCCAGTTATGGGTGATATTTAGCCATGATGCTCTGCAACTAATTTATGTAATAGGGAACAGCTAGTCATTGCACCTGGGAAAGTTCTCTTGTAACTTGCTCCCTTTCTGCTTGCTTTAATCCTCGTGACCTGTGTTTCCTTTATGAATAGATCTTTTAGCACACAGTGTTGTTCAAATTTCCTCCTGAGTAAAAAATCACCTTAAAATCTTCCTAAACATTTCCACAAATATAAGGAAAAGGGAGAACCTTGGAGGTCTGTTTTCGATGGAGGTGTCTTCAGTGATTAAGCTCATAGTTTAAGACCTTTAGATGCCTAAGTGGGTGAGATGAACCTGAGTACATTGAAGTACTAGGCTGGAAGTAAAAATGTGTAGCATCTAACCTGGGTGCACACTGGTGGGAATTGTCAGGTGTACAAGGAAGAATTGTCATTACAGGTCTCATGTAGATCAGGAATGTAAATGCACTGAGTAGCATTTAATTTTCTTAAAGTAGTTTTAATTCCTACTTTCTCAAGGGAAATATATCTTCAAACTGCTTTCCAAAGTCTACATTGGGCAGTGTCTTTCCTCTACCTGTAAACCATATCCATAGATAGTCTGGCTTTTTCAGGGTATTATTAAGTTTGGAACATATGCACCAAGGCTATTGAAATGAGTTGTTAATTAGTCAGTGCTTAAACAACAACACATTTTCTCTAGTGTACTGTTCCAATACTAATAACTCGTGCTCTTCCCATCTGTTCGAATCCACCTGTTATCATTATTTTAAACCTACAACGAAAAGTCTTCGATGAAGGAACCAATTTCATAGTGCATGTTCGTACCCAGAAACAATGATAACACTTTTTGCTGCTATCATTAGACACATGTTAACTATTTTAATTTACTGTTGATACTATATATTTAAATTCATACCAGAAATGAGACAAAGGTGCTTTGGAGCAAAGAGAATTTTACATTATTTGAGGGGGAAAAGATACTGGAAAGAAAAATACCTAATATTTCCACATGACCATGTGATTTTATTAAGTGAATGTTTTTCACATATATTTCACTAAATAAGACTCATCATAATTTACACTGACAGCATAAGGTTAATCTTCTCAGTATCTCAGCATCTTCCATATTACATTCTTAAATGTTCTAGATACAGAAACCAGCAGATTTTTTATTCTTAGTGAGCATTTTTCCTAAGGAAAGTGATCTAAGACAGGGAAAACCAGGTAACCTGGGGCAATCGCAACCATTGTTCTAAGCCAGTATTATTGATCTACAGCTTGTCGATAGGTGTTAATTCATCCCTGCTATATTTCTCCTTCAATTTCCCAGAATATTAACAAACATTTCTGTTTCAAAATTTCCAATTGGAAGTTTTTGTTTTATAATTCCAGTTATTTATGGGATTTTATTATTTTTTTGCAAACCATAAAGAGTCTTCAGTGGGAGACACAGTCGGATAGTCAAATCAAGTATTTATGTGTACATACTTGAGAAATAAAGGGAAGAGCATCTGGTGATAAATCACAGCTTGTACTATTTTAAAGCAAATCATACAACTCCAAACCATATTAATTAAAAATAAAATAATGCAGACAGGATATATAAAAATACACTTCAGTGTATAGGTGTATGTCAGAAGAGATATGCAGATCTATGACTTTATTCATTTTTCTATGCCTAAGTATCCAGCGACATCTGAGATGCATCCACTACCCTTGAGGCCTCCGGGTTCCTCCCTCTCTCCCCTACAGGTGGTGTGCCCTGTCTGCCAGGCACTGAGTAGCTGTCTCAGTCTGATAGATCTTTGACATCAGACACCTCTTTTAGGGTAACTCAATCATAGCCGTGGTCAATACAGCAACAGGAAATTAAGGGAGTGTTCAGTTGACCAAATGTAAGATTCCAACAAAAGCTTAATCTTTCAGCAATTGCTATGACCCTACTAAAAGTGTGCAGCTGTACCCTCCAGCACTCTGATGTAGCATGGATACCACCCTTCAGGAGATTTGGCAATCTGCAAGTCAGTGCGTGAACTGCAAAGGACAGGCTTGGAGCTTGTAATGAACTCTGACTTATGCTGGACAGGTTAGGTAGCAACATGAAAATAGAAAGTGACATATGCTAGACTGTTTTTATTAATGTAAGCATAATAAGGGCAATATCTGGTACAGCAGTCATAACCTAATTTAGATCACTAAAACTGAAAACAGAATTTTACCCTAAGATACCAAATGGCCTTTGTCAGGATTTGGTGGCATAGGATACCAGATAACTGAGAACCTGTTGACACTATTATCTCTGCCCTTTCCCAGGAAGAATCATTGAATCATAGAACAGGATCATAAAATAAGAGAATCATCTAGGTTGGAAGAGACCTTTAAGATTATTGAGTCCAACCATCTGCCAAAACCACCACTAAACCATGTTTCTCAGCGCCGCATCTACCCGTCTTTTAAATACCTCCAAGGATGGTGATTCCACTGCTTCCCTGGGCAGCCTGTTCCAATGCTTGACCACCCTTTCAGTGAAGAAATTTTTTCTAATATCCAATCTAAACCTCCCCTGGTGCAATTTGAGGCTGTTTCCTTTTGTGTTATCGCTTATTACTTGGGAGAAGTAACAACCCCCACCTCACTACAACCTCCTTGCCCTCATGGCCTGCAGCAAGGTCAAATGCTCTCTTAGTCTGCATTTCTGAGTGATATTTCCCATCAAATTATGATCCAATTCGTTTGGAAGGGTTACTCAAGGTTTTCATATGAGAAAAACTTAATATTCCTTTCCTTTATGGCAGCTGTCATCCACACACATCTACAGTATTCCTGCTCTGAAAAAACCCCATGTTTCTAGAGTGAGTTTAATCGTTTCATATGTTTCCAGTTCTTTAATATCATTTGTAACTGATGCCACAATCACGGACTGTACATTTGGCAAAGTCTGATCAATGCATATTGAGCAGTATCAAAAATGTCTCTGTCATATAATGTGACATGTCATCCAGTGTCACTAGGGACCCATCATATGCTGCTGTTCCTGTTTCAGGATCACTCTGGACCAACCACTGTGGTGCACTTCTCACTTTGCGGAGACAGATTTTTCATTTCCCTGGCAAGCCACAAGGGATAAAGATGCTGTTGTACCCAGGCAAATTTTTGTAAGCAACTCCCAGTTAATCATGTTTTCTCCAGAGATTTAAAAAAAAATAGCTAATCAGAATGAAGAACATTTCCAGTCTTTCCAGTAACTTTTGTTTGATTTTACAGAGTTACTGTAAAATCAAAAGAGCACAGAGTCTGCTATTCCTGTCTAACCTACAACAGGATTGAGGGTCCAAGCATTGTTATATTCAGAGTATGTCCTGCCCCAAAGACTTTGCAGCTGAGACTGAGACAGCATGTAGGCAGGAACAAACAGCAGGGAGGAATAAGAATGTAGGTAACAGCAGTCAGATTGAACAACTAGTGCACATGTTGACAAGCTAAACTGTTAAAGGCACTACTCAGAGAATAGTCAAGCTGCATGAATAGTAGGAGTATTTGTTGTCTTTGCTATGTTAGCATATTTACAGGAGTGATCTGGCATTTAAGAAAAGGTTCAGCTGAAAAAGAGATGCTGTAGGTATATATGGCAGAGTATAGTCTTGTTTGACTAAGACCTAGTCTGGATGTAGGAATAGAGGCTTTAGGAGTTACTCCAACCTGGGAGTATTCCTGAATGACATTGTAGCTCCAAGAAATACCTTCTGAAGTTAAAATCTGTGCCTGATTTTCCTGGCTGGAATAATTATTTTCCTTGATGGGAACGGAGTATCACCCTAAGTATCTGGGAAGCAACTTCATGCAAGCCACCTCCCACGTTCACCATTGTTTGGCTTGCCACTTTTGGCTTCTAGGAGTAAAATAAGAGCAGGCTCTGCTTACCAAACTCTATTTGGACCCAAAATAAGCAGAAATGTAGTGGCCTACTAGTAAGACAAAATACCACACTAGTGAATTTCCCCTCCATCTCCATTTTCAAAAGCACCAAAAGATGAGCTCTAGCAGTACCATAATGGTACTCATAGTGATATCAAGGAATGAGTCCTGGAAGTGTCTTTTACTGCTTGGAGTTTTAGTCTGTTTTGTTCTGCCACATAAACATGTGTCTGAGAAGTAGAAGGAGAATAACTCCACATAAATATGTCTGATTCATAACAATCAAGGATTGTATTAAATTAACTCTTCTGCTGAACAGACCTAAGATTAACTTTGATTTTAAAAGGGGCTCTTAAACAGTGCAATAGTTATACAAAATATTCTGCAGGTGACTACCAAATGTTTAGAACATCATCTAGCACTTCCTATAAATCACAGCTTATGCCTAAAGGTAGTGCTATCATATGGCAGGTACTTATTACTTATTGTAATACACTTCAAATAGAAATTTGGTTTTGTTCTCGGGGCAAGTCCTGAGAGGTGCAAATGACCCATTACTTGCAGAATGAGTACCAACTGGCATTTGGGTTCATGCTAATTACATTATTAAAAAGTATCAGAGAAGTTACAACTCTTCATTGGTCACATGGGGGAGAAATGTTGTTACTCTATTTATATATAAATTATGTATTCATATCTTTTGAGTGAGTATACGTATTTATCATTTTAAAATGAGATAAATTTTTCTGAGAAATATTTTATTCTTGGCACATAAACATGAAGTTCCCCAGATAAAACTCACACACTTTATTGGCTCTCCAAACCTACATCTGAGCAGCCCTTGGCATAAAATTTGTAAATTATACTTATAACTATCCAGTTCGGTACCTTTCCTATGACTTTTATTCTCTGCTTGCCACCAGCATCACCTCTGTTTGTCTGTTATTTCCACAGTTTCATCTTATCCTGTAGGCCCTGAGTATGAATATGTTTGAGCATATGTACACACAGAATGAAATACATTCCTTAGTATTTTCAGGATCAGGACTGTAAACTTTTTAGGGTAGCCTTTCTTACTTGTATGGGACAATGAATGGCATTATGGGCTTATACATACTTTTGGAGTTACTAGAAACCAGTGAATTATGTGAACAACAAAAGAAGAAAATCTGAGAATATGCGGACATGAAAATGTTAGTCTTGCACTCTTAAGAAAACTGATTACTGGACACCACAGTGAGCTCCCTTGATAGATGTCCTCCTCAATGACTTTACATTAAAATAGGAAAAACCATATGCTGATCCTATTAAAAGTAGTAGAGTGTGGACTTAAGTACCACTTAATCCTGCTCCCCATTAAATCAGTGCTGAAATTCTGACCAAGACAATACCACTGTCACCATTCATTTTAGCTCATGTGAGCTCTAGGGTGAACAGGCAATTTATCCACCACTCTGTCCTCTAAGCTCAAATAGCTCAGACTCAGCCTTTCAAAAGATTTTCTGGAAAGTTTAAGACTTTTTGCCCCAACTCACTTTTGGATACAGGTCAGAGGAAAAAATGTATCACTGACCTTTGATAGAGCTGTATCTACTGAGAAACACCAAGCTACAGCCTGTGATTCTGAAATCCCATCCTTCAGTTCAGAATGTCCTGTATTTTAAAAAACAGCTACTGAAAAAATTACCTAGAAGAGGTCTGAACGCAGTGTTTGAATATCAACATATGAGAAGCTTCCAGACATGGCAGTAGATATTTACAAAATGAGGAAAAAAACATCAATACGGATTTGATTTAAAAGTTTTTGTTTCCTTTTTCTCTCTAAGCAAAATGGTTTCTTAGGTGGAAATTATATGGGAATTTAATTAGCTAAAGTCTTATTAAATGTATTTTTAGCCCAGTCACTTCAATAAATATTAATTATGAGACATGAAAAGGCATATAGAAAATGTTTTACAAAGAGAATAATGGGGAAAATGTAAAAGTTTGTGGATTTTTTTTTCTTTTTTGTGTTTTGTGTGCTTGTGAAAATACAGAACACAATGAAGCTGTTTTACATTGTGCTTTGAGATGATAATGGTGCATTTTAAAACAGAATGTGTCATGGGATATGCTCCAGTAAATTCTGGGCAAACAAAAAGTTTGTTGACTCTGGCAGAGTACTGTAGCTTCTAAAAGTCCATTCCATTTTAGAAATATTCATCATGAACATGCTACTGGGAAAGCATGGAAAGTACAGAAGCATTTTACAAAATCTCATTTACACAGGTTCTTAAAGCACCTGTCCTTTTCAGCCCAACTTTTATGCGTTCTGCTTATTTAAATTACCTTGCCCCGTTCACCATGATATTTTATAGTAACTCTGTAAAGTAGGGGAAAGTAGTCATCTCTATTTTATAGTTAGATGGCAATCCAGACAGACTTCCAGTGAAGTCATATAAGAAGACTCCGGCCAATAAAGTATTTAATCCAGGACCCTCAAATTTGAAAGCAATTACCTCAGTCTTTCACAGAATCACAGAATCGTAGTGGTTGGAAGGGACCTCAGAGATCATCGAGTCCAACCAACAAAAAAAACACAAAAAAAAAAAAACAAAACAAAAACAAAAAACAAAAAGCAAAAACCAAAAAACCAACACAACACCCCACCCACCACCTAAACACACAACAACAACAACCAAACCAAAACCCACCCACACAGCA
>JAOXNO010000001.1:207120439-207149264 GCA_028565335.1 Limnodromus scolopaceus
ATGGAACTTCTTATGTACAAGTTTGTGCCCATTTCCTCTTGTCCTGTCCCTGGGCACCACTGAAAAAAGACTGGCCCTTCTTCTTGACACCCATCCTTTAAGTATTTATAGCTGTTGATCAAATACTTAAAGGGTGGGTGTCAAGAGATAGGGCCCACCTCTGCATGAAGCCATTTGAGAAATATACTGTGATTTTATATCTTTATGAAAATATTTTTAGCTGGAAACAGAAAGAAATAAAGCAGGGCCATGTTACGTCACTCCCTGCTTAACAAGGAAATCATAGTAGGAAACAACCAAGTTGGATGGACACTGAATGTCTAGCAGATGAAGGAAAAGTAAAAAGGCAACCAACGTTTTTTAACAGCATTCACTGAGGCAGAAATCTTTCTGAAATTCATTCAATTGTCATTTCAAATATGAGAACAACAACATAAATGGCTGTAGAGTCTATAGCAGTCTAGCCTATACTCTCTGAGATTCAGATAATTTAGAAGAGGGCTCATGGACTCCTGCTTTTTATTTCATTCTGTTTTGTCCTTTCCCATGCTTACGAGCATGTGAGAAAGCATTAATTTCTTTAACAATTCCTTACCTTCAAATATTCCTGCTGAATTTTAAAGTGTTTTCTGACAATTAAACATTATAACAATTCTCTTTGGTCCTGCATAAAAAAGAATTTGATGTCAACATCAAATATCTTGCAAAATCAGTAAGAAAATGCAGCCTCCAACTTCTAGTTCTGTCTCTAGTCAGAAAACACTTCCTCATTTTTTAAACAATAATAATAATAATAATAACTTAACAACTAACAATATTTGCTTATTAAGAAAAAATTCCTTACTGTTTTTGCAATCCAGGTAGTGACAGAACAGTGTCGGTTCCCTGTTATTCTGGAATTCATGGTTAGACCATGGGAGAATCAGCACCATACTTTGCTGAAGAAGAAAAATCATGTTGCTTGAAAGTTAAAACTGATGCTGCCAGAGAGACAATCTTTTCTTCTCTTGTAGTTACTGCTACCACAAGAGCTACAATGTTTGCTGTCAAGAAACAAACATATTTCATCCAAAGTTTAAAATCCAAGTTCCTTCCAGACTGTACTATATAACCAGCTGTATTGGTAAATTACCTGGTGGATAAAATAGAATAATTACTAACAATAAATTAGGACAGATATTTTTCAGTAAATATTTCTATATTGGAAAGAATAGTTAGTAACATAGCATAAAATGCAAATGAGTGAAACACTATCCGTTCCAACCATATGCAATAGTAACATTTAGCAACAATTACTAAAACTGAAGATTTTAAAATAAGCAAATCCAGATAATACTCATCTAAGAACTTAAAGCATATGGCCAAAAAAATTATCTGTGTCACAAATGCCAATGTTGCAATATAATCTGAAGATGTAGAAATGTTCTGGAATAAAGTCATACTTTGAAAATATATAAGAAACTTTTTTTTTTTAATATGGAAAGCTATAGATCTGCAGATACAGTAGCATCCCAGGCAAAATTATAATTTATATTGCTAATATAAAACTCAACCAATAAGAATTAAAAGAATGCAGTGCCATTAATACTATTCTACATTTGTAGAAATTAAAGTATATTCGCAACATTTTGCTATGTTTACAACTCTGTGTGATGAGAATAATGATGTTGCTGCAACAGATTTATGTAATGCACTTGACTTGAGAGCACATGACATCTTGAGTGATAAAGCTTGAACAATTTAACGTTCACATATTAAATAGATTAAAAACTTGTTAAATAATAAGATTGAGAACACATTCCTACATCAGAATCATTGTCAACCAGCTGTATTTCAAGTAGAAATCCACTGAGAATTTTTAGTTCTTTTTGGCTCTGTGTATCTTAATCTTTTTATCAATGGCCTAGGAATAGATGAGTACACAATATAACAACATGTACAAAAGTCACTGATTTCGTTGATGACCAAATGCCTAGGGAGTAGTAAATAAAGGAGGAGGACAGATCACCCCTATAGCTTGTAACAAAACCTGTATGTGTTTCAACTCTAAAAATACACATCAAAGGCAGGAATATAGGTCATGGCAAGGAAATGACATATTCTACCTTGAAAGTTGTGATTCTGAAATTGTCTTAGGACGAAAAAGGGTAATAAACTGAGATTAACTTTCCATTACAACTTTATAACTGAAATGTTTAATATGATCCAAAGGATCATAGCGTGGAAATATTCCACAGGATAAAAAAAACCCAAACCCTACATTTGATAAAGTTATAACTCCTGCTGTAATTCTGTCCTCCATATGTTACGAAGGACACAAAATCTTTGGAAAGGATTCAGAAAACAACTACTGAATGACTGAAAAACGGGAAAATATGCATAAAAGTGCAAAAATGGATGAGATCAACGCAATTAGCTTATCATACAGACCACAAGGGAGAGACTCGACCACATGCCGTAAGCACCTATAGGAGAAACGGAACTTTGACAATAGATAGATATTCAGTCTAGAAGGTAAATATATTTAAAATGTCATTTGGAAAACAGATAAATTCAGAATAGAAACCAAGTGAAAAAAAAAATAGCAAGGCTAATATCACCATAGATGATAAGGTGTTCATTGTCATTAAAACCAAATACATCTACAGTGCTTATTCAGTGACTTTTTATCAAAAAGTACTGCTGTCATTACATCTAGAAAGATGGGGACTGTTACTGTTAGCAGCACTCTGTACCTAGAAAATGAAAGTCTCATAACTACCAGTCTTGTAACTTACAGGGGTATTAATTTATGCACTGCATGACAGCAATTTGTAGACTTCAGGGCCTGCAGAGACTCCTGGAACTGTCCCTTCCTTCTCTTTGCCAAATGAATTTTTAACATGGATCCCTATTTTGTCCTTTTTTATGCTTTTCTGTGTCTAAAAAGTTCATCTTGTCATGACAACACAAGGTTATCCAGCCACGTTTACCTGTCCTGAACAAGGACATCTTTTCCTATCTTTTGCCCTTACGATTTTTTCAGAATTTATCAGTATGATCAAAATAACTTAATTCTGTGGAAAATTGTCACTGCCACAACTCACTGACTCTGAGGATTTTACAAGGTGCTATAATATATAGAGTGAGACAATTTGGCATACCCAGCCATGCAAAAAATTATATATATTTAAAAAAAATAGAAATCTTCTAATTGAATTCATACAACCCCATGTAACTTATCAGAATATTTAACACTATCAAGTCTACCAGATAATCTGTCAGAAAGTGAGTATTGATCATTTTTGTTTGGATAATAAGGCCTGTTTTCTGATGATTGCTCAAGATAAATTGAATTTGTAGGGTATTCCAGTTGTGTAAAAAGCAAAGTCTATTCCTGCCATTATTTTGCTTTTGGTCTTCTGGCAAATAGATCCATCAGTGCAGAACTGCAGATTAGAAAGTAATTTGCAGTTAATTCCAGTTTCCTCATCTACAAAAGAAGGAAGATAAATATAGCACCTGTCAGAAGAAGGACTCTGATAGGCAACATCAAGTCAAATTCTTTAGGGTACTTAATCCAGGAATTATTTTTTTTTTGATAAAAAATTATCAAGAAAAATGTAAGAACAGGTACACCTCAAAACATCTTACAGTTATCCTACCAGTCAGATTAATCCATTCGAACCAGCATTATTCTTAAATCATCAACAGCATCTCTAACCAACTTTGTGAATCTTATGCTACACATACTGTCAGCCCACAAAAAACACCAGTTGGCTGAGAAGATACTGGATAGAAAGATGGCTTCTCACTTGATTATTACAGCATGTAGGGCATATAATACATGAAAACAAAACCATCATGAAAATAATCTGCATCAAAGTGTGAAAACTGAGACAGATACTGCCTCTTCTCCGTCTTTGTACAGATGCAGACAGAGCTTCTCCCTTTTGTTCCCCTCCCAGATTCTAATGGAACGATGTTACATTTCATTTCATGGCCTCATACAGTTTAAAACAAATCCAAAGTCCTAATGGATATAAGCTGTGTTGCACCTCTTGACTAAATTTGGCTGCTACAAAAGTACAGTCTCTTCCTCTCTATATAAAAGGGTTTTCATACTCAGCTTTGGGGCAGCAACTTTCCTGACACCCTCAAAACTAATAGAAATTCTCACTTGTGCAACAATTCTGCTGTAATTACAGTGAAGTTAAACCTGAACATTTAAAAGTGTGTACACTATTTTGCTCTGATTATCACAAGACCAATTTTGAATGGAACTATTTTTTTTATTTTCTTGGTTGTTGCTTTTGAGGAAGAATATTTTGAAACATATTTTAGCTTCCAATTTTTAGTTTTCATCACATAGAAGGATCATATTTTCAAGCTTTGCCTCAATGTTCTGAAGGCTGCAAGCATTTGAAACTTATGGTTCATATGTAATGACTTGCCTCCAGGAGTGAATGCTTTAAGTACACGTTCATATATATGAAGCGTGGAGTGTCTGATCAATTAACTCTTGAGAGAAGGGATGTTGACTGTTCTTATGCTAGAAATGAGCTTAACGGCATCCTCACATGGTTTCAAGTAGCTTGGAGAATTCTCAACAACCACCAGTTCTTCATTCACACATTTTAGCTATTTCAGAGAATTGTTGTTATTTTCAGTGCCCAGGGTGAGTCTTCACACATTTTATACACCTTACCAAAAGCTCATTTTCTTCCACTCGTGAAAAAACATGTATAGGTAAGGGAAGCTTTGCTCCTCATGCCACCCTCAGGTTTAGCAAAAGCAGTGCTGCAGTGTCATTTCTCACAATAACACACAGATAAGGACTCAGTATTATACCTCCAAGAAATGTTGCTCTTGCTGAGAATCCTGACCATAATGATTAAATCTGATCATCTACCTATACTTACTTTCCAGTGTTAGAACATCTGCAGCTGTAACTGTAGTTCCTCAAATATATGAAACTTTAAGTACCTCTGCATTAATTTAGGTGCCTAATTAAAAAAGAGCAGGGTGTCTACGTAGATAGAGCAGCAAATTAACACCCAGCACTTGTGGACCTTGTTCCTCCTGCCACAGGCAGACAGGGTTTCGTTGCAAGATCTACCCCCTTACCATTCAGTTTGCTCTGATGTAAAGTAGCTACTAAGAGTTGCATCTCCTGCAAAATGCCCTGAGACCTCTCAGTAAATATCAAAGTGGAAGTTCTGTGTATTCTTTGATTATTTTAGATACCCAAATGCAAGCATATCAATTTAAATTGACAAACATATAAAGTAAGGGAAAGGAAAACAGTGGCGTGGAATCTGTATCTTCAGAAAACATCTAGTTTGTATCTGGGATAAGATCTAAGTTCCTGGAAATGAACAGATAGGGGCCTGGTGCCTCCCTCAGACACTTGTACTACAATGACTGGACAGGCAAACGCAGCAGCCATTATTTCCTCACCAACAGTTTAAAAGCAGTCCAAGCTACATCCAATACTAGATTTACCTGATTTTCTCTCTCTTTGGGGTGTCATCAGAGAAACAGTCTTGATTACTTAATGTTCCTTAAAATGGTACTAGCTTAGCTAATCAATGTTATTCTGTTGTTAAGAAGGATATTTTTCCTTTCTGAAACGGTATTGATTACCTAATTATTGCCATTAAAAGCACCCAAAACCAACACACATTCAAGCCAGTGATGGCATGGTCCCTGTTAATGCTCTCACCAGTAACACTATTCTCTTCCTACTCAGTTTCCAGAGCTTCACTGTTTTTAACTCTTCTCACTGTCCTAATATTTAGTAACTTTCCTATCTCCCCCAGCTTCCACCAGCAGGCAGTGGAAAATTAGTGATAAACAATGGGATCCAACAACTTGTTCCAGAAAGCAGTGGTACAAGACGCAAAGAAAGGGATGTGACAGCGGGTATAGACACAGCACCTGTTTCAAATTTTTAAAAGTTAAAACTTAATTCCACCTCATTCAAACTTATTTTAGAAAGCAATTGACAACAGGAAAAATTATAAAATTGGCAGGAAACTAAGGCTTTGGTGTTGAGAATTAAGAACTTCAAACTGTGAGTTAGAATATATATATGTATCTATATATATTGCTATTGCATCATTAGGAGAATTTAGCTCTACAGCTGTTTTTATGATTATTGAAGGATTCTTCTGTTTATATTTAGCCATAGAATTACACATACTTAAAAGCTCTGATACCTCTTTAAAAAACACAGCAGCCAACTTACCTGTCTCTTTAGTTATGGAGTGTTTTAACCTGACACTCCAAATGCTTTATGGGATTTGCCCTAGATTACAAATAACTCCCTTTTTCTGACTTGTCACTATGGGTTATGTATGTTTTGTGAATCATGAATTGTATATATGTTTGCATATATGTTTGTGTGGGTGTATTCCCTCATGAACAGTGTAAGTATTATACATATACTCTTTTGCAGTATCTATAGATAGACAATGGAGTTACAGCATATTTTTTTAGGTGGTAAATAGCATATATTACAAACAGTGGATTCTCATTGCAGATACAGTAAGCATAAAACATACATTGTATAAAATCAGTGGAGTTTTTAAGCCATAGCAGTGCAATTGATGCCATGTAGGTAGTCCACATCAGCCTCATGAAAGCCTAGTAACATTAAAAAAGTGAAAGGTGGTCATCTATGAAGAAGCTAGAGCAACAAGGTCTTTAGCCTGCAACATCACTGAAAAAGTCAGTAGAAAAGATCTGTGCTTTCTTGGTGAGGTCTGATGTGCTTTCAGGGGTATGCAACTTCATGGTGAGGTATGTCAGAAAGGACGTTAAGTATGCAAAAACAGAGCCGCAAAAACAGAGCCACAGAAACAGGTTTTCCTCCTACATGTCCTAAGATGTCCTAAGATGTAGAAGGTGGAGTGAATTCATAGACGTATCTTAGAGCATGCCAACTGGAGTCCCATTTGTACAAATACATAGCAACTGATGGTCCTTATCTCTGCAGCTACAGACTAAGGGTTGCGCTAAGTTTTTGTGCTTGAAGGAGACAGAATGCCCTGCCTACATCACTCTTGATTTGTTCTCTCAGTCTCACACACTTCAGTAAGACGAAGAGATGAGACAGATATATTCAGACTTGGAAGCAGTCTGAATACAGACCTGAAGGACAAGGTGGAACACAAAAACAGCAAAACAGGTGAGACAAGAACAAAAATTGAAAGATTTGCAGCCAGGCAGCGCTAGTAGTTACAAGACCCATCCTAACAAGCTTCAACAATGGTTTTCTGTATATGCAATGGAACTGGTTGATTGATAAGCAATGTGAAAGTCAGCAAATTGAATTAAATTTTACTTGAATTGATTTAAATGCAAATGAATTCTTTTAATTTTTGAGTTTTGTTTCTGGTAGAGGAACAGATTAAGCAAAATCATTAATTTACCATAACACGACAGTGTTCTCTTATGATAACCCTAAAAATGCCCACATTACTACTGACCATTACTAAACAACCCACAGAACCAACAAGGCACCAGAAAAGGGAATGGGAGGGAGAAAAAGGAAACTGCTACATTTCTTTCTTTGTGGTACAGTTTTTCTTGCCAAGAATGGACTTAAACTCAAGTTGTTTCTTGCTATGGGACCTGGCATACAGCCACATACGTGTTTCTGCTCACAGGCAGCATCAGCATGCTGGCCATAATCTACTTCAAAAACAAATAAGGTCCAAAAATATCCTCCTCTCTAAACAGGTTGTGTGTGTGTGTGAGTGCTCGCATGTGTGATTTATGCAAAAATCCTGTCAAAATATTCTGGTTCATCAAAAGTCTAATTTACATACATTTTTGGGACACTGTAGAGGCTGATTAACATGACGTATCGCAATTCAGAAGGAATGTTGACTGAAGCGTTTTAGGAGCCTGGGATGCAGGAGCATGAGGTAGATAAGCATATGGAGCTCAGTGAATGAAACAGGAGGCTGCCTATTCTGCTATGATTTATGTTCTTCAACTTGTGAGAACTTGATGGCTTTCTGAGATAAGGGATTTTGTTTAGAAAAATCTAGTACAATGAAAAAATCATTATAGAGCTTTCTTTATTCGTCTTTGATATGCCTAGCTACGTCTCCCATCACCTTTTACGGACACCAGGATTTGGGTTTTATTAAAGTGAAAAACAGTCAACGCTATAGCCTCATTTATAAATAGTAGGTTAAAATATTTGATCAAAAGCATTTAGAAATTATTTTTTATCACCTGGTTTGAGAAAAACCATAGCAACATTCATCCTGCAAAATAAAATTGAATGACATTTTATATTAGGTCTTATAAATTTATGCAATAACTTACCCATGCATCTGAAACTAGATTAATTTTACATTTTCTCATTTTTTATTTAATTCCCTTTATTTAAGTGGATACTGACATTTCTCCAGAGTCTTAGAATATGAGGGAATCATATAATTGTTCCCTAACTGTTTTCTGTATCACCAAAACAATGTAAATGCCACTCTCTTGCCACGTCCAAATCTCCAAATAGTGTCAATGTTCACTAGTAGCCTTCCTGAAAGGAAATCATCCCCTGCATTATTGACACTGTCATAGCTCTACTTAGAAACTTTACAGCAAAAAAACAGTATTTCACTGCAATTAATTGCCCCTCCTCACCCCCAGCACCATCCACTACAGTTAATTATTGGTTAACTGATGGTCCAGAGCACAGCAGACAAAGAGGAAAGTACTCACTATCCCAGTGTCAGATTATCAGCTGACAGGAGACAAAATTTCACAATATTATGACATATGGCGTTGCCTATAATTTTATAAACAGTATATTTATGCTGGGGCAAATATTTAATAACTGGTGATATCCACCCATCCTTCCTGGGAATGAGAATTGCTAAATATGGGAGTATTTCCAAAAGGACAGAAAATAAATATCTCTTGATCAGTTGAGAGCTACTGCTCCTCAGGGGATCACTGGCACACAGTTCTGTGTTTCTTCCTTTCTGTCAGGATATAATGGAAAAAAGACCTTTGTTAAAGCAACTTGTGGTGCCCTAAACCCTTTGTCACCTGTACGAGCCCTTGGAGTGTATCCAAGCAGAGCCTCTTCACTCTCACTGTCACTTCAGGCATTTATTCATAAATATTTGTGTCCAAAAGCCAGGTGGCACAAGGATGGAAGAGCAAATTCAAAATCCAGTTGGATTTTGTAACATTTCCTGTGATACTCTAAACTTGGTTGTTTAGTTAGACATAGATGTACCTGAATGTGGAGCATCTATCCCATCTTAAATAAGCCCTATGATTACTTTTTGGTCTGTGGAGAGAGATAATCTTTCTAACATGGTCCAAGGGAAGATGCATTCAGTCTAAACTGGTCTTCATGCCTAATAGAGAAAGGCTGGATCTTTACAAGAAGCAGCTGGTGGCAGCAGCTACTCTCTCTATTTTTATGTGATTAATCTTTAAGGCTCATTTCTATTGCTTAATGTAGAATCCAGTGTTATCTAAGATACTGCAGAGTGCTCTCTTTGCTCTCGTTTCCCCATCTACCGTAGGTGCTGCACCGTATCATCCCCATGTCTGCCTTGCACTACAAGACTAAGCTCCCATTCTAGCCAATAATGATCTGGTCAATACAGTTAGAAGAGCCTAGAAAACTATTTAGCTGACTAGACAGATGTTTATTTTTAGGATTAATCTGGAGCTGAATCCCACACTTGGCTTCTGGTTATAAGCTACATTATCATAAAAGTAGCCTGAAGGAACTTTCGGGCTAAGCAGGGAGACTTAATGAGTTTAGTCATCAGTTTAGGCAGTCCTGGGTGGCAGATGAACTGTTTCACAGTCTGGAACTTGGATGTGTTTTTTTGATTTCCATTTCATCAGGTTTTGGATATACCCATCACACAAAATAAAAGAGTGGAACTTGCTGACCATTCCCATATGTGTACAGGTTATAAACCCATTTTCAGAGTGGTATAATCTAAGTCAAAAATGGTCAAGAGATGTTCTGGACACACTTTACTTAAATAATATTTCTTTGTAATACTTTGCATTCAATCTGCATCAAGTATTGACAAAATTTGAGGGTAAAAGGAGGGAGTCATAACTACTGTGTTGTCTGAGGTTGACTTTCTGACTTTTGCTGAGAAAGCAGCAGACTTTTACTTGCTAAAGGACAGTATGGCGGTTAGTCTCTGGATGTGATATGAACTTAATACTACTAGCAGCTGCTGGAGGGTTTCCTTAGACTATGCAGTAGATGTATTTCTCCATGAATACAAGTTTCAATATCTCCATCTCACAGAGGCATAGCAAGGATAAGTACAGAGAGGGAGAGGCACTCATTGCAGATGGATGGTAGCATTTTTGCTATCTCGGGTAGCCAGGAGGTGAAGATTCCTGATAAATTATTAAGACATCACGGGATGGCACTCTTATCTATCCCCCAGGTTTGCAGTAAGGCAGCCAGGAGATCCCACCAGCTGGCTCACAGGTGCTCACTGTCACCACTGGGTGTCTCACCGACCAGCTTTTTGAAGAAGATAGAGCAGCAATGATCTTTGCTGTGGCTGCACAAGGATGGAAAAACAAACTCAAGCACCAAAGGCATTTTACGAGAAGATAGGACTGGATCTGCAAGTTACAGGGAGAAACACAATTACCTGAAAACCAGCCTCAGAACAGGTTAGCATGTGGACACCACCAACCCAGGGTTTGAAACTTCCCTGAGGAGACTTTCAGCCAGCTGCAGTATCAAAAATTATTTCAAACTAGAGATTTAGCCCAGAACAGTGAAAACCTGTTCTCCCTCCAACAGGTTAATTCTCTTCCTTTGTATGTAAATGACCTTGGTTTCATGCTTTTACATGGCACTGTGAATGCATGTGGAATATTCCCCGGTCCACTTAGAGCTCAGATTGATGCTACTGATCATGCAAGCAGCTAATTAGCTCTAAAGGGGTTAACGGAGATGGAGGAAAGTTCTCCTGATAGTGGACTGTGCCTGAAACCACACATTTTTATGGCATTACCTTGCAAAAAAGCATCACACTGAAATAGCATTAAGGAAGGACAAATTAAACAGGAGAGTAGTAGCCAGGGGGGTCTTAAAGTTAATCCAGCGTATTGCTATAAAAAGGTTTGCCATCTGGATCCTAGTTTGCCACAATATTGAAGCTTCATGGTATTTTCTTTCCTTCATCTTCAGTTTCAACTATCATTCATGAGAGAGCTGAAAAACCTGTGTGATACTCCCGTGTTGCAGCCCGCGTGTGGTGTTAAGATGTTGTCCGAAATCCCCACTACAGCGTGTAAGCGGGTAACTATAGTCTACAACAGCTTTACAGCTGTTTGTGTGTCAGCAGCCTCCGACAGACTCTCAGCCACGGAGCACTGCTAATCATGGAAGCGTCGCCACGCCAAAAGTACACAAAACCAGGCTCTTGTTTTTTCCAGGCAGAAGGACAAATGCCGTGTCGCCTTTGCCAATCACTCCAGATTCGAATGACTCCACTCAGATTTTGTGAGTTGTTTCAAAACCCCCTCTTTACCTCTGGTAGAGAGAAGCAACATCTGAAGGGACCTCTTTGCATAAAATACCTCAAAACACTAGAGGGCCGGTTGGCTTGGTAAAATGTAGCGCTGAGAGACTGTAAGTTAACAAAACGCGGCTGAGGCTCCGGATGCCGGCTTTGACCAGCAAAGCAGAAGGGAAACGCATCAGCGATTGCATTTTATATGATCGACAAATCTGCTTTGAAGAGGCGCCCGGGTGAGGCGGCTGAGAGGGCGAAATGAATTACCTCTCGCCTCCTCCGACGCTGTGGTGGAGGTCGGGAAGGATCCCTGGCACACATAAAAGCAGAAGAGGAGACTTTATATGTCTTAAAGGGAGTTGAACGGAGAGGTTTGGGAGCGTGGGGGCTTTTGTTTCTTTAGTTTTTTCTCCTAGGCCTTGGTGACAGGAAAGATAAAAGGTGTTTGCTCTCAGATACCTGCAGTTGTCACCGCACACAGGCAGGTTTTAATTCCTAGCAAGTGAAAAAACAAATTCCCCATTTTGGCTACTTTTCCTGGAGTAAAACCAAGCTTTAAAGGAATGGAGCCAGGTCCTCGGGTCACAGAAATTCAAACAGCACCAAAGGAAAGTGAGATTTTACACCAGTCTGCACCCGTATAAACAACTTCTGTTCATGTAAACAACTTCCTACTGATTTCAGGAGGCTTGTCTGATTTCCTCTCCCTGGAAACAGAATCTGACCCATCAAATTATTTTTCTCATATATATTTAAACATATTTATGTCTGTAGTCCTAGCAGATCATGAGCCATAGCACACTGTGACTACAGGCAGAAAAAGAAAAAAAAAACAAACCACAACAGAAAGTTTGCACTTAAGCACCAGGCTGATTCAGCTGTCATTAAAAATGAAGACAGATGAAAGGGACAAATAGTTTTTCCCTGTACCCTGAGGAGGAGACACGGAGTGACAGCCCACTGCAGGCTGAAGGCTGGAGCAGCCTGGAGGCACGGCTCACCAGCCGGGCTGCCCTTGCCACCGGGTGAGGGGCACGGTCCAGTCCGAGCGAGGACAGGCTGCCAAAGAAGTGGCCCTGGATATTAGGAAGCTGAAATTCACTTTGAGCATGCACGGACAGCTCCACTTGTCACACTTTGGAGAGCCAGGTACTCCGCAGCTCCCGGCGCTTCCCAGGTACCAGGAGAATTTTTAAAGAAATAATCACAGCCAGCCTCAAGAAGGTTTCTGGGGTGTTTTTATACAACAGAAATCCTGTCTGGATGTTTTATTCTGCTGTGTAGTTATGGAGGTCTGCAGTATGAGCCATTAATAGGATGTTTTTCAGGACTACAGAAGTCATTGAGATCTACAGGCAGCTAGGATTATTTAAGTTTTTTAGATGAATTATCTGTAGACACACATGTATATGCACACATGCTGCCTCTGTATTTTCAAGACCATTCTACTCCTACCTGCAGGAGAGGACTGTCTCCCTGCTTGTATAATTTTCATAAACTACAAACAGGGGAATTTTCCTAGGGGGAGATTGGTCAAATCACTTTCCATCCTTAAAGTACGCTGAGGTTGCAGTGGGCTTCTCTGTCCTTAGCAACATCCCAAAACAAGTTCACAGTCAGTGCAAATCCAGGATGTACCAGGTTAAAATTTAATCATCATAAGATTAGCAATGTCCTGGGTATGCTCAAAAGAAACTGTTTAGCATTAGGGAAATAACGTCCCATGAGAGAGCAGTATCTGAACTATACTCATTTTCATTACTGATGACCTGTTAGCAAAACAACCCACAAGTATAGACAACAGATCAAGTTGGCTGTGAGTAAATAAGAGGTACAATCAGCTGTTTACTGCAGTACATGCTTATCTATATTATGTTTGTTTGAGGAAACACTTATGCATTGTTTATGACAGTACCTCAGCCTGCAGAATTCTTTGATCTAAGATCCTATCCCCTTGAAAAGTCAGAATTATCATAAAAAATCTTTGGAGCAAAAATCCAAACACTATGAATATTCATGGTCTTCACAGCTGTTACATTTATGGAAATGCAATAACAGCAAACTTCTTGGATTTGGCAAAGACTTTTTACCAGATGAATACATGCCAGTAAAAGAACTTAAGTGAAATGAAAAGCCTGGCTCACTCCTCTTTTTCTAAAGAAGTGTGCTGCAGTCCAGAGCATTCTGAAAGTTAATGAAAGAGTCTTTTTTTCAAATTTCAAAACATGTATGCAAATTTCAGCTGGCAGTGCATGCATAGATCGTATTTAATAAACACATCAATTTGAAAGCAATGTTCCATGTCCACAGTTAAACATCCAATGAACAGAAATTTTGCCCTGATAGAAATAACAGCAGTCTATTTGCTTGTGATATACAAAATGCAGTCAGAGTTGTTGTCTTCCCTGAAAGTTTAATCTAGACATATAATTTTACCCCTTAACAAACAATCTGCGTGGTTAACTGAGGTGAGGGGAAGGAAAGAAAAAGATACCTGTCCATTTATTTCTACTGCTATGATTTGTTAAAGCCCTGCTCCAGCAGCTCTCTGGAAAACTGCATAGACCAGGAATGTCTGCAAGTGAGACGCACAGATTAAAACATTCAGCACAAGATGTAAGGTAAAGAAGACTGCAACATACCTTCAGCAGTGTGCTCCTTTCTCCCCAGCCAGCCAGTTCTCAAGAATGTACACTACTGATGGGACTAGGAAAGTAATTGTAAATGGACTACTAATAAGTAGATTCATGAAACCAGATGTGACAGCAGGGTGTCACTAGGTCCTTTTTAAACTTGCCTCCAGTGCCGTCTCCTAGTTCCTCCAGACAGAATTAGACAGTTGCTGCTAGGATCAGAGCTGAAGAAGCACGGGTGCTTTTTGACTGCAGTTGCTAATGCTCCACTTTCAGGGAAAGCGCAGAAGTATGTGTGTGCCTGCACTAACTGCACACACTCATCAGCCTGCTACAAGCAGGGAGATGTGATATGCATACTGAAAGAGCTGTGCAGGGAGGAGTAGTTCAGAAGCACACCCAAGCCTGTTCTGCTAGTAATTGCACCCTACTGACCTCCCCGGGCTGGATCACTGCTGTATAATTCATCAATAAGTCTATCAGTCAATAAGCAATGGATCTGAACCAGTGCATAAGGGGAGGGGACAAATACAGCTTTAAGCCTTCAGACATCAAACTTTGAAGATAGCTCTTATATATTTCTCTGCCCTTAATGTTCCCACTGCAAATGTCATGGTCCATAGGTGAAGGCAATTGGATTTCATTTTAATTAATAATCTGAAAGAGGATTTCTTTAGCCATGATAAAGCACATTTTTAACAGGAGTCCTTAATGAGAACTATTATTATTCCAGGGGTTATAGGAGTACCAACAGATCCCAGCTGTGAAGGTGGCCCCACAGAGCAAAGAGGTGTACTGACTGACTCTAAAAACCAGAACGTAGTCAGATTGGCTATAACAAATGCAAGAAATATCAGTATCTTTACTTTTCAGGGGAGAAAATGAGCTTCAGAGAGGGAAGAGGTATGCCCAAGGTCACACATGGAACCCAGATCTCCTACACCGTATTCCAGGTTCTTACAAATAAAACCAGGCTGCTTCTGTAGACACAAATCACCAAAACATGAAGCAGCCCAGGCTGCCACTAACAACAGTCTTTGGTATGAACCAAAGTGGCAACTGTCCATATTCTATCTTCATGTTTTCTTTTCAAATGCAATGCTTTCAGATGAATTTGGCCACGCAAACTTGACAGGTAGTTCTGCCGGAATGTGTTCCAACCTTCTCCTGAAAAACTGAGCAGTCACGTTAGCTTGCACAGCTTTTTAAACAAAGCAAAGGATTAGAATTGCTTTGCCTGGCCAAGCTCTACTCTCTCTATATTGACAGATCCTGTTCTAGATCCCACAGTGGGGGGATTGGCTTCAGAATGGGTTGATGGGGGAAAAAACCATATAATGTGTAATTGGTACCAGGGTCTAGCACCTCTGGAGTGGTTCTGGAGATCATTCATCCCAGGACTGCTTGTACCCTAATTTATTTGTGAGGTGTGATAAGATCACAGCTCAAGGTGGTGCGGCTGCAGGCCACAAAGATAAACAGCAGGTTGTGAAAAATCTTCAGAGGCTCCTCCAGAGTAGCAACATGTCTGCAGGGAATATTTTCTGAGTTAAGGGAAGAGTTCCTTTTTGGCTAGTGTTACTTACAGACTACTGAACAGAACAAACTGCCTTGAGTCCATTGTGTTTGCAGCTTTAATGAACACACAATACAAGACAGACACACTGTAGCAGAACTTGCAAAATGCACTAAAATTGAAAAAAATACATTAAAATACATTTTAAACCCCTAAATCTCTTTTTTATACATGCATTATTCTTAAATACTGTTATATTATCTCAGTAAGATCACTCAGTATTATCTTAGTTCATGTCTACACTGACATTAATGAGAATTTTCCATCAGGGAAAAGAATTTGGTTCTTGGAAAACAGTTTCGGAAATCCATCAGGAAGAGTTCTGTGGAGTGTTTTCAGGGAGACTAAATATGGCTAATTCAATTTGACTCTTTATCAGACTTAGCTGCAGGCAAACACTTCAGCTTTTACCCTGCATCAGACCTGGAAATTCTGGGCAGTTCTATTTTTTTTATTATTTTTTTTAACTCCAGAAAAGGAACCACCAAAGAAAGGTCCAAACCCACAAATATTTAATCAAACAGGCAATACACAGCAACAGGCAGCCCAACAAGACTAATCCTGGGAGCAAAGTCACTGCTTATAATGTGTGAGCTTTTATGGATGTCTGAAATGCTGACATTATATAGGTCTGTCCTTATCTAAAGACTGCCATTTACTTAAGACTCTAGAAATGCAAGTAAGTGTTGGAAAGAGTGAAATGGACAATTCCATAGGTGAGGAAAAACATGTGCAGAAGCATTTTAGACACCTGGAAATGATGCAAGAAGCTAGTATAAAGAATGAGAATATTGTGGGTGGAATAAGAGATGCTTACAACTCCTTTGGCGTGTGCTACATCGATAGTCTACATGGAGCACAGTGATAAGAAGAGGCGCTATTTGTCTTGTAACCTGCCTAGAAGTTATGTGGAGGATGGAAGTCCCATCCTCCGTCTGAGCTGATTGGCATTTCCAGGAAAATCCATTCCCAATTAGTGCTGCTAGTACTGGCTGAACTCAAGAGTTGACTTAAATTTATGTGGATTTGTCAGCATGGCACTATGCTCAGGACCCGTAATGCTGCCTCTCAGTACTGTAGACTCACTCAGGCTCAGTGCCAGGCTAATCACGTCATGGATCATTGTTGTCCTGGTTATTGTTACATCTTTATTGTTACAGCTTAAATAAATAAATAAATAAATAAATAGAGGAATAAGGGAGGAAAAAAATCTGAGAATGGGTTTTATTGCATGTTAACTTGGATTCAGAAATGATTCTAGGAGTTCTGGGATTTTTGCCAAATCTTTAAGAATCTGACAATATTTAAAAGTCATATTACACAGTAAATAAACTACAATGATTTGGGGAAAAAAGGCACTGAACAAATCTAAACATTCATTGAATCAATATCTCTTTACAGAATAAGCAAATCCTCTAAAAATTCTTTTTTTTTTCCTGCAAGATAGGCACTTTTTATGAAAAGGAACAAACATCCTCCTACTCTTGACGAAAACCAAGTATCATGCATATTGAGCTGTGATATGTAAAGCTCCACATAGAATACTTAGCAAACCAGTGACAACTGCAACTCTCTACAATCGTCCTTCAAAGGACATTGCATTTTCCCCTGCAAATACATTAACTGAGATGAGTAAAAGAAAAACTATTTGTTCTTGTTGTTTTCAAATGAAAAAGACCAAACACATCAAAAGGCCAAATCATTTTGTCTGGGTTTTCTTTTTAAAACTTATTTCTTTTGTGTGCTTAATTTTAGATGATTTTTTGAAACGTGATTTTACAGAAACACCACCTGCCTTGGAAATTAAACTCTTTCAAAATGGTGCAAAGAGGGCACCCAAAGACAACACTGGTGTTTAAAATTGTAACTTTTATACTTGCTATGTTGGACAATTTGAAAAGTATTTAAGAAGATAAACACCATTCTGTCCTAAATAAATTGATTTTTCTTAAATGTCCTTAATAAATAAGGTCTGGAATTTACCATAGGAAACAAAATAACAAGGTATGTCCACTCCTGATTTTTCACTAACAGGCGAAACCAGTCTTCAAATTCTGAGCCTAAAATAACATTAAGTTTCAAAGGGTGGATTAAAGGATACTGTTTAATGCCAACCTATATGTAGGTTCGTCTACAGTGGGAACCCAAGAAAAGACAAAAAATCGTTGTTTAACAGCCATTTAATTTGAAAGATTCAAGGCTGAGGTAGACTTGGAAGATTGTATAGCAGCAAACCAGTTTCAAAAGACTGAAGAAGGAATAAGACAAACCTTTGAAGCTGTACATAACTGGAAGTAAGGTTCAAATAAAATTACTATAAGGCTCATAAAATCCAGAGTCTACTGTTTACAAAAATTCATAAACTAACATAGAAAGTGTGGGTGAAAGACAGCAGTGGCCATTTCTATTCCTAATGAATTCATTATGTCTAACTTTCAAGCCTTTCATGTGCAGAGAGCCCTGAGGCCACGTACAGAAGTCAACAGAGCACTTCCCATATGGATAGCCTTGCAGCTGTCAAGGTCCTAGTGTATTCCCAAGTAACAGGCTCTCTAGAAAACAGCATTCAGGGAAGAAATTTCCAAAAAAAGTTTGAAGAAGAAATTAGTAATTGCCTATTTAACAGTTATTCCTTAACTGATTATTCGATTATGGCTCTGCTAATACCATCCTGGTATAAATCAATAGGACTAATGTTTCTGAAAAATATGGGGCACGTAGGTAACCTCCAGTTTAAAATATTTCGTGTTTTAATGATTTTTAATTTTATCATTCCTTAGCATCCAGTCTGGTTTTGTCTGTATTGTAGCTCTTTCTCCCTTACATTCAAACCAGACACTTCCGTCCTTTTAAATCCCTTGAAAATCCCAGACACAATGTTTAGTTAGTACCTATCAGTGGAACCACACATGTTCAACAAAAAAAAAAAATTGGAAAATATTAAGGCCCCCCTGCTATGAGTTTCTTCTCCTTCAACATCAAATCTACACATAAAATCCCAGAATCATAGAACGGTTTGGGTTGGAAGGGACCTTAAAGATCATCGAATTCCAATCCCCCTGCCACGTGGGGGAGGAACACGTCTAACTAGATCAGGTTGCTCAAAGTTAAATATATAATGTTTAAAGGAGTATCCTGACACCTTTCCTAGGTCATAAATGGTCATTTTCTACAAAGATGCAATGATTCCCAAAGGAAACAAGCTCAGGACAGAGCCCAGAGCAACAGGAGTTATTTAGGTGGTAAAGCACCCAGAAATCACAACTCTCTTAAGCCTGAGAGAAAAAATGTTCTATATAGTACATACACTTCACATGTTTGCATGTACAGATATGTGTATGCGTAATATTAATGATCCACTACAAATATTCTGGAAGATCAGGGATGAGTATGCATATCTATCTTTATATATATATATATTTATATATATCTGTGTAAATATCTAAAATATTCAAGTTATACATCAATATCTCACATACGTATGTATGTTTATGTATGCATGTGCATGTATATATAGCACATGAGTATATGTATTCAAATAAACCCCTGTACTGACGTTTTGATATTTGTTAACTTGCCTGATAGCAATATGGAAACATTATTGCCTGAGAATAGATGGTATTTAGGAACTTAAAGCCCATATCTTGATACTATATTGCTGTTAGCATTCCACATTTCACATTCTAAAGATATTGACTTTTTTCTCCTCATACATTCAGAGCGAGGGTATATGAATGTCATTCGAGCGAGGCTGTGTATTTAACCTAGAAGACACATTTTTCTTTAACACTGAACATTAATAATTTACCCTCTCAGATATTAGAATAGCATCAAATTCCACTCATATTTTTACAAGGTATGTATGTGACAGCTAGTCTTCCAGGTTCTTTTCATGAGCAAAGTTCTTTGAATGTGGTCCATACATAAGAAATTGTGCTTTCTTAAGTTATGAATAATAAGTGATTTTAATACTATATTTGAATTTTCAGTAACATTTGTATTTATCAAATTAGTGCCTCACAAAGACCTGCGAATTGGAATTCACATCAAAAGTCAAACATTTAAAATAAAAAAATAGACGTGGAGAGAATGTGATGTGACTGCTTGATTAATTTGTAATTTTTTCTCTATGCTTATGATGTATTTTGCAGTCTCCATTTTAAAGTCAAGTTTAAAGTCATTTCAGACTGAAGTCACAAGGATAAAGAGGCTGTAATTTAGAGGACTGATTCTCATCTCATTTACAACCAGCTTCACAGAGGTATAATTCTTTGGCATTCCTATATGACAGTGGTCTTCAACAACAACTGGTGAAAGATCAGGTCCCATTGATTACTAATGAAGGTGGGTCGCAGTCCTAAGGTAGTTGTCCATTTACAAATATCTTCTAAATGATCTTATTCGTGATTTAAAGTCATGTCTCTGAAATTTGCCCTAGCTAACATGTGCATCAACATATGTTTTCCTTAGTAAGGCAGCCATTAGAGGCATAAATGTCAGACATGAAGAAGGTAATAGGTCGTAAATTCTCTTCAACAGCAACGTGCACACCCATCTGTCCCTTAAATCTCTCTGCGAACCTGTTACTGTGTTTTTGAGAAGGAAACTGGACTGCATTACTATTGAAACATTACTGTATTGGGCTGTGAAATCCCATGTGTATATATGTTTAATGAAAAATTTCTAGTTAGGAAGGATAGGAGATTTTGTGGATGCACAAACTTTCAAAAAGTTTCATTGCTCTGGGGGCACTGACGTGTAAGGAGATGTGTTCCTAAGTCACATGGACTCTATAACATGCACATCTTAATTACTCGCGCTTAGAATCATAGAATCATAGAAATACAGAACCTTGCTTAAACAGACTATTAAATGGAGATTAAATTTGAACCCTGGACAAAGTAAAGGATCTTTCAAAAATACTTTCTTCTACATGAATCATTCAAACAACAAATTTTAAAGCCTTTCTCTAAAATACCTTTGTGAGAAGGAAAACGTAAGTAAGTTTACCTCCATATCCACAACAGCCAGAAAGCACTATTGTCTCCAGCCTCACTAATTCAGATAAAAGCAAGCAGATTTTAGTGAACAACAGCCTTTACTGCCAGTATTAACTTTTCACTGAAGGTGTATGTGTGTGTTTGCAGGAGGGAGGTTCTCCTTACCCAATTTAAGTTTGAAAAGTTGGATGAGATCACAACCCGAGGCTTTAAGTAATTCAATATGCTACAAGCTAAAATCACTTGATCTGTGTTTGCCTTGAACTATAAATAAAAGGTTGACCATACTTATTCTCTAACTTTGTTTCTCAGTAGTGTTCCATGACTCCTTAATCTAATGGACATTTTCAACCCAAAGGAAAAAAAAAACATTTAACCAGAGCCTCCTCTTAAAAAGCAGTAACCACACTCATGGAAATTGCTGTTGGAATAGAAAGATGGAAATCCTGACATTTAAACTCATGGTATGAAGCCTATCAATCCTATTGCCACAGTCCGAAAAGCAGCAGTAGATTATTTCATACATTGAGAATTTCATATATTGAGAAGGGACAGCATGGCATATTATTGTAAGCTGGGTTATTTGGCTGCAATGTAAAGAACAAAAAGTATATCTTTTTCACCACCATTTCTGTACTCAAACAGCACAAATACACCCAGCACCAATGGATAACTGTAATGTGCTATTTTATTCCTGGGCATTTTAGATCTGGATTCAACAACATCTTTTTATGCGCTTACTTTCCTTTAAGCAAGAGAGTATTCTCATTGCCTTCAGTGGATGAGGGGAGTACCAATAGGAAGCATAACTGAGCTAGTGTAAATACTGCTGGGTCAGAGGAAAGAGGCAGCCACAGCATAGTTAGCGATGTGCTAATTGGATAATGTGGTGAGAAACAGAGACAAGTACAGAGGAAGGGCAGGAGGCTTAGATAACTAGAGCAAATATGAGTGCTGAGCTCAAGGAACAGATACAAGAGGGAAAAAATGGACTCAAAGTTTGTTTGATGTAGTAAATCACTACACTGGAGGAGTCAAAGGAAATAGAAAAGATTGAGTGCTGTAGACTAGTGTGGAAACTCCCAGGCTGGACTCAGCTGATGACTCCTTCATTAAAGCCCAGAGAAAAACAACTGCATGGCTATTCTGAAAAGCAAGCTGAGAAAAACAAGCCTAGTTTTTTCATTACCTAAATGTGAGACTCATATATGAACCATTTGATGCTTCTTACTAAATAATGCCCTTTTGTTGTGTCATTGATATTGATAATTGCTTTCATAAAGATGCCAGAGCCAGTCCAGTCCTCACTATTTAAACACGATGCTTAGCCTCCCTGGCTGGGCTTCAGACTCCCCTCTATCAGTAAACTGGGCAGAGTGCTACCATGCAGAGCATAAAGCCATTTCCAGCGTGCCCAAGGCACACACCCCAGCAGATGGGAAGCAGGCTAGGGGTAAAATTGTCAGAAGTGGCTCATGGTGGGCCTTTTACTCCCTGTCACACAGGCATTTCTTCCTTTCTTTTAACTTTGGAATACAAAGGCAGATCTCAGTCAAAATACTTTCAAAAAAATAAAAGAAAATATTATGTAAATGCCTTTTTTTTTTTTGTTCCCCTGAAAGTTCAGTAAGACTGTGGACTGTCTCCACTGGTCTGAGACACTTCAAATGGAGCTGGAAAGGCATGACCAGGAGTGTTTCTTCAGCACCAAGGGGAGGACTGGGTGAACGGGTATGTACTGCCAATCTCCAGTTCCTCTAAGTTTATTTGAAAATATCCTTGTTCACAAAGATTCATGCCCTGTTGCTAAGCAGCAGATCTGTGTATTCCTGGTTCACCCTTGTCTCGGGAAGCACCAAAGTGATGCCTTGTTTGCCATCAAGGAACTCCAGAGATCAATTAGCTTTCCAGGCTGCCCTAGGTATAACTTTACAACACTCAAAGTTACAAGCATATCCATGAAATCAGACACTTGTTCCTATTTGTTTCTACTTGGCAAACAGAGCTCAGCTGAGAAGAAGGAAAAACAAGTTAGAGAAGTGGTGACAGGGGAGGGTTCTTATTCTTCAGGATGTCACAGTATCTGTCCCCCAGACTATTTTTTTTTCCTGTGAATTGTAAAAGGAAGTTGCTGAAAGCTATTTCATAAATAGGAAGTGATCCCCCGTTGGATGCACTATGGAGTAGGAGCATAGGCAGTGTAGTGTGGAAAATTTCTTTCTGGCAAGGAGGTAGAAGGGGCAGGCAGGGTCCCATCCTGTTTCTGCAGGGAGCAGAGGATAAATGCTTACTCTGCCCAACAGAATTCATCATTGGACTCTCATGTTTCAGGTCCTTACTATTGCATCTCAGACCAGGACTGCTTCTTCAAGGTAAAAATTTTAAGACTTTTAATCAATACCTACGTGAAAAACAGACAGTGCTTTGTCAGAGTTTCTGGAGGCATTGCCAAACAGTATCCTTACAATTTCTATTTTATGCCTGTCTTTTTCTGAGAAACGTTAGAAGAAACCCAAATACTCCCCAACAAGTTAATATTCATGTGTGATTCACTCCAAATTCACCTCAATGTTACCAGGATTCATTCTCTGCATGGATCTCCATGAAACTGTCCTCTAAGAGGTTTTTAAAGGTCTTTTCCTAACAGTGAAAAACACTGACAAGAGCTCACTGTATTTGTCTGAGAAAAGGAAAAGAGAGAGAGGAATAAAAACAAGGTAGCTTGCAGAAGAAATAAAATAATCCTATACATTTCCAAATACTGCCAGTTTCATCTGAAGCTCCCAGAAAAGCTCTTAGGTCAGTGACCACAAATAGCAGCATTTGCATGCCTAAACCTGGCAAAGAGGAAAAGAAGGAGAAATATTTTTTTTTCCATAAGAAGAGGAGCTAGTGAAGTCTAGTTTTCCACTAGACTGGTGGTAAATTGCTAGACCTGAGTGAACGGTATTTTCCACAGCTGGTCATTTAGAGGGGCTCTTGCTCATTTTGATATCCGCTGCTCAATAACATGAGCTGATGATAAGTCTTTCCCTCAGTCAGGTATGTGCAGGGAACATTTTTAAAATTTCTATTCCTTATTCACAAACCCATCTTTACGAAGCTTGTAATGACTTCATTATCTTTGATTCCTTCTAAACCACTATCAAATCTGGCTAAAAATAAGCCAATGAATTTGCAACCCACAACAAACATAGACATTTGTACATATACAGAAATACACTATGTGCAGAGTAAGAAAATCTTAAGGGAGCATTTGAGAAGGAGGAAGACGTGACAAAGACTACATGTCTCCACTTACCCATGAAAGGGAGGTTGTCCAGGTCTGAGGCTGATCATATGAGAGGCTGAGGATCCATCAGGCTATACAGGGCTTAGAAGATACTAATTTCAGCAATAGTGGTGGGAATGATAGAAAACACAGCAGTTCTTAACAACAGTTTCTACCAAACAAGATAACATGGCACTGACTCATATATGCACAGTAGGAGTCCATAATGTTGAAAAAATATGAAAATATTTCAATCAGAGACAGAAATTTCACATTAGCTACCTACATATGGTGCAAACAGGAGACTCAGACACCATACGTATTTTTCTTATAACAAAGTATGTGTATGGAAAGTTTAAGTTTTTTTTTTCTATTTTTCTTCCTGAAGAGAAAAATGGACTAGAGTCTCCAATTGGCGAAAACACCAGGTTATGCTTCAACCAGTGGAATCTTATCACCCAAAGAACAGTAAAAGCTGGGGAAACTATACAGCCATCCACTCCTAGATTTGGATTCTGTGTCACTGCTAGTTGCTGTTTCTGTCTGTGCCTAAAGCACTGGAAAGAAGGGGAAAACAGGTATTTTCCCAGAGAGAAGGATAAATCCATGTCAGTGGTACGTGCCTTGTGGGTTACAAGAGTGGTGAGGAGTGTGGAGCAACTTAAGCATTTCCACGTCTGGGAAGACAGAAGCCCTCCTAGGACCTGGGAGTAATATAATAATAACAAGGTTAGACAACAGGGAAATATATTACATCCAGGTTATCAGAAATGAAGTTTTTGCTTTATGCCCAGCATACGTGCTATATAACGTATCCTGCCTGGCTGCACCATGGGCTTAGGGCTGAGGCTTCTTGCAACCCCATGCTTGCCTGCCTACGCAGATGGCATAGTTACTATAGAAGACCTTGCAAGTATGGGTTATTGAAAAGGTTTTACTAGGCATGAGAAATGTTTATACACGTATCATGCATTGTAGCACCATTGCTTTCTGTTATATATTTGTGTTTGGCCAGGGGTTGAATCCCTATGGCTTCACGTGGGAGCCTAGCTTTATGTGGCTACTGAGCCAATGCCTAAAGATCTGGCCACAGTGTACAGGTTTTGTAGTGGGGTGTTCACGTAATTTATTTTACTTAACCAAGGTGCCTAGGAGGTCTCAAAGCTCTGTAGTTTCCCTCTATAGATAACATAAAGAGATAGGTTCCTTGAGAGGCTGATTCAGAGTGAATAAATCACACATTCGACAGGACCTCAGCTGGAGTGTTCTGAATTCTTCCCTGAGAGAAAAGAAGTTTCTGAAAAATTTGGAGTCTTGTCAGAAGAAAGGGGTAAGGGCTCAAAACACCACTGCCTGGCTGAGAGGGTTAGATAAATTAAAAAAAACCAACCCAACCAAAATGCAAAACAAAGCAAGAAATCTACCAAAAAACACCCCAAAACCACCTTCTACAAGCATGGAATTTCAATGACAAATCAAACCATTTCTACTCAACCCCCTGAATGTTCTGACTTGAAATAAACCTATTTAGTTCCAAATTATTATTTGCAGTGTCTTGCAGGAGCCATGGTTCAGGCACTTCACATCCCTAATTTCATTTTTGGGATGAATTCCCTGACATAATGCATCATAGTTCTCAGTTTGGTAGGAGGAGGTAATGTATCAAATATGAGCTGAACATCTGTCATGCATTAGGGGAAATGAAGTCCTGGAGATCTTCCTGGCTGAATAATAGAAAGAGACCAACAGTCACAGAAACTAAAATTCCTATGACAGGGCTGGATTCATTTTACCTGATTTTAGAGACCTGCAGTGTAGATGGCCATATTTTAACTAGACATCTAGACTCTATATCCTATGTGACAGAAAAAAGCCCTTTTTGAGTGAGATTCATTTCATTGTAGACATCTATGACTGGTCAGGTGATTCCTCTGTTTCTCTTTATTGATTCTATTTATTATTCTATTCTATTCTATTCTATTCTATTCCATTTCATTCTATATTTGAAGGCAGACCCTGTTTTTGACAGGAAAAATGTTTCCTATATCATAATACAGATCCAAAGTAAATTTTCCCAGGATTTAGTACCATTTTTTCTCAGAAATAATCAATATCTAAATGCCCCTTATTATAAATTATCTTAAACCTTAATGTTATTCAAATTCTAATGAAACAAGATGCAAAGAGGTAGTCATTGCAATTCAAGAGAAGAGGTCTGTGTCCTGTGTACTTCTGTTTCTTCTTATGTCTGTACCTATTTATCTAATATCAGAGCCCCAGGCCCTTTTTAAAGATAATGAGCCTCCCTTGCATTAGGGCAAATGCATTTCAGTATTGTGCCTTTCCCCAAGATTTTAGAGTTACAGCACATGATGAGAAGCAGTGGAAGGCAAAATAATCTTAGGAGCTGGAGTGACAAGCTGTGAGTCCACTCAACTTTTGGTATCAGAAGTAGTCCCTATTCTGCCTGGAGAAGAGAAGGCTCCAGGGAGACCTCATTGTTACCTTTCAGTACTTAAAAGGGGCTACAGAAAAGTTGTGGACGAACATTCTAGCAGGCTCTGTTGCGATAGGACAAGGGATAATGGTTCTAGACTAAAAAAGGTCACATTCATACTAGATATAAGGAAGAAATTTTTTACACTGAAGGTAGAAAAACACTGGAACAAGTTGCTCAAAGAGGTTGTAGATAGCCCATACCTGGAAATATTCCAGGCCAGGGTGGACGGGGCTCTGAGCAACCTGATCTAGTTGGAGATGTCCCTGCTCATTGCAGGGGGGTTGAACTCGATAACCTTTAAAGGTCCCTTCCAACCCAAACTATTCTACAGTTCTATGAAAATAATTAATAAACTCACAATTATACTGATCTGATTTACAGTCCTCAACCCAGACATCTTATGACACCTCATCCTCTCTGCTTCTGCAGTGTTTTTTCCCAAACATTGATTTCGGATTAAAGCACTAAACAAATCTTGAAGTAATCACTAAATAAATCTGATGTTAGACTTTTCTTTATTAATATATAAATCAATAAGCATAAAGCAACACATTCAGTAAGATCAGGAAAAGCATTATAAAGCAGATATCTAAATTACAACCTCAATTAAAATTATCCTTCAGCTCTGGATGACCTCTTGCATGTAAATCACTAGATTAACTCTAGCCTTCTGTAACTCAGAAAGAGCACAAGTCCTTAAAATTACCAGTAATGAGACTGATATTTTCCATAATCTCTCTGACATACTATCTAGAAGTGAAGGCCATAGAACTGGAAGGGACATCTGAGCCATTAAGTTCAGTGTCCTGATATTGCAGTAACTGTGCTGTGCAAACTTTTCATAAAACTATTAAGGTATGTCATAAAACTATGTAGGTTTTTTCCATATCGGAAAGCTTTTCAGGCTCTAACTGCTCTTTTTCATGTCAGGCTATGTCTATTTATTTTTGTTTCAAACCAGTATTGAGACCTTGATCTTAAATCATTTGCCTTCCCTTGTTCTTATTCCTCTGATATATTAAAATGATTTTCCCAATCTGAAATTAGTCAATATCGTTGTTATCAAATATATATGTCTTCTTCAGGTGCCATTAATTTTATCATAACAGGGACTTGTAAGAACAGGCTCTTTCTCTTTGAGACTCTCTCTGCAGAGTTTGCTTTTTTTCTGTTGATGTTTGTTGGTATCCTTCCATCTTTTGTTTACAGTCACATGCAACGCTAGTCTAGTCAAGTCTTGGACTTTTTTATATTCTTTCCTTCATTAATCTTTCTAGGAGATTTCTTTGGACGTGTTGATCTAGCTATTGTGATAAACACTTTTTTATAGAATACTTACAATGAATAAATGAAGATACTGTTGTGGCAACAGGTATTGTAGCACAGTATTAACCCTGCAGATTTAGAACACCACACAACCAGCTCTGAAGGCACCTTTCTTTTTCCACAGCTCAAAAATATTCAGTTCACCTGCAGAGTGCCAAGTTAAAAGTAATATACTGCTGATTCATGCCATTTAAACTTTATTTCAACTTTGGTAATGGATTGTATACATGCATGTAGGAGATAAACTAAGCTTCAGAATACAAACTTATATTATTTATGCATTTATATACAAGAGTATCTCAGAACTCATGTTTTAGGAGCTATATGAACTAAGAAAGACAAAAAAAAAAAGAAGCTCAGACAGAGATGTTTCTACATATCTAAGTATGTAAATCACAAGGAAATGGTAAGGAAAATTCAAGTAGTATGTTAGCCCATGGGGTCTGCTCATTTGCAGATTTTAACAGATCTTGAGTTTGATGTAGACATCATTCTAAAAAAATGAGGAGCATAATACAATGTATTTATTAGAGCATAATGTGGCATACGGGAGAAAGCACAAGAGGACTTTTGGGAAACCAGTCATGTTTCTTTTCCCCAGATTTGCAGGTCAAAGAATCAGGGAAGCATTTTGGTTGGAAAAGACTTATAAGATCATCAATTCCAACCGTAAACCTAACACTGCCAAATCCACCACTAAACCACGTCCCCAGGTGCCACATCTACTTGGCTTTTGAATACCTCCAGGGATGGTGACTCAACCACTTCCCTGGGCAGCCTGTTCCAATGCTTGGTAACCCTTTCAGTGAAGAAATCTTTCCTAAGGTCTAAGGGCTGGAATTTGTTTCAGTTGGCTCTCTGCAGTGTGCTCATCTCTACACAAAAATCATACATAGAGTTGTGTAGGGGAGTTTCATAGTTGTTCCAGGGGAGGTTCAGGTTAGATATTAGGAAATATTTCTTTACTGAAAGGGTTGTCAGGCATTGGAATGGGCTGCCC
>JAOXNO010000001.1:207153521-207164467 GCA_028565335.1 Limnodromus scolopaceus
AAGAAAGAAAGAAAGAAAAGAAAGAAAGAAAGAAAGAAAGAAAGAAAGAAAGAAAGAAAGAAAGAAAGAAAGAAAGATAGTTCAAAAACAGTGGGAATTATACAGATGTCAGAAAAAATCTGCCCTCATACTGTCTGTGCACAGGAGATGTGAAATGTGGGTAACACAGCTTATTGCCCATGTCAGCAGCAGAATTAACACTGAACTGCACATCACAAAGCTACAGATCATTGGCAGGATACTCAAAGAATACTGTTGACTTTATTGATGTCATTGTTCTCCTCCTCCTATTTCCCCAATGTCTATACCCAGGAATATCTCATTAAACCAAGTCTTTTCAGGGAACGCTGGGGAGTATGAGAGTACAAAAAATTGCTAGTAAAACAAGAACTGCCAACTGAAACCATCAAGATCATTATCAGAAAAGGCTTCAAATGCTACAAGTATAACAGGGACAGTTCTGAGTGCTAATGAGCATCCAGATAGGACAGGCATTTTCTCACCCCCTGAGGAAGGGTCAAACCTAATCTGACAAACTCAGCATGCCTCAGCATTGGAGGAAGAATACTCATGAAAAGGTCCACAGGTGTCAGAGAAAGAAAACCTTTAAAACTGCGCTTAGAACAGAGAACTCAGATAAAGGCAAATCTGGGGCAAGAATGCATACACACACATGCACATATATGTGTATGAGTGCATGTACATACATACACACATATAAAAATGCATTTTAAGTTTGTGCAGATTGTTTTGTGTAATACACATGACAAAACACAATGCTTCATAATCCAAGATTTTAAGGGGATTATATGAAAAGAGCAAAAATTAAAAATACCTTCCCTCCCACTGCAGGCAGCCTACTCATAACTTCTACTTCCATGTTGTCAGTACTTACTGATCACATTATCATAGGATGGGAATCATCTGCCCAAACATGGCTGTTCACTATATTCATATCAGTTTACTAGTCCCAGCCATCAGACTCCCATCTCCCTTGCAGGATCTTCCCACTGTCTTATGGAAGTGAATTCCCTGTGGGAGGACGCAACTCAGCAAAACAAAAACCCTGTGGAGTCATCTCCCGCTACAACAAAGACTCCTCTCTCTCCTTTATCATCTATTATTGTTCAATGTCCTGTTGCTGTGGCTTTTGCTATCTGACACTCCTACTTGGTGACTAAAGCTGTCATGAAGCCAGAAGGCCTGTATGTCCTTAGGAAAATCTTCCCAGTGTTGTGCTCAGAGAAGACTCTTTAAGACAGCTGTGTCTCAGCACTACCTTCCCTACTTCTCTGTAACTACATGCACACATACACACCCTCTGATATGGGATTTATAGTGGAGCAGCGTACATTATGTCTCTAAGCATCTCTTTCAACATCTTCCACCCTCTTCACCTTGTTCCATCATGGTCCATTTTGCTCTCTACAGTTTGTGTAGTCTGGGATCAGCAGTGACTACCTGCACTGAAGTCACAGGTACTGTCACTGCCTTTTACCCCTGCCTTCTTAATTACTCCTATCCTAATCATAAGGACACAAATAAAACATGTAGGCATATGACCGACCTAGTACTTCTGCCAGGAACGTGTATCACTGCCAAAATGTACTGACACTGACCCACAGGTATCTAAGGATCAAATAGTTCTGCTCAGATCAAAAAGGGTTATTCACATGTTTTGGATTTCCGAAGTTTTTTATATGTTGTTGTTGATTAGGATCACATTCCTGATTCTTGTGACTTAAAAAGCAGCTTCTCCCCAAACTTTATTGCATGCTAAAATGATTTGCTTGCATGAGGAGAGGGGAAATAACAAACAAACAAAAACCTAAAAAAAGTAAGAAAAAAGAAAGAATGGAAACCAAACAAGATTTGGTAACTGAATGCGGCGAACATGTTCTTGAATACATTTATGTAGTATTCACCCAGTTCCCATACCAACAGGGAAAAGCGTCTGCTTTCATTACAAAATGCAGTATATAAACACCAGCTCTCCTAGTACTTGAAGAACAGATTTTATTTCAGAGAATAAAGAAGCTCTGTTAGAATTATTAGCTACAGTTAAACCTACTTTTCTCAAACACTACTATAGATAAAAGGATAACTTCTAAATAGTATATTCTTCTCTTAGCCAGTATTTTCCCAGCTGATAATTCACACAAATTTGCTTCTCAAAACCACCATTACTTGGCTTCATCTTAGAAGTACTGGTGTAAACCCCAGAAACCCTCAAAACCTTAGCTTTTACCATCCATTTTATAAACTATTACAATCATCTCTAAAGAATAAATATAATTCGTATAATGCCTTGTAAGATAGTCTTCCCATTTGCAGGAGAGTGTGTGTTGTCTTTGAAAAAATTTTGCTATGTGTGCTTGTGCAAATATGAAATTATTTTGGAAACAAGCCTCTTTATACTACTCCAATGTTTGGCAATTATAACACAGATGCTTTCTATACTTGCCTTATTAAGATGTAAGATCTGGCTGAAATGGGTATAATTTCCAGTATTTCCCTGCTATTTTGTTAAGTCCAAGTTATTCTTATTGTAAAATAGAAGTCGATTCGTGTTTTTATAACAGCAAATTGTGAGTTGAAATTAGGGGACGCTTTTCCTAAAGGTGAGTTTTCCCAGAAGGGTCACTTTGATCTAATGTCTGATTAATTTGGCTCTCAAATTAGCCAGGAAAGATGCATTTTCTTTCAATTTTGTAATGAAATCACAGACTGAAATGAGTTTCCCATGTTGCTTATGCCACTCAACAGTTAGGTACCACGAGGAACAAGGGGACTCTCAGATTTGCAAAACATGGGTATGGAAAACATATTGACAAAGCAAAGTTTTCCGTTCTTTGACTTGAAAACTGCACCGCCACAGCTGCAGCCACCAGCCAGAAATCTTGTGCAACCCCTTATAAGTGTTCATATATTATTTATGCCTGTCATGTTCCATCAGACGTTTTATCTGATGTTGTTGATGTACCAAATGTTGTGTACCTAAGATTGAGTTCGTGTCTTTGTATGTCTCCTGCTCTTTTTATTAGTAGGACTGAACACATACAGAACTTCATGAGTCTTTTTTTTTTTTGTCAGCTGCTTGATTTTTACTAAAGTTGTCTTCCCACACAGAAGTTTTGATATATGTTTCTCTCCTGTCATTAAGGGCACTGTTTTTCTGCCTTATGATGCTGTTAATAACATCTTTTCAAGCATGGCCCTTCTTTCAGTCAAAAAAAGCTGACCTTTCTATTTTGACAGCCCCATTCCTAAATATAATAACATCAAAACAGTGGAAGGGTATTTCTGCCATGAGAAGGAATCAGAACATAGTCTTCTAAACCCTAGAAAAGTTTGAAAGTGCACAATAACCAGGGATGAAGCATCCCTCAATGTCATCTCCAAGAATGCAGTTCACTGGCATCAGTCAGAGTTCCCTCAACCCACAGCGCCCTAACAATAATAAATAAACACGTGCCATTATGCCATGAAAAGCAGAAGCACAGAGCGATTAAGTAGCTGCACGTGAAACTCTGCCACAGTGTTCAAAATTGAAGCTGTGCTTTCCACATGAGAGTCAATGGCTTCAGGTGTACAAGATTAGAAATAGTGTGGCCAGCAGGACTAGGGAAGTGATCGTCCCTCTGTACTGGGCACTGGTGAGACCCCACCTCGAGCACTGTTTATGCCCAGTTTTGGGCCCCTCACTACAAGAAAGACATTGAGGTGCTGGAGCATGTCCAGAGAAGGGCAACGGAGCTGGTGTGGGATCTGGAGAACGAGTCTTATGAGGAGCGGCTGAGGCAGCTGGGGTGGTTCAGCCTGGAGAAAAGGAGGCTGAGGGGAGACCTTACTGCTCTCCCCAGCTATCTGAAAGGAGGTTGTAGAGAGGTGAGGGTCAGTTTATTCTCCCAAGTAATAGACAATGGGAGAAGTGTAAACAGCCTCAAGTTACACCAGGGGGGATTTAGATTGGGCACTAGGAAAAATTTCTTCAGTGACAGGGTTGTCAAGCATTGGAACAGGCTGCCCAGGGAAGTGGTTGAGTTGCCATCCCTGGAGGTATTTAAAAGGTGTGTAGATGTAATACAAAGCGACATGGTTTAGTGTTAACTTGGCAGGACTGGTTAACAGTTGGACTTGATGATTTTCAAGGTCTTTTCCAACCAAAATGATTCTATGATTCTAAGATTGTTTTCTTCTCTCACACAGCAGGATAAAGTGCTATAGCGGAAACTAGTCTGCAAGATGAATGCAACGTAGAATTAAAAATACTGGCAGTGAAGTATAAGATTCCTATCCCAGAAACTCAGAGTACATCTCCACAGATTTTAGGAACAGAGGAAGCAGAGAACAACTGGGTTTTTTAGTGCACGGTGCTGGCAGCACCTGGAAAGGGGAAAACAATACTCTGACTTTGGATGCCACTCAAGAGTGAATCAGTCTCCGTATCAACTGATAAAGAAACCAGAGCGGTGCAAATGTGACACAGTAATGAACAGTTGCTTACCTCGTGAGTATCACATCGAGAGACACATTGCTATGTTGTGACAAAAAGGCTGGGATTTCTTGGTATCTACCGTTTCTCCTTTCTCTTCAGCCCTTATCTCCTTTTACCTCAAAAGTCCTTTTTGGCTTTTCTTCTTCCCCTCCCTCAAGAAAAAACACGTAGAAATGGCAAAGGTTCAATTAAGAGAAACTAAATCCTAACAAGTGTTCTAGACATAAAATATTTGCTTTCCAATTGGATATTCATATTTTTAAAAAAGTAATTAGAGTAGAAGCAATACCATTTACCCAGGTAGAATGATGAGGAACAGGAAGTGAAAGCAAAAATGTACTTGAGCCGACTTTTGATGTGGGAAAAACTGCAGATACTCCTGTCCATTGGATAACAAGTACCGTACAGGAAACAGACCCCTGACAGAATCATTCCTCACAACTTGCTGTTATGATACCAAAGCAGATGCCCACCTCGAAGGAGACACCAGACCTACCTCAGCTCCTTCCTGAAGAGATGAGAGCCACCAGAAGCAATAAAGCAGCTTTGAGCCAGGACTGCATGAACGCAGCTCAGTTTAAAAGGTGTTCAAAGAACCCAACAGTCCAAGCAAATTTCATGAAATTAAGAAACTGCCAGTCAGATCCAAACCGGTTTGAAGTCAGTACAAATCTCTGTAGTGGCTTGAAAGGGCTGAGGACAAAGCCCTCAATGTATAATTTCCGCTGGAGATATTTGAAGATTTAGGAACTCTGTAGGGAAGACAAAGCTGAAAGGAATCTCTTAGGTCATCAAGTCCAGTCACACATTATTTCTCGTATCTCATCCTATACTCCCTTTCATTACTGTATCAGTCTCTTTCTGTGAATGTCAGAACAAAGGTGCAATAGCCCAATATTTCTCTGATGAAGAGGAAAAGGCACAAGAGATAATATAATTGGTTTCTTTAAAACCTGAAGTTAAATATTTAACCTCTAGTAAAATTGAAAATGAGATGCTTATGATCAATTCTATAAGTCTGATTGTATTCATATTAAGCCCCTAGTGACAGCTTGCAAACCTGGAAACGGAAGAGATTTGCACTGAATTTACTGATTGAAACTTAGTAAATAGTTACACAACTCAGGATGCAAAAGACAGAGGACAGAAAAGATCAATCTTCCTTAGATATGTCAGTGCTGCACAGTTTAAAAGACATGAAAAGCAACAGAAAATGTGTCCAAAGTCAGCTGATTTGTCTCAGAAGTCAGAAAAGGGAATAGGACTGCTGAGTAAGAAGGAACTATTTTTGCAGTCTTTTTTTTTTTTTCATTGTAGAACCATAAGTTAAAGGATTTGAGCAAAGATGAAGGGCACGTAAGTGTTATTTTCAGCATAGTGTCTTCTCATTAAAAAAATACAAACCAATGGCTAATTTATGTTATTTGATGTATTTATTAGCAGAAAAATCTAATCCTTTTTCTAAGAATAAAGGCATAATTTAACACACCTTTTACTTCAAAAAGAATATATTCTTTATAGGGTTGGGCTTTTTTTAAAACCTCTTTTTCTCCTGTAGGTTTCCTTTTTCTATAACTCTCATCTGTTCTTTGGATAGATATTACGGTCCTAAAAGAAGGCAAATGAAAAATTAATAATAGATCATTTATAGAACCACATTTTCTTCATCGTCTCTTTGCAATTATATATGAAACTTCATTTTCTCAGTTTTCACAGAAAATTCTTGGAAAGGTATCTTCAAGCTTTATCATGCAGATATCTGGAACTTAATGTTCTAATGGTAAGTTACAAGACTGTACCCTGTCACTGAAGCAATGAGGCTCTGAGAGCTAGATTTTCAGTGCACAGCTACTAATTCAAAATTTGCCCATTACCAATATATTTCTTTTATCCAGGCATTTTGGCAAATGTTCTTGTAGCATTTTGGGGAGTCACCAGATGGCACTAAAACATTGTAAGGTGCCAAAAATCATTACCTTTCTTGCCAACAAATGCATTAGTTTTCAATAATATAATTTTCTCTCTACTTCAGCTGCAGCTTGGACTAATATCTCCTTTAAATTCCACTGAACTAGAGGCACTGGCACATGCTCATTGAACCAGAGAGCAGCAGGACAAACTTAAAGACATAGGTACATCATCCAAAGCCAATATACTACCAAGAATGCTATTATCATTATCTTAACCTTGAGATTATGTTCCTTTCCTGGAAATCTGAGTGTATCAAAGAAAATTTTACAGAGCCTGCTTATTACAGGCAGATAACAGTACAGATTCAACCTGTTCCTGAGAAAGCTGTAGCCCTTTTCTTATTGACACCAGTTTCAAATCTGTCTTTCCTTCTCTTCTCCACTGTGCAAGGGAAACGTTGAATATTTGAGATACTGCTATCATATTTAAGATGAAGCTGTATTCTGTTTTATATGCGTAGCTCTTGCTGAATGACCAAAAATTTCCCTGTCCCAGTTATCTGTAATCAACAGTGATCAATATCCCCTACTTAAAGATGGATATAAGAAAAATTCAAACAATTTAAGTTCTATTTAGAATATTCCAGAAGTCTTAGGCAAAACATAATGTTTTAAATGTATCTAACAATTTGGTATATATATATCCTACACTGTAATTTATTTATTGTTTTGCAAACCCTTTCATTGGCATAAAGTTTCAAATCTTTTCCTGTCTGGATTCATACCCTCATCATGTTAAGAAAACCAAATATTTATATAATTTTCTTGTTCTTCAAATTGATGTCATAGTCTTTTTTTTAACCAATGATTGCAACCTTGACAAATGAGTTTTACAAATATTGAAAGAATTTATTCAGGTCTACTTCAGAGGAAAATATTCAGGTTGAAGAACTATATTATGTGTATACAGTTGTCCTAGGGTAACTCAAAGAACAAATACAGTAGCATAAGTCATATTAAAATTTAGAAAAAAAATATCTAAAAGTCTTTACTGAATTACAGACCAAACCATATCACCATGATGGCTAGAATGAAGAATGTCCTGTTCATCTATTCTTTTTTTTTTTTTTAATAGGCAGTTAAAAATATCAGTAGTTTTCATGGAAATTTTGACAAAATAAAAGGATTTTTGAAAGCTATGGGCAGAGTAGATTAGATCCACTTGGCATGCTGAATTTTTCCAAATAAGTGGCATTCATTTTGATAAAATATTTGCCTTACCTTCTCCCCTTCTGAGCATTGGAAGGACACAGCAGAGAGTAGAACAAGCACAGCAGTTCATCTTAAGGTCCCTGTTTTGAGAGTGGGGAGAAGATTTTTCAAGTTAGTAATATTTTTTCACTGAAACCTGCCTCAAACAATTTCTATGTGGGGAGTTTTCAAATGACAAGAGGAGTAGTCGGAATAGTATTGCTGCAATCACTGTTTCTGACTCCATGTGAGTCAAAGTACTCCAAAGGTTTAAGGGACACAGCTTGAAATAATGGCCTGAGGATAGTAACAGTGGCCCTGAAGCAACTAACTGTAGCAGGCAATGAGTGGCTACCTACAGAGAAATTTCATCTTTATGATTCAGGCCAGCATGGACCCTGCTCTGGAGCTCACAGCTGCACATGCTTAGAAACTGTCCCATAAAGCTGAAGTGTCCCAGAGCCATTCCCTGATCCCGGTGTTCCCATCTCAGGGTGAATACAAGGCCATACTCTGGCCATGCTCTGATATCCATTCATCAAAATCTGAGTTTCTGCATTACCTTATGAGCAAAGTAAGGAGGCAACATTTTTTTTCTCCAAAGAAAATCTACTGTGTGATAGATGCAGCTTCACAAATACACGCTTCAGAAAGCATCCAATCATTTAAAGAACTCCCGCGACCAACCACAGTAACCTTGAAATATTTTGGAATAATTGATAAATCTCTCTCCCACCATCCGCTTATTTCTTTTTCATGAAAAATCACGACTAAACACTTTGGTTAAAGTCAGGTAAGTGCTTTTCAGACCTTCCATCATGTACTTCAAAGTTTCTGTTAGCCTGGATTTCTCTCGAGCGGAGCTTGCCTTTGAAGGGCTGTCACCTCCAGCAATGGTTTTGCAGTGTGGAAAAACACCTCCTAGGAGAAACTCAATCTGTGGCCCTCTGTTTCATCTTCCCATTTGTGCTTTCTATCACAGGTGGAATTACTGATTGCTGTTTTGCTTCTGCAGATGCAACTCTAACAGTCTAAATATGGCAGCACTGAAGCAGTTCATAAACATTAATTAATGTATCCTCATTACATCCCTCTGAGGAGAGTGATGATAGAGCAGTGGAGGTGTCTTGGTATGGATCCAGAGGTGTGAGTTCATACCTTTCCCTGGACTCGTTCCAAGCATCACTCCCAGTCAGCTCAGCTATAAATGAGTACCTCAGCACTGGGGCTGAGGAAATCGAAGGCATCTGGATGGGATATTAGCCACATCACTCCCCTGTGGGAGGTTAGCAACAGAAACTGTTGTCCTTGCCAAGATGAGCGCAATTAGCCCTTGTGATGGTTTGTTTCCTCTACGTCCAGAGGTGCTGCTATCACCCCTCTGATGAGAACAACTGAGGCAGAGAGGGATGAAGACACAGACCTTCAAAGACTTTTGAAGCTCTGAATCCCTGTAAACTCAGTGGGCATTAGTCACATGAACACTTTGACTGTCTGAGACCAAGCGATTTATCTCAGTTCTGTGGCAGAACAGAAAAATTGACCCTGGACTCATAAGTCTAGTCAATTAGGGTGTTTGTTTTCTCTTCTGCAAATCTTTGCTGGTAAAAGTAATAATTACTGAAGAGATTCATCCCACTGTGTTAAAGCAGAATGTCTTGAAAATACATATGCATTGTCACACAACTGGGAATAAAGTTTGTTTAGTCATATGAGATGAAAGCTAATAAATACTCCTTTGCATTCACTGCCTGTCATACTCATTATTCTTATTAAAAGATCTAACATTTTTTTCATCATGGGACAAGACAATCACTGCCTTGAAGAGCTTATATAAAACTTTTCATTCAAGAAACTCACAAGGCGTTTATAAACAGTAATTAATTTAATCACTGGAAATTATAATGTCTTTATATATGGGAAACTGAGGTACAGAATGTACTGTACCACTCATAACATCACTTAACTGATGCCCAAATGGAAATAAAAAGCAGTATTACTGATTTCTTGTCCTGTACTCTAATCACCAAACCTATTTCCTCCTAATAAATAATTTAAATTTTAATGAACTATAATGAAATAAAAATTTGTTTAGATTGCTCCAAGGTGAATGAAGATAAAAAGGCAATGCAAATACATGGCCTCTTGCTTTTCTTCCAAGCACTTCATTGTATTGTTCAAAGAATACAATGAAAATTTTGAAAATTAAATGCTCCATCATTAGCTAAATAGGCAAAAGTAACTGTCTAAGTGATAAATAACAGGTTCTTGCAGCATCATTTAAAGACCAAACTACACTGAAAAGTATCCCCTTCTATCAGATATTTTTTGGACTCTGCTACATGCACTGGAACCAGTGAAGCAATAAATACATCAAAATATAGAGGTAAACAAAACCATAAAACATCCAACACGACAACTGAAACACTCACGAATACATAAATATTTATGAAGCAAGAGGTACTTTCTGAAACGCCCAGCTAGTTTGATTGGATTGAACAGTCCAATCAAAGCATTGTGTGTTCACATGATGGAGGAAATAGGAATTATATGGCAGCATAAGGAAACAGTGAATGTGCAATGTATTTCAAATACTTTTATTCCTTTAAACTTCCCAGTGTCAAAATAGGATGGCCTTCTGTGTGATTTGAACATGGAACTACCAGTTTGCAGATACAGAGTATTCCAAGGGAAATTTCAAGCCACCCAATACGCTTCTGAATGTGTCATCTAAAATGTTTATCTGCATTTATAACAATATCTGCTTTGAGGCTCTGAACATGATATTTTTGAATGGCAGCAGTAGAAGCCCTGAAAAAAAATGTAACTCAAATGTACCCTTTCGAGATCATCTTTTTTTTAGCTTTGGCTCAAAAAAAAGATCCATCCACAGTATTCGTTTGACATCCATAGCTTTGTCGACCTAGATAGAGATCCTCAATCCCTTCTCACTACCAGATGTTTGTGTAGATAGTCCAAAGACATGGAGCTGGGAACTCTTGCCCTTGTTGTGTATAAAATAAGGCAACAACAGTAGTTTGTAAACTTGTATAGGCTTTATATAATCAGATTCCTATGGAATAGATATGAAAGCTGAGTGGAATTAATAGTCCTGTATGCTTCCTTTCATAATTTTCTGAACATTTTCTATTTTCCCAAATTTAAAGACCACAAAGGTCATTAAATTAGACTACCTAGTAGCAGCTCATATGTATTTTCACTGAATTTCACTGAATTTTTAGAGTTGGAAGGGACCATAGAGATCATCTAGTCCAACTCCCCTGCTG
>JAOXNO010000001.1:207164567-207178983 GCA_028565335.1 Limnodromus scolopaceus
GGATGCAGTATTCCAGTTGTGGCCTCACCAGTGCAGAGTAGAGGGGGAGAATGACTTCCCTCGACCTACTAGCCACATACATATTATACATACAAGATATAATACATCCTCTCTCTGGTGACCAGGACACAAGAAAATGGAAATACGCTGTGTCAGGGAAAGTTCAGACTGGACATTAGGAAAAAGTTTTCTTCACTGAGAGGGCGGTCAGTCACTGGAACTGGCTCCCCAGGGATGTGATCAGAGCACCAAGACTACTGGAGTTCAAGGAGAGTCTGGACAACATCATATAATTTAGTTCTAGGTAGTCCTGTGAGGAGCGGGGAGTTCGCTTGATGATCCTTCTGAGTCCCTTCCAACTTGAGATATTCTATGGTTCTGTCATACACTATGTCCTGTAAAGACCCCAGCAACCTGTGTCTAAAGAACATTTTTCAGAAAGTTACCCAGCCTTATTCAAAGACACTAAAGGATGAAGAATTCAGTACTTTCCCTTATAGCTTGATGTCGTCAAACTAAAATTAGTCATCTCTTTCAGTGCCCCCTCAGAAGCACGAACAATGCTGTTGAGGGCTGCCTAAGGAACTGAACAAAGTAGAATAGAACAGTGAAAAATGGATACGGTTCCTGTATTTCTGCACTTTTGACTTAGGTTTCCTAAAATCTACTGCTCAGTGTTAATGATAATGTTCTTTCTTAGGAGCTAAATCCCTTTTACTAACATTATGAGCCCAGATATTTTGGTGCAGATCTGTAGCTTCAGGACTGAAGCAAATTTTATACGTAATAGGTATTATCATAAAAGCATGAAAAGGTAATTGGGCTACACAGGTTGAGATCTACTGACCTTCCTCTCTCCTGACCTGGCATTGTGATTCAAGATTTTTAAATCCTATATCCCTGCATTTAACTGAGATACTTTTTACGTATCCTGTTCCAGCCAAGGGTTTCAAAGGAAGCATCACACCTAAAATTAGCTGTAATCAATGCACATCAAGGCATTGTGTAAACATCTAATGCTTTCCCACCAATGTGGAATGCAGTTAGAATTACAAGTACAGTTTTCATTCAGAATCCTTGCGTAGAATGACAACTTGCAGTTATTTTTTAAAATGAACTTATTTTTTTAAAATGAACTTCAAACTTTTGATGAACTTTGATGATGTTAATTACATTTCTAGATAAAAGGCACAACACATAACTGGCCTTACTATATTGTGCCTGAATGGACAAGTTATTTGATAAATAACAGTAAAATTTGTGGATTAGTCTTCTCTGGTATTCAACTAGCTCTGTCATGTGAGATATAAACATAAATATAAGGACAGAGTCTGCAGCCCTTATTTTCACCATGTGGCCTTTGCAGAACTAGTATTGTCATTGTGTCTTCCTTTGATATCCCAATGGACTTATCTGTACACTCATTCCAGTACAATTTGAGCATCATTTCAATGAAATCAAGGGAAGGAATCTGTTGTTGTTGTTATAGTCCACTTCAGTAAACAGAGAACAGCATTAGTGAAGGTTTTCAGATTTGGTACTTTTAATAGATTTCGGAATTTGTACCAAAATTATGAATCCAACTGAGCCATCACATGAAATTAACCCTTCTCCAGGCCTTTTTGTCTCAGCAGGTTGGTTCTGAACCTTTATTCTCTCCACACACTCTGCAGGATGCTTCACCTTCGGTCATTCTGTTTTGAAGAGCTCTAGTTACTATATCACCATGGGTTTAGCTAAACACTGTCTTTAGCCCTGTAGAACACTTGCAGCAGCAGGAGGCCTCCATGCTCCCCATCCTGGCTGAATATAGTATTTTTAACATTTCAGCAAGCACTTCAAGGAGACTACCAAAGGCAAACAAACTTGTGTGGGAGAGGAGAGCACTAAGTGCAATTGTCTGTAGGAATAAACTATGCTTCCATGGAACAGATCCTACCTGGCACCAAGCACCTGAAGATAAATTTTAGGGTGTTCAGGCATGTCCTAGTGTGCCTCTGTACAGCAGCTAAGCAGCAAACTACTGATGTATGTGACTCCCATTATAATTATCCCTTTTTGTCTAAGAGGCTCACCATGCCTGTCAGCTCCTGTGAACTTCACTAAACGAAGGACTGCAGAAGGAGGTTAGACTCAGGACATCCATGTGTATATTTAGTGTTGAATAAATCACATGGCCAAATGATGTTGGTCACTTTCTAGGGTGTGGTTGTTGTTGTCTCTTTCTAGGGTGTGTATGTTGTTGGTCTCTTTCTAGGGTGTGTAATCATCAAGAAAAAATAGCTTGCCTCCGTAGCTGCAAGTGCGTGTATCAGCAGAGCTGCAGGTCTTGATGACCTGACCTTAGCTGGCACTATGACAGGTACTAAATTCCATGAAAGGGCTATGAATGGAGGACAGAAGGAACAGCCTCCATCCCACATGTCTGTGCTGCACAGCACGTTTGCCTGGGCTGCAGGAAGGTGGGCTCTGCACACCAGAGACTGCTCATGGGCAGTAATACCCAAAAGGAGTATCGAAGTATCAGTGGAATCAAATCTCTAAGAACACAGTGATTAGAATAGAATAGAATAGAATAGAATAGAATAGAATAGAATAGAATAGAATAGAATAGAATAGGAGTAGACTAGGAGTGACATATCAAAGTCCTGCACTGGCCTATAAATGTCTTCACTAAAAATGCTGGCCTACATCTTTCTGGAAGAATATATATTCTTCAAAGTCTTTTCTTTTTCCCTAGAGAAAACCACCAGAACACCATCTTTCCTTTCAGACATAAAAATGAAATCTGTCAATCCACTAAAATCTGTCTGCCCTACCACGGCTCCTGTCTTACACATTTACAGCTCTGATCGCCTCCCTCTGAATAACAGCCCTCCTGTGTGAAGCTCAGGATGCTTGCCTTGAGAGGGTGGGGTTATGAAAAAGAAGGTGTCACTCTTTGTATTTGTTACTGCTGCCTTTTTTATTTTTAATTCTTTTTTATTGTGCAGTGACAGGAATGAACATCCAGCCAAATATCAAATGAAACATCCAACCATACAAAGTGTTTGCAAGTGAAATTTTAGGGGGAGGGAGGAAAAAAGATTCAGAGAGACTTGCTTGTTTATATAAGCAGTGACTCCTCTAAGTCAGTGTCATCTTAACCATGGAATTTAAAATGGAAGTGCTGCTTCATGGTCATATATACTGCTTAAATGTCACCTTTTATTCGTCATGCTTATTTTACATCTAAGCTAGTATTAGGTCTTCTGCATAAAGAGAAAAAAAATTGAAGAAGGAAAGTTTGGGGCTACATGTTGACAGATTTCATGGAGAATGAGTAAATATTCTTTGCCAGAGTATGTACTTGATCTTACCACAATCTGATAGTAATAAAGCACTTCTATTCTAGGAGCTCCTTAAAAATCCTTTATCTAGAATATAGTACACTGAAGCTGCATCTGAGAAGGTAAGATGAATGTACGGTTACTTCAGGATTAATGCTGCTTTTAAAACAATTTACAGTCCAAGAAAATATTAACACACAATAAAGACTCTATTAGAAACTAAACAAGACAGTAATATCATACAGAGTACAAAGGAAAACAAGAGCTTTGAAGAGAAAAGCAGGTTTTGGGTAAAATAAAAAATTATTTGAGGTTTTGAAGCAGTGATTTCCAGACTGTTGAACTTTTGCAAGATCTTGGTAGTTTATACAGCCATGCTTGGACCTTCTTGGTTTCCTGGGTCATCGGTGTAGCAATAGTGTGGTAATGCAGTGGTCTTCTTCACAACACCTAGGATCTCTCTTGCACTGTAGAACACCTCAAACAGTACATTCTAGTCCATGTCAAACTTAGGAGTAGTGGTCTATTGACCTCAAAAAAACCCAAAAAAACAACCCAAACCTTGTCCTAGATTATGACATAAAATGAAGCTAATAGTTACAAAATATGATGTACTTTTCACTTAATAAGTATATTCTGCTCAGCATTTGAATAGGGAACTTGCAAGGGCGTCCATATCACCTAAATATGAGGTTTGTGCAGCACAGACAAACAGATGTAAATCACTAAGTCTCACAGACTTTTGAATTCAAAGAAAAGAAACATGCACAAATGGAATGGCTCACTTGGATGTCAATTTTAGGATGAGATAAAAAGGGTGTTAGAGATCCTCCATGGACTATATTGGGAATCTAGACAACTAACTCAGTTGTACAGCTATGTCTTCCAACCTAAGTGCATCTACAATGAATCTGAAGAAATTTTACTAAGCCTTCTGCTATAAATCTAGCCAACCAGCCTGCCAACCTGTTATTTATATCTGTCTATGAGACATAAAGATTTTTTATGGTACAGCAAGGAAGATAGCTCAGCCAGTATTCACCTCTATCCCCTGTGATATTAAAATTACCTCAAATAACTTGTTCATCATATTCAAATTAGTCATTTTAGATAACAGTAAATAGAGGGGGGAAATCCATGGAAATGATGGAATTTTATTAAAATATTGCATAATAGGAAATATTTTATGTTCTAGGTAGAAATTTTATCTGTACTTACAACCCCCCCCCAATTCTTTAATATTTAATTAAGTCACTGATCATTTTTTGCGCAAGCTGGAATTCACTGGTTATGTTTCTCAATTATAAGCTAGTTTATACTGGTCAGGCTGTAGCAGTCAGCACTCAGAAGTCAAGAAAAATCAAACCTATGGCTGAACAAACAACAAACGCATGTAACATTTCAAGGCTCAGGTCATTACTGCTGCTTTAGCTTTAGGTCCTATAACACAGATGGCTAATTGGCTCACAAGAAGGGAACGGAATGGGAGTGAGCAAATGCTTTTCTATGTAGCTCCCAATTCCATCTGAGCAAGGCACTCATTGATGCACTGATTTCTCTAGGACATCTGGTTGCCAGCGTCCACACGTCTGAAGGGCTCTTCTTCTGCCCACAAATTTCATTTCCCCTTACAGTAGGTTAGATCAAGGCCAACAAAAATAGGAAGTTCTCCGCAGCTGGTATCTCTGCCTAGTGCTGGTGACATCCAGTATTACGGGACCGGATGCATTACATCACCACTGCAGGGCCAGTCATGCCATGCCTGACCCATCTTTATTGCTGGTAGGTGCATGCTAGGATCCTTGTTCAGAGGTTGTATGGATCCAGACTTTCTCTGCTGGTGGGCTACTCAGCTAATCTCAAGGTTGCACCTCAATATGAGCTTGTGTTCACAGTCTGTACTCATGAAAGGAGTATTTGGGATGCAGTGGAAATCTGTTTAGAATGCACACATATCTATTGAAAATGCCAGACAACTACAGTAATGCTAGCTAGAGTGAAAAATTAACATTAACAAGCATCTCATGACTTTGGTGGGGAGTGAAAGGTATTTCACCTGTGGGACAGTAAATCCATTATGAAATAGCTTTCAATTTCCTCAAAACCATACCATGTTGACCATTGAGTGAAAGAAGATACTGGAGCAGTTATTGTCTAATATGACACCTCCAATGGACTTGATGTGTAGAACACGACTGTGTATTATTTCTCAAATTAAGACTGCACCAAATTTTTCGTACTAAGGCTGATTTGCATTGTTGATACTTTTGTACATGGCAGATCAGAAACATTTCACTTAGTTAAATTTAGGACTGTTTTCATATTGCTTCTGCTGTCTTTGTTATACATACAAAACATCTTGCACATTTTCTCTTTAGTGTGTGTTTCTGTGAATTTCATTGTAACTATGGTCCAGTATATGAGAATTGGCTCAGACATTTATTTGATAAAGTCTTTTCTCTCTGAGGTATTTAATTCAATAAATTCATCAGCATCTTCATGCTACACATTTATTAGCATTTTATTCCCCCCAAGAACACAGTCTCTTCTCTAAGCAGTAATTTGTTGCTGTAGTAGTTTATCAGACATATATGCCTCAAGGTTTCCGTTAACAGTGCATATTTCGTATGGCAGTTCCATGCAGAGACTCACTAACGAGAATCGGAGAGGAGTTTTTACTCAGCTCTACATGAGCAAAATAAGTGGATTAATAGAAAATAATCAGAACTTCTGGATTTCAACCCACTCTCTGTAGCTTACTGGAAAATTTTAAAGAGGAATGAGGAATGTGAAGAACCTGCACCCTATCTAATGTTTCATTTGGGTTGATTCATGTTTACAAGTGGAGCTTGGAGTAATTGGTTAATAGTTAATGGTCATCAGAGGGTGTCAATCTTTGGCAGCTTGTGTAGCCACATTACAAATACAGTGTTCTTCAAAACCAAAATTCTTCCAAGTCTTAGGATAATTACAGGATCCATTTGTTTCTTAGGGTCCTCATTCATCATAGATATTTTCTCTATATGTGCCCCTCTGTCTGTATCTCTGGATTTTTGTTTCAAAATTGTATGCAGTAGTTTTTAAACCTTGCAAATTTCACCAACATGCTGTAGCAAGGATTTCTACAGCTTGATTCCAAGCTATGCAAAAAGCTATTTGATTTTATTAATTTTAGATCTGCCACTTCCTACATTATTTGATGTCCCAAGTTCTTATGGTGGAAGAGACAATGAGCAGTCATTTTCCTGTTACCTCTCCTTGATTTTCTAGACTTCTGTCATACTCTCTCTCAAAGATCTCTTTCCCAGGCTGAAGAGACCAAGTTTACTTGGCCACCCCTCATACAGAAGTCATTTCACTCCTTTGATCATCTGAGAAGAAAATCCTTTCTTAAAACTTAAAACTTAATATTTCATTTATCTTTTTTTGAAAAAGGGTAGGAGGAAAAGGAGAATAACATTACATGGTGTTTTCATACACAAATACAACATGGATTTCTGCATTTGTCTTGTTCCCTGTTCCTTTTCTAGGGTTCAATTTGATAGTTAACAACGGATATTTGCATAGAAATACTTGTCTATTTTACCTCCAAGATCTCACTCCTAAATGATAGTCACCAGCTTGTAGCCCATTACCATGAGTATAAAGTTAGCATTGTTTTCACTGGTTGATTTATTTTACATCTACCTACGTTGAAATTTATCGACCACATTGCTACTCTTGCAACACCTAACAGTTGCCCCTGAGTAATTTAGGATTACCAGGAACCTTTACAACCTCGCTCTTCACCCTTTCCCAAATCACTCACTAATTTGTTGAACAGCAGGGTCCCTGCACAGTTTCTTTTGGTCATGCAATCATCTCCTCCCATCTTCCTTGTCCATTTAACCATTTCTTTACTCATGTAGGGGCCGGCCTTCTCTGTCTTTCTGGTTTCTCTGAACACCTCTGGCAAGGGACATCTGCTGAAACATCACAGCTGACCAGGAAGGAAGAAGGCACTGTCCTCATGACATACACCAGGACATCCACCTGCCTGTCAAGTTCCTTCTCTTCATTACAAGGCTGAGTTTACACCACAAGGACAAGATAAAACAGTGTGTATTTCTGAGCATCTGCCCCGCTCCCTTGTGGACTGCTAAAAAATGAAATAGTTATGTTTCGGTACTATGTAAAAGCCAAGGTTCTGCAGTCTGTATTCCTCTGACAGCCTACAGTGAATGTCTTGATCAACAAATTTTGTTTGAATTCTTATACTTAAAAATTCCACTGCTTTCACAAATGCAGAGTGTACATGAGACAGCAATCAGTAAAGTTAAATGCAATAAACATAAAATGAAAGACCTCACAATAAAAACATCCCTGCAAGTATATTGATTTTACAGCAACAGAAAAAAAAAAGATGAGGCATTTGCTGGGCGAGATTCAGAATACTGGAACCAGACAATACCTATTTATCTCCTTTCCCAATTTTATCCAGTTCTGTGCTGACCATTACTGCAAACTCTTCACTACAGTCACTCTGTCTTATCCAGAATATTGAGTCGTATTTACAGAATCATAGAATCATAGAATTGTCTAGGTTGGAAGGGACCTTTAAGATCATCTAGTCCAATCATCAACCTAACTCTGATTAAAAAAAAAAAAAACCCAAACCAAAAAACAACAACAAAAAACCCACATTACTAAACCATGTCTCCAAGCACTATGCCAACCCATCTTTTGAATATCTCCAGGGATGGTGCCTCAACCACTTCCCTGGGCAGCCCATTCCAATGCTTAATAACCATTTCCATGGAAAAATTTTTCCTGATATCCAATCTGAATCTCCCCTGGCACAACTTGAGGCCATTTCCTCTTGTCTTATCGCCTCTCTACAACCTCTTTTCAGCTTCTTTCACAGTAGAAATATCTTCATGAGAAAAGAGAACTCTCAGTGTTACATACAAACCAAACCAAGGAAAACTTATCTCTTTCAACATTCTCCCACCATCAAATGAAACAGTTCAGATAAATAACATAAATATATATTCTTTGGGTTTCTTTTTCTGTTTCGTTGTAAGGAGAAATTGCTCGTGGTTCAAACTGGGGTGCAGATAAGTTTGGATAAGAATTCAAACAGAAATGAATTAGAAATTAAAATGAATTAGAGGTAAGCTAACATATGTTATTCTCCCAGTACAGTTTAAAATGGCAACAAATTTTCTTGTGATCGCTTTGGAGGTGTAACTCGTCATTCATGTCTGGTTTTGGCACACTGTAACTGGATTATGAAATCACTCCTGGCTGATACAGATTTATAAAGGGTATATATTCCAGACTGGTGGGGCTTGATTGGCTTTTTGAAGGCTCATGAATATGTATTAGCCCAAAATGGTCCAGAATCTAGGAGTCATGTGGATTCTTTGCCCCCTATATTAAGCAAAAAGTGATTAGCTTTCATATGAGAAGGTAGGCAATAAAAAGAGTAACCTCACAGGAAAAGGACAGAATCTAAAGAGGAAGGAACAAAGCAGAAGAACATTTAGAGGTTAAATGCTAACTGAGGGGAATTTTAGCAGGAGAAGACAGTATAAGATGAACAGAAGGTCTACAATCCTCTTGGTGCATGTTACCAGAAAAACTTGGAGTTAAGCCCAGGAATCCTGAATCTTTCCCGCTTTTTTCATGGGAAAAAAAAAAAAAAAAAAAAAGATATCTTGGAGAAGAATGCAATATTTTATCAGGAAATTAAAACTGTATCAGGAAATATATTCATATAGGTTTGTAATATATGTTTATGTATTTTCTTGTATAGAATCATAGAATAGTTTGGGTTGGAAGGGACCTTAAGGATCATCTAGATCAAATCCCCCTGCCATGGAAGGTTGGAACCTCACTTTCTCACCTTTATCACCTTTTTCTAGGGAGAAAATGAGGAAAGATAACACAAACATAAAAAATAAAGGATTTACAGAATTTCCTGTTCTCTATGATCAATGCAAGAATCTTATTAATGCTTGTAATTATTGAAAGGGCAGTTTGAGGGAGGATGGAGCCGAACTCTTTTCAGTGGTTCCCAGTGACAGGATGAGGGGCAACGGGCACAAGCTGGAACATAGGAAGTTCCACTCAAATATGAAAAAGAGCTTCTTTATGGTGAGGGTGACAGAACACTGGAACAGGCTGCCCAGGAAGGGTGTGGAGTCCCCTTCTCTGGAGATCTTCAAGACTCGCCTGAATGCAGTCCTGAGTAATGTGCTCTAGGCATTCCTGCTTTAGCTGGGGAGCTGGACTAGATGATCTCTAGAAGGTCCCCTTCAACTCCAACAATTCCGTGATTCCGTGATTTCTACGGGGCATTTCTGAGGCCAAGGTTTTAGTACATCCCAAAGAAAGTTGTATTTTTTAATAGATTTTGGAAGAATACGCAGGCTCTACAAGAATGCACAATAAATAAAAAAGTATTCTTCAAGTAAACCCTCCAGATCTTAGTTCTTGCTATGTGATTAATGTCGTATTTACTTCTTGTGGAACTCCATCTTTCATTCTTTCTTCCCCTGGATGCTTGCCAATAACAATAAGAAAAAGTTAACTTTCTTATAAATAATTAATTAAATTATTTTTTTATTTGGCCATCTGACACAACTGGAAAATTGTACCAAATCTGGTGCAATAAGTCAGATCTCAAAACTTCCCTTTCAGAGGAATTACAGACCTTTCCCTTTTTAATTGATATTTTGAATTATAAACAATTTTTTAAAAAATTATGGAAAAATATCAAAAGAGAGAATAACTTGACTTGATTCTTAACGCAAATTTCACATTATTTTGTCATCTATGAAAGATATAAGAAATTTAATGTTTTTTACTATTATATCACTGCATGGTTTGCATAATTGGAAATGACATATCATACCCACATTGCCAGTAATTGTTGCTCTAAATGGTAATTAGTTTTGAAATTCTTATTCTAGTGTATAAACTGGTGATCTAACTGGCCTTTTGTCATTAGTTTTAGTATCCATTTAGTTCCCTATCATGAGCCTTATCATGAACAGTATAAAAAACATACCACAAGAAAATAACATTTTTAAACCAAAAGAATGAAACCTTTTAACTTACTTTTGTCATAACATAATTATTTCTTTAAAATAAAATTTTAGAAAAATTAATTTGTTAGTATTGATGAATCAACAATTTCTATTTAGAAAATTGTTCCATAGTCCAGTTCAGCTTCAGTTGCCAAGTTACACATATAATATACTGAAGTAATTTCTGCTGTTGCAAAAATGGTATTGAAGATAGGTTTTTGATTGGAAGTTTTTAATTAATGATAGGAGAAATAAAAATCTACTTTCTCAATATAGTTGCATAACATAGCCGTGTAAGTCCGGGATAGCTGCACTGATTGTTTTTTCAGACTTTTTCTTCTCTGAGCTAAGTTATCTGCTTTATGTGGCCAAATAACTACCATAATACAAATTGTTATCATAGGTAACAAAACTAATAGCACTATACCCATGTATTAGCGAAGGCTTTATAGCAACTGTCACTGCAATCCTCAGCTTAGAATGTTTTTGTGCAAATGAGCAACAGTTAGCCATCATGTCAAAGGATAGATAACGAAATAACCCTTTGTCATAAGTCTTCCAACTAGAACTTTGAATAATGACTATTTATAGAGAAATTGGAGGGAAAAAATGGAACCAGAAAAACATTAGCGATACAGAGTTATCACAGCAAAAGTGATAACCGTAGTAGCTACAGTGTTCATTAATTTAAATGAATGTTCTGATTTAGATGGCAGAGAACCTAAGATAGAGATAGATATATGATAAAGTGTAACAAAGGAAATTCTTCAGTATTGCTACTGAATACAGAGTATCACAGACACATTTTATGAGAACAAATGTGAGTGCTTAGCAATATGGGAATTTGGGAAAGGATATCCCTGAAATTCACACCAATTCTTGCTGTCTTAACTACTCTCATGTTCCCAAAAGAGATCATGTAAATAGTTCAAGATTTCTGTTGTTTCTCTGCCTGTTGTCAAATCAAGATTTTTGTTGTTTTGCATAGCTTGGAAATTTAAAAACAAATTATAAAGTTGTATTGTCAAGCTTTTTATTGATAATATCTGCTACAAATCATGATAAGAAAATTGAACCTAACAGACCACAGTTTATTAATCCTAGTATGTTGCTTAATTAATGCCTGTCAGATTAGACTGCACAAACACATATTTTTTTTGTTTAAATGGTGTCATCATAGCTTATAAAAAAATACTTATTCTTCTTCCCAGTTTAGCAAGGTACAATCCACTTGATTAAGATATTAAAAAGATATTTGATTTCATATATTAACAATTAATTCTCTCATCTTCCACCATCCAGAACAGATAAAACAGAAATCCTCTCAAACCAGTATTCAAAAGAACCAGTTCCCAGATGTGTATATCATGCCATCAGAGATTCATTCAGTTATTACCTGCCAGAAATATATTAATTCTGTATTATCTACTAGCATTAACGTAAGTAGAGCTCCTTCTGATGTATATAAAAGCCACAGACGATCCATCTCTCCATTCCTTTCTTTCTCATTCTCTTTCCGCTGATCTACTACTTAACACATCATGTTCTTCATCCAAGCTTCCAAGTTTAGTTTTTTTTTTCCCAGGTCTTATTACTTTACAAGGCAGAAATTGCTATGTACCTCACCTCATATATTTGTTCGAGAAATCTCAAAATATTCATCTTTCCCACAATTGGGATAATATTCTACACCAATTAACATTTGGGAATGAACTGGGGCTGATTTTGCATCTCCTGTGGAAATCATATACACTTGAGGTAATTCTTATGCCACTGTGTAGGTCCACTGACCACAGTGCAGATTCGCAAGATTTACATCATTTCTAAATCTCTAGGTCCCACAGAGGAGCAATGCCAGGGGATTAATTATAGGGAAGAAGTAGACTGCAAGCTTATGTTGTTAAGACTCAGGTGAGTCAATTTCCTTGAGCAAAAACGTTAAAAGGAATTAACATGATTCCTCTCTTTTTGAGTTATAAACTCTATCTCTGAATAAGTAATAGCAAACAAGATGTTGCAATCTCCTCCTTTTTTTTTTTAGTTCACCCATACTTTTTTCTCAAATTCTCCATTTCATTTTCTTTAAAACATAACAAAGAAAAATAAAGTAGAAGCTCTCAAATTTCCTTTGTCATGTACACATAATTTTTACAGTAGTTGCTGTTAGCTATTTTTTAGTGTTGAACCAATACAAGGAGACAGCTTGTTTGCAGTGTTTCTATTTTTAAATGTTACAGGTATTGCAGATAGTCATTGACAAGAGGAACAGGAATTAAATTGTTCTGTTAATAGGCTTAAATTAAGCATGACAGGACAAAATGGGCACAGGGCTCTTCATAAAAAGACATTTTTTATTGTGCTTCAGTCTTTACCAAAAGCAGTTCTCACCAGAAAACAGGGTCTATGCAAAAGTGAAGACAAGCAAAGGGAAATGTATTATGGAATTAAAAAGTACTGCAGTATAAGAGTTGTTAAGGTGATAGTTTAATTTGCATGCTAGGTTTATCATGTTATTTATGATGTTAAAAAGAGATCCACACAAATCCTGTCACTGAGCTACATCTTAGCTCTTAAATTTATGGCTTCTGACTATATGAACTTTGGTTCACAGCCCTAACTGGGATGCATAAAGACCTCAAATACATTGATTCCTGGAGCATGACAGTTAAAACCAACAGATGGAGTGTGAGTGAGTCAATGAACTTTTTGTGAAGAAGTCATTGCCTGGTCTTTTAATCCTTGTTAATACACCTGTTGTACCAAAGTCCTCTCAAGTTTCATGGTCCTGTCTCAATGTTGCCAATAATCTACACTGAAGACAGGATCTGTAAAAATATCCAGAAATGTCCTAAGCTTGTCCAGCAAATGTCACCCTCCATTTCCAAGTGTTGTATTTGAATCACCTTTCCTTTCCCTCACTGTAGGACGAGAGACTTGGGTTACAACGAGGTCCTGGCTCCTCCCTCCCGCTTTTACTTATTCCAAGCGAATAAAATACTTCCATTCAAGGTATGCCGTTACCCATTGCGCCATAACCCACAAGCACAAAGGGGACAGAACAGGGTTCTGTTTACCAGGAACAACTGACTTACAGGTAAGATCCTGGGCATGTCTTATTTATGTAACTGAATTCTGCATTTATAGTTTAGAATAAATATTCCCAGAATTATATCCAGATTTCTTCCAGTTAATAAAAATGTGGAGGCTGTTTTTGTGGCTGGGTAACACCTAATCATCCAGGTTTTGCATAGAGCAGCTGTGAGGTCTAATGTTGTGTAATACTTTGTGAAAACTTGGGAGAACACACAACTACACTTGCACAAAAAGTCAGAGGATCAGGAGTGTTGTGCCCGGTGTGTTTGACAGAGATAGATAATATTGTTTCAGCATATTCTCAGACCCGCACAGTGAGAGCTGGAAACCCCAACCAGAACAGAATAGAACCTGGTAGTGCTGTTTATGTTCCACATAATTTAGTGTAACTTTAAGCTTCATCACAAAGCACAATCTTGCTCTGTTCTTCTGTCCCCAGCTGCAGGTTGTGTGGGATTTAATAGCTGTTCAGCTGTAAGGTGAGTCAGTTGAGCTTGATGTTCAAAAAAAAACCTATCTTTGGTTGATGGTTTTCTCATCATATCAGTGAGTTGAAGTAACTCTTTGCATGATTACTAAATATAGTGCTAGAGAAGTGGCTAAAATATGCACATAGGGAAGAGGAATCGGAAGGGTTTTAGAAGAAGCCTAGCTTTGAAGTGCAGCAGATTTAGTATAGCACAAACCTACCCACTGGTGGTCAGGTTTGTCCTGTCAGTCACTAACCTGTGCGGTGCAGAGCCAAAGCCTTGTGGCACTTTGTATCTGCTTGTCCTCTTATCCCTTCCTGTATCGCCTGTGATTTCTCTGGGTGGCCGCCTTTTCTTTCCATTTTACTTATTTTCCAGTTTCACTGAATTTCACTGAATTTCACTGAATTTTTAGAGTTGGAAGGGACCATAGAGATCATCTAGTCCAACT
>JAOXNO010000001.1:207190238-207205102 GCA_028565335.1 Limnodromus scolopaceus
AAAAATGCAAGTTAAGATTGAATGGAACTTGTCACAAGTCACAAATTTTAGTGATGTGAAATTTTTACAAATGACACCCTTCAATTTCTTTTTTTAGAATAAAATTTTATTTTAAAGCAGAGTTTGTTCAGTGTAAATAATACAAAAAAACGTAACAAAAAAAAATAAAAAGGGATTCTTCATGTTTTGATGAGTTAAACTGAAAAAAATCATCTGGGGTCCGCTAGAAATAAATTTGAATATTTTGATGTGTATCCCATCTCTATCTCTTATAAACACAAAAGACTAGTGAGCTCAGTAATTTTTGTATTGTATAGGTTGTGTCCTCAGCTTCTTTTCCCTCCCTTTTTTTATTTCCTTCCATTTTGCTACATTACTTCCAGATTTGTCCCTTTTGCTGCTTTTCCTGCCTCCACACACACACTCCTTCTGCTTTTTTTATGCAAATAGAAACTAAGCAATGCCTCACTCCAACTTTTTGAACTCCCAGCTCAATCTAGGCTAGATACCAAAAGAAAAATTCCTCCACCTCATCCCTCTTCAAGCACTGCATTGCTGCTGCAATACAATTACATTATATGACTGCGGTTGGTAAAAAGCAGTTAACACTGGAAAAGAAGTTTCTGAATAATAACACAGACATAATAACATCGTGCTGACAGATCCTGATTGACAGAAAGAGACAGGTCTTCCCATTAAGAGAAAACACGAAAGCTAGCGAGGGTGGCAGTGGTAATAATACTGTAAAGCTCTGCTTCTGGGCCTTTGCATTTTAGAGATGATAAAGTTCTCTGACTTATTTTTTTTTATATATATATATTTCAGACTTGAAACACTTAATCTAATTAACTACTTACCCTCAAAGAAACTCACTTAGCATTTGTATTAAAGCTTTTTTGCTCCATTTTCACCTGCTTTTCTGAAGTATCAGAAGATTCTGGGAAGGCGCAAGGGACAAGAAAACCAGTTAATCCCTTAATAGTCCTCTAGCATCAAAGCAGGATTTCCGACATGGCCTCAAAAGAAACCTAACAGAACAAACACCAAGAAACCCAAATCTAGACCAGTGCAAAATGCTTTAAGTGGACATATATACATGTATATACACATAGATAAATGAGTATCATGTCCCTGAGCAGTTATATGCTTACATTTGCATGTAAATTGTTATCTTCATGTACTCATATCTACTGATGATAGGCAGAAACTGTTAGCTGCTGGAAAAATGCCATTTTTCCACTTCCTAAATGAAAAATTTTTAATTTTTTTGTGTTGAAGCAACACTTCTTTCCTAAATTGAGCAAATTTTAGGTAATCGATTGACAAATAGGATGCCCTCTGCACTCTATTGACAAATCACATTCACACCTGCACATATTTTATGCACAGTATTATATTTGTCAAGGCATGAAGGTGTTGTGTTATATTGACTGGTGTCGTTAGGCTGGTTGTAGGCACACTGGGATCCATTCCTCTCTCTATCCATACCAGAAACTGCATGTTATTCCTTTCTGCTTCAGTTTCCCCTTTCCCTATTCAGAGTATGCTCCTTAAAGCACAGATTAACTCTCAGTATGTTTCTGAATAACCTCGTCACCAAAATGTCTCACTTTCAGCTGAGCGACTACTTCCTGATAGCCTCAGTATATTCTGATGTCTTTGAATAACCTTGAATATTCTGAATCTCAAAAATGCAGCTACTGACAACTGAGCTTCAAATACTTATTCCATAAACCAAAATCATAACATACGCAAAGGGTTTGCCATAAATATACTCATCTCTGCTTCCCTCCTTCCTCAACAAAAGATGAGGGGAGAAAAGATTGTCTTTGCACTATGCTCAGCGTGCCAATAAATCTGGGTTACGCCGTTCCAGCTGGGGTCTGAATTACAAACCTGAAAAAGCCCCTCCAACAGCTGCATCTTGTTAGTACTGATGGAGCACCAGCATTTCCTTAATCCTAGCTGGCCCCTCATGCAACTGCAGCTGAGTGTCTCTCCTGCTGTGATGCTTTTTATCACGCTCACAGAACTCACTCTCATGAAGTACAGTCTTCCACTTTTCTGCAGAGGATCTGAAGAATTAGAAAGATTAGTTTGAAATCTGGCTTGCAGAGTGGGATCTGGTGCTCTGTGTTAGTGATGGGGAACTCACATCACCCAGCTTTTGCCCTGAAATTATTTCTGAGCACATTTTAACCTTCACCCCTCTCCTGGCAGATTTAATGGCACCTCAGAAGGTATCCTGGAAACAATCTAAAGGTCAAAATCTCCAGTGATGCCTTAGGTCACCCAAGTGCATCAATTAGTTATTTGTGTGGCAGTGCAGCCACTCCATCCCCAATATGGGAGGTGTGTTCTGGGCCTGATCCATCAACATCCCATGAAAGCACCTGAGAAGGGATCACATGGGGCAATACAGACTTTCAAAGCTCGTCACACTTTTCATTAACAGATCTTTACACATTTTTATTATTCATAAGATTAAATCAGAAGAAAACACAACCAGGACCAGAACAACAGTTTGGTTTCTGCATAAAGAAATATCCAGACCACAAGACAAGGTTCTTTTATCTCCTGTACTTCTCCATCCCAGAGTCTCGCATTACTAGCTAAAATTCTTCAACAAGAAAGATTATAAAATGTGTCTCAAATAAAACCCCATGATTAGGAAACACTCTTGGGTTGTGGAGTTCTAGATTCAAATCCCCTTCACTGTGAAGGACCTACACCTTCTTCTTGCTGGGCAAATACCCAGGGGCATTGTCATATGTGAGGGGCAAATGACCCATTAGGTATCTGCATAATTTCAGTATTCTCTGACAAGAGATAAACAGAGATTGAGCACAGGACACTATAAAGGCTTTTTCAATGAAGCTTAAGTGCACTTCAGGCCAGAGGATTTATGAAACTTTGTTTAGGACTGAGGAGACTGAACTCCAAGAAGAGAATATATTCATCATTAAAGAATAAGCGATATTGGAAATGTTTTCTAAGACATAAATACTTCACAGTTTTCTCTTAAAACAAACAGGGCTCACATTTGCATTTAAAGTATGTCTAGAGTCACCAGAGCCGTAAGACCTTCATAGCTGGTATTGACCTGAAGATAAAAACATGGTTCTTTAGACACTGAGAGGACCTTGGACCTCTCATTGCGTGACTGAATGGAGACCTCCCAGGTAGAAAGTCAAAAGGTAGAGACAAGACCTGGCCCTACAAAGAGCAGTGAGCTTGTAAAATACATGGCAGAGCCATATGCATCTGCACTGGGATACCTGAGGTACTCCTCTTTGCGGCAATGCAGCAGTGCTGTTAAAGAATTCTTTTATTTTCCTCAAATATTATTAAAGCTTATCTCTCAGATCTCCACCTTGGAGCGGAAAGAAGTGCTTGCCACTCACAAGGGACTTCTGAGCCTGATCTAGTAGATAATTATCTTTCTGTTCTTCAATTTGGCCAGTATCAACTTAAAGGAGGAAAAAAAGCCTCAAACCCTTAATTAGTCACCTCCTCCTTGTTGCAACAGGAGTCATCAAGCTTAAAGAACATATTTTTTCTCCTGCCCTAGTAGATATTTCAGGGCTGAATTGGCAGCAAATAATTGATACCTACTGGTATGAGTTGAGCTACTGCTTCTATTCAGGAACTTGAAGTTCCTCCAGGAACTTGTGCTGGATTCCTGGCAATGAATTTGTTGTTTAGTGACAAATTTGGGATAAAGGAAAAATGAGCATACAAAATGTTTTTGGAATTTACCTCATTCTGCTCTCCATTGCTCTCCATTTGTCTCCATCAAAATGTTACTTCATCTGTTCAGGTTCACATAGTTCCCATTTTAGGGAGTTGAAGGACTGCAGTGCTAGCTCCCAAATTCAAAGGGTTAAGTGTATCAGAATCTTTCAGGGACGTTGAACATCTTGACTATGAAACACAGTTCAGTATGTTTCACAAGATTAATATGAATTTAATTGAACCAGCAGAAGATATGGCAGAAGACTAATGCACAGAATGGCACAGCTGGTAATTTTTACTCTTCTGTGGCTGATCCAATTCTCACTCAAAAGGAGTCTTTCCAATTAGTTTAACAGAAGATGGATTGGACCCACAGGGTTGATCCAAATTGCAATGAAGTGCCCAGAAAACCTTTGCTAATTTCTGTAAGCAGTAAGTAAGCTCCTTATTTAGTATAAATAAAATTGATACTGAAATGGGTTGAAGTGGTGGATGGACTTTCTGTTGGTCTTTGGAGAAAAATGAATTTTATTCTAGATTTCTCTTTCCAGATTGATCAGAGTTACATGAAAACAAGCATCATTATTCAGAGGTCAATAAATTTTGCAGCAAGACCTAGCAAAGATTACATTTCTGTCAGAAATAAAATCCATTTTCCAAGTTCAAAAGAGCAAAATATTCCAGTAATTACACAGATTGATGAAAATATAAATTAAAAGTTCTCAATGAAACTTCCCTTACCTATCCATCAGTCTAAAATTAATTAGAGAAACTATGTTTTGCCTCTTTATTTTTTACCTGGGATAACCTAGAATAACAATTCTTAATGGAAGCATAAAAGAGAACTATGCCAGTTGGAAGGATCAGTGGATGGAAAGTTGGACACCGATCTCACCCTTGTCTTTGCTTCATAAAGCTTTTAGCAAGAATCAGTCTGTAACAGACTTAAATGCCTACAGATGTCTACGTGTATCTTCATGGGTCTTGGACGCCGATCTCACCCTTGTCTTTGCTTCATAAAGCTTTAGGCAAGAATCAGTCTGTAATAGACTTAAATGCAGATGTCTATGTGTATTTTCATGGGTCTATTTGCCCAGATTCTTTTTATAGACAGTGGAAAGGCAGAGGAATTTCTGTAACATTGGTCGTTTGACCTACTTTTTACATTTACCTTAGAAAGAGCTGAGTCATTTCTCCAAAGTGTCTAATTCTTTCTAATGCCTGTAACAACGTTCTCAATAAACAGCTTAGGTTTAGACATCCATATCTGCATGTGTAAACCCCACTCAGGGTAGGCACCACCTTTCTTTTTGTTCAGCTGTTCAAGACAAGAATATACTTAGCTGAAAAGAAACTTTGCCTTGCTGAACATTACAGAGGCAATATTCGTATATTCCATGCTTTAAAATGGCTACAGAGAGATTCAGTGGAAGCATTATTTCTTTCTGCAAGGGACGTTCCAGAGTTGTTCCAGTTGTGTCACTTGGATACAGCTACTGCTAGACTTTAGACGTTCCTCTAACTTTACTATGATTAGAGAGTTATGCTGCTTTTCCTCAGGATTGTCATATTGGGGTTGTCCATCTTTGCTCTATTGCCCACCTGGAATTGTACAGCTGAAATCTGCCCCTAAATTATCTACAAGCTGTTGAGAAGTATGTCTCCTGGTCAGCGCATTTGTTCTTTTTGGTCCCCTTTCCAGAGTGTTCACATCATCTAAGCTCTTCTGTTGCTGGAAAGATACTGTGCCATTCAACTTCTCAGCTACCTCTGCCTCCATTGCCCTATATTGCAATCCCCACAAAGCACAAGAATTAATATGTATGAAGAATGCCTCATTAAAGATTAGCTGTGTACAGTACAAAGCCACGTATGGGAGCATGTACCTCCTGAAGCATTCCTATTTCTTAGCTCGGAATGATTGCAGCATGCTAAGTACCCTATACTGTGTCATAAAAAGGTATGTATCACCCCTGCACCATTAAGTTTTGCTTGCTTGTTTCCAGCAAAAGCAGCTAAATCCCTGGTCCCTCTGGCTTTTTACCCATACTCATATTTACCGTAAGTTTTACAGTAAAAGTCTTCTTTATTGATCATTATGTCTGAATCAGTGATATTGCCCACAAGTTAGAGATGGCAACAATGCAGATTGTGTGTCTGCTTGTGTTGTATATGTGATTAACTGTTACGGTGAGGAAGGAGTTATTCTTATATCTCCTTCCCTATCAAACCGTTTTATAGGAACAGAATCTATTTCTTCAGCCTCTTTCACACCACATCAACTTAAGCCTTCCCTGACCACATAATAGATCTTTTCCACCTCTAATTTCGGAGATTTATTTGCTGATGCCTATGGCAAAGGAGGAGCAAAGCAGTAAGAACAATATATGACTGTTAAATAGCTGCATTTCGATGCTAGTCATGTTTGAGCATTTTATTGCTGGATAGTAATAACTTTTTTATGAATGTTTGGAGATAACATATGTCTCATCCCCCTGCTCCTCATGGGGTGGAACTGTAAACAAAATATTTTATATGAGTGCTAGCTATAAAATTTAAAATAAATCAAGTTCCTCTCTTACCCTGGTTAGCTACAGGCTGGTTTCAGGGCCCCAGGATGAAGATCCCAGAACAGCTGCCAGTTGCATACACTTCACACCCAATGTTAGCCCTTATATTGTAAAAAGTATGTGGCCTTAAAGCTGATGAGAGTTGTCTTGGGAAGTAGGGCTTATTAATGCAGTCACAGAAATGTACTAACATATAACTCTTGCACTGTAGATGGCTTAGCGTGGGCAAAGGAGCTCTTACCTGTTTGCACCTGCCTGAGTAGCCATCTGTGATCAGAACTCATTTTCTGGTCTGGCCACCAGGCAGTGGAGCAAAGCAAATGCAATCTCAATTACAGGATCCCAGCATAGCCCAAAGATCCTGATCCAAAGCTCTTTGAAGTCCAAATTCAGCCTCCCTTGGATTTGATGGCATCTTAATCAAAGCTCTGTTTCACTGCTTTTACTTATTCCCAGTTCCCTTGGATTCTGAATTTAACTCTGTGGAAATGCAGGTGTAGACAAAAGAATGATTCACCTCTACTAGTACAAACTGTTTGGTTCCTACTTAGAAACACATCTAAACGGTTTTGACTGACCTCTTTCAGCTGGGAAGGTAAAAGTTGACTATGAGTGCTGCCACACTGGCCCCAAGTCCAAGACGGACAGATGTATCTTGATGTAGTTTGTGCAAAGTCAGTACTTGAAAGTTCTTGAAGTTTTTGCTGGCTCAGATTCAACCCACTTAACTTTTGGCATGTATGTAAGGATCCTAATTGCTACAGGTTCCACATATAAGCAAATGATAAAGACAAGTCTCTGTAGAGGGCAATGAAGACCCATTAAGATGCTAATTACCTACTGAAGGTTTCTATCTGTCTACATTAACTATATGAGGTTAGTAGAGTGATGACACTTGTTATGTAAACTCTTCAAGTTGGTGCCCAGATTTTTGTGGGACAATCCTGTCTGTAATTTTAGACTTGTTATCAGCAGACATTGGTCAGGATTCAAGCTGCTTCTATTCTGAGGGAGTAGCAGCAAGGGGTTGGCCTTAAAAAACCTACAAAATCAAGTAACATTTGAAATCTTTCTTCAGAACACTAGAAAAAAGTTTCAGACTAAATATCTTCTATCCTCAAAACAACTTGCCAGGGAGCTCCACAACCAGGGACTACCACTGAAAATCCTGAACTGTCAATAGTGAAAGAGAAGGTAGAGAGCCAGAGCATACATATCATCTGAGAACACGGCCTGCAGAGAAGAGTAGGGCAAGATATGCCAGCTGCAACTCATAGGAAGCTCAGTAGGACAATTTAACATTGTTTGGGTTTTTTTTTCAATTTTTATATCTTATATTGTGCTATATCTCTAAATGTGAAATGTTCTGCCAATTTTTCGTTTTATTTTCATTCTTGCCATGAGCAGTATGTCTCTGCTGAGAGAATCCTTGCTGTCGATTTCGTCAAAAGGATTTCTGTAGCAAAAGAAACATTTCTGTTGTTCCTTACTCCCACTCAGAGCATTAACAAGAGCAGGATAATGGATTCTTATGTATGTGCAATACCATTCTTCCTATAAAAATGCATATACAGTACAGTACTTCTAGCTTGCTAACAGCTACATACTCTTTTTATATTGATATCTTAGTACGTCCTTAGCATTTTTCATCAATTCTCAACAACAGGGTGTGTCTTATGCTGATGTTGTTATGTTTTAATCTCCACTGGGAGAATAGTCATGTGATGTGCAAAGAAGATGTAAGGCTTCTGCTATGTCCATTTTTGCATTAAAATCCCATTCCAATGCTGCCAAAAATCTAAGAAAATTGTGGGAAGCTATATTTTGAAAGACTGAAAATTTGAGGGCAAAGGAGGCAGAGGGAGAGAAACCGTATATTTCCTGAAGTTCATTCTTAGTTCTTTTCCTTAATCATACCTAGGATTCTGGTATTTAAGGTGTTTTGATGTTGCATGTAAGTTAACTGTAGGAAATTCAAGACCAAATCTATCAGGGTAAAAACATGGGGATATGCTATTTATTTAAGCCTCAGCTTTGCAATTTAGAACCAGTAACACATTCAAGAATACCTATCAAAACTAATATCAGTAAATGTTCACTAATGTGAAATAAAGATGGCAAAATATGCATCTCATCTTATTATCTTACTAGATACAGAATCATGAAACCACGGAATGTGAAGTGAGAAAACAACAAATTGGTTTTCCTAGTCATTTCCTATGGCATCCCACACTCTTTGCTAAAGATTTCAAAAACCTCCATGTTCTATACATCTGAAAAAAGAAAGTTATAACCCTCTCAGATAAACTAATCTGCTGAAAACCAAACATTTCCCTGTGGTAGGTAATACTGTCCTGGGTAATATCTGAGTTACTCTAAGGAGCTTTGCATTGTCACCACTGAATTCTTCTATTTGCCCAAATTTGTCCAGTTTTCACACCAATCTAATTATTAGAAAGGGAAGACGAGAAGTCATCTAGTCTGAAGGAAGAAACAAACCCTTAATGTGTTTGCCTACGATATCTGCTCTGTTTTTCACTGAAGTTTTGAAAGTTTTTTCATAGTGGGCATCATCATTTCCCAGTTAAGGGACTGGACTGATACGCTAAGTTCAATCATGATACAAATTTAATATACTTGTGGTCAAAACACTGCCCATTACCACAACAGCAGTTGTACTACAACGTATACATATGTAGTTCTCATTTGATTGCACAACAATTATACCAGCTCACAATATTTCAGCAGCCTTTATTATTTGATGCGTGCAAACTGTATGCAGGATGTTTAAGTTACAAATTGCTAATGATTCAGCTCAGGTTTTCTACTTCTATTGCCACTGCAAGAAGAACAAGGGAAAAATCAACAGAATTTATTTCACAAGGAAACAGAAATATCTTTGTTGCTCACTAAACTGTGCTTATATGAACTGTCTGGTATGGCAGTGAAGCTTATCACTGATCATAATAAGCAACCTTTGTTGCTAGAATTCTGCATCAAAGTCAAAGAATAGAACTCATGAAGCTAACAATTTTCAGATCACTCCATCTGCTCTTGGATGAATGGTATAAATGACCTTTCAGGGAGACTGCTGTGCCTCCATGACAATCACACCAGCCAGGGAACATTTCTCCTGTATTTGAGTTGAGCAATATCAGGTTACCGCCTAATCCTGACCTATCATTAATCACCGCAGAGCCAGCCGCAGAAAAAAATATTAACAAGCAGATAGAAAAGTCTGGAAGGAAAGAGGCTCCATTGCCTGACAGAAGCAGAAGTAAGTGCTCTGGCAGGCTGTTCAGATTTGGAAAGCCCTCTTTGTCTAGCCATGCTCGCTCAGCAAAGAGGATCAATAGAAAAAATCAAATGCATTATCTTTGTTTACATCCTAGGCACAACAGTGTGAAAATCCTCACCAGGCTAAGGAGTCTGATGGCATGTGATGGATGCCCTGTTTAAATGATGCCTTTGAAAGCTTTCACAGTGCTCTGACAGAGGACTCACTGGAGAATAAATGACTTTCCTTTAAATTACAAGAGCCTGGGTTGAGAAGACAGACAGTGTTAATGTCGCACTATAAATTCAATATATTCAACTGCTTCTGGTGCTAAAGAACAATTGTTAGTGGTGAAAACACGTCCAAGATTGTCTTTGACCCAAGGAAGTTTTGGTTATCAGTAATGAGAAAGCTACGACATTTTATTTTGAATTATTTTTTCTACTTACAGAATATGCTTGCAATAAAAAATAGAAATGTGCTTCAGGCCTGAATTTGCTATGCTGGCAATCCATATAAAAAAAAATACATAAAAATCCAATGGAACCACTCAAGTGTGCATTGTGTATTATTCTTAAGTGCATACTGAGAGTGTACCAGTATAGCTATTTGGTATATTAAGTGTGTTATGAAGCTTTGGAATAATAGGTGAAATATCTGGAGATGGCAATATTACATAAACATAGCCTTTTCTTAGATAAAGTACCTATATTTCATACAAACTATGTGGGGTTATTGGTAAAGAAAAGTTTAATCTTTTTGCAAAATGTGCACACTCATGCTCCTCCCAATATACTACCAAGCTAAGAGTAAAGAAAAACTCTTTGGAATAAAGTAGATTGACTGGCAGAAAGACTCACTCTTGTGGCTCTTCGTTGGATAAGTAAACTCACGCTAAGCAAACAAAGCTCATTCGCCTCCAGACTGGACCTAGATACACCTGCATTCAGACTACCAGCTACCACACCTGGATAATGAATTTCAAGAGATTTCAGCCACTACATGCACATGAAAATAAAAAGCCTATTTAGGAGCTAATATATAGGAGCCCCAAATATAAAACTTTTGGCTACACATTCATGCTCCCTGCTGTGGTGGGGATGCTTATACTGAACAATCACAGTGGAAACAATGCCTCACGCTACAGTGGCTTTCCAAAGACTCGTCTCAGTAAGAGACTGTGAAGGACCTCATTATGCAGAAGACAGCAAGTCATATGGAAATTAGTTACTTTCAGGAACCCCTAAAATCTCCAAGAGCTCTTACTTTTTTTATCATTAAAACAATCCAAATTTTCAAATTCCTAAATCTTTTTTGCTAAAGGTAGCTTGTTAATAGTTTGCTTAACTGAAAGATTTTTAAGTTCTTCTAGAGCACGATAGTCTGTGCAACAAATATCCACATGCCATATCTATCATGTATCACTCATTGACATTTTGTAATAAGGGAAACTGAGGAAGAAAGACACTGAGAACTTACAGGCATTAAACAAAATCAGAAAGTACTAGTTCAAAATGTGAAACAAAAAGGAATTAGACCCATGGGAGGGTTATTTAGCACTAAGGTGACCTTATGCCTTTGTAATCTGCCAGGAAGAGGAACAGTTTGCAATGACCTGAAGTTGCTTTAGCGCCAAATTAGAAAGTGTAAACCCAGGTTTCTGTGTTCAGTTCTTGTTGGATTTTCACTGATTGACCAAATGAGATGCCCAGAGTCACCAGAGGAGGATGTCATAATAGGAAACCAAAAGGGTGGTGGAGAGTGTCAAGTGTCTTTTTTTTTTTCTTTTTTTTTTCATCCACTCAGTGTCATGGAGTGTGATAGAAAAATGGAAAAGGATTATTAGGTACCCAGAAAAGATGGAGATTTAGCCTTTACCTTGACCTGTCCTTTATTTCTCTTTTCTTACTCTTTGGGAGACTTCCAGGTGTACTGGTTTTTGTCATCTGTAATTTTGAATAATGGCTGGTATAAATTAAGTGTTTTTAATTCAGTTTGCACACTCTTTGGCCAGTAATCAATTTTGCCCTGAGAAAAAGACTTAGTAAATGAGACTTTTTTTCTAATCACTTTGTGGTTTGCCTGAAACCACAGAAACAAAGATAAAAATATATCTCCAAGGATATGGAGATATCCTATGGTTACACCCAAAAATCTAATTCTTTTCAAAAATATCAGTCTAAGTGGTTAAAACCTCAGTTCATCATAAAGCTCACAAGCAATGGTCAGTTATTAACTTACATATGCTAATAATCTTATTTTTGTTCAGTTATGCATGTCAGGGTACACTTTAATTGTTCAGAAGTTCACCTTAGCCGAACACATGCCCTGAAGACCAGAAATGTTTTCCTGAACTTCAATTTTAACTTAGGTGACAGGGTGGACCAGAAACCTGATGCCAAATTTTGAATTCTCTATTGGACCTCACAGCCCACTCTAGTGTTGACATCAGCATCCTCAGCCTACATATGAGGAAGCCTAACTACATGATGTGCTGACTCTGTCAACCCTTTATACCTTGCTGTTCTGATACAGTTATTGAAAATGGAATTGGGTTGTCTCCACTTTAATCAAGGGTGAAAGCAAGACAAGTTGAAAAGGAGTGGGAATGAGCTGTGCAATTTGTTGACAATTGCAAATCCTGCTCCATAATTATATTTCTTTCTATGGTAGTTATTTGAATTCACTTAGTAGTCAGAGCACATAATTTCTAAAAAAAAAAAAAAAAAAGAAATTTACAATTGAAGGCAATGGGGTGTTAATAAATTATAAATCCGCTGGCCGTTGAGGCTCATGGATAGTAAAATAGACAATTATTGTTCTGAAGGTTCTACTGAAAAATAAAAGGCTGTTGTCTTTGGAAGTATTTGCTTAAACCATATTATTTAGTTTGCTCAAAATTTGCAGAGCTCTGTTATTGGAACAGAGAGGGTTTTTTTTCAGCAGAGGACTGAAAAAGTTTGAGTCTTGAATTATGGAAGAGGAAAAAAAAGATCCCCATCAAGCAATGTAGTTTAGTGATCTTAGATGATGGTCTGTCTAGTTAGTACGTCTTTTCTAGCTCTCTGTGATGTTGTGATCATAGTTGTGCTAGCCAGTAAGTGTCTTTTCAAGATGGTTTGTGAAAATTTAAGTGTGAGATTAATGAAAAAGTGAGGAAATTAAGGTTACCGGTAAGGTGTTTGGTCGCAGTTTGTTTCATTAATTGGCCAAAGCAGTGTCAACAAGGCATGTGGAACTTAGGGTTGAGAAACTGTGTGATGCTTGCATCTCAGGATGTTCCCCATGACTTTCTCTCCTAGTTATCAGGGAGCCCTTGTGTGATCTTAAGCAATTCTTCAGTCCCACACCCTATTTGTACCACATTGGCCACTTGAATTTTCACTCTTTGTTTCAAAGTGTGTGAAAGACACCACAAACTGAAAAGCAGATGTATTTCTTCATATGCAATTGCTAGTCCCAGTTTGGTTAAAAAACTCTCTACAAATAATCTTTTCACCCTCAGTATTTGAGAATGAGGAGCTGTGCCAAGGTTATTTCCACCCCGAGAATTCTTGTATACTGCTGTTTCTGTGTATATTAACGAGTATAACAGGAAGGATTTATCATAAGAGTGTGTAAAAGTGCTACACTGTCAAATGTTTTATGGAGTATGAAATTGTAAGTGTCAATTGAATAATAGTAAGATGGGGATTGTTGTATAGTGATCAAAATCAATAAATACACACAACTGTCTGGATGCATCATAAAAGCAGGGAGTTCATAATGGTTGCCTCTCCATGCCTAAATGAAAATAAACCAGAGAACAGAAGATGAATAGCTATGATATCTTAGGGTCTAGCATCAACATCCAAGCCATGTACAGCAAAACCCAGACCAAAAGCTCTTTAAAGACAATAGGATTCATTCTTTTGGCCTACTTGATTAAAAAGAGAAGCAAAATGTGTGATAACTCTACACCAATTTCAGTCTCAAGTCAGTCTTAAAATTCAAAGTCTCATTCTAACGATGCATTTACCAGCCTACAGAAACAGTAGAGCCAAAACAAGCTTTTGTTTCCTCCCTAATTAAATAGTGGTTGTGTCTGTGGCACCACAGTTCATTGCCATGGCACAGAGAATTAACATTGCAAAGGGCAGAGGAACTATACAAAACCTTTTTATGAGTAGTCCTTATCAATCGCATGATGCAGGTCTTTAAGAAATGTGATTTAGAATCTCATAAAGCTAAATTTGCAAAATGTTTAGTTTAGATCCCTGCAACTGATAAGTAACTGCTAAAAATCCCCAAAAATCAGGACAGAATATGTAATATTTTTGTAATATGTGTAGTTTTTACATATGCAATATAAGCTTTATATATTGTCCTTATTTGAGTGACACAGAATGAATTTTTTTCAGTGATTTTACTTTTTGATAAAGTCTCTTCTGATGCTAAGGAAAACTGCATTTTTAAAAGACCGTCATGTCTGAATTTGTGAAAATATTTACTGTATCGTGAGCTATGGTATGTGGGTTTCAAGGTCTCGGTGTTTTCGAGCTCACCAGGTGCAGTGATGAAGAGTGAAACCCAGGCGCTTGACCCAAGATGGCCAACAGGATTATTTCATACCATGAATGTCACATTCAATGTAAATGAGAAAGATCACTGAGGAGTTTTTTCTCTCCTGTGGTGGCTGCGATCTAGAGAACTCCTTGCCCCGGTGCTGGGCCCCTGAGCCTTTCCCTTCCACTCAAAGCTGTAGTGCTCACAGTATCCCACATTTGCTGTCCCCTGCTGGTAGCGCACAGCATCCTGCTGATGGAATTGACTGAATATAATCCTTGTATGTTTTATATTGGTATCAGGATCAATACTGGTATTTTAGTATTATTAGTGTTAATTATTTAGTCTTATTCTGTTAAATCTGTTTATATTTCAGCCCTCGTGTTTCCTTGTTTTCTCCCAATTCCCCTTCCCAGGTGGGGAGGCATCTTCGAGTGATAGAATGCCAAAATGACAACAAATTGTTGTGAGTTCTTCAAACCATAACATATGTATTTATAATATATGTAATATGTGATATTTTTTTTTAAACAAAAACTGACATCCCATGCTTCCATTTTTACATGCTCAGCTTCAAATGGCCAAAATACAAGTCTTCAAATATAATGACTTCTTGTGGAAATGCTGCTTGTTAGGACCCCTACCAGCAACACCTTTTAACACAAATTTAATCCGAATGCAGGAACAATGCCAGTATTTGCTGACTCAAAGTTGGTATATAGGCACAAATATTTTGC
>JAOXNO010000001.1:207205202-207228761 GCA_028565335.1 Limnodromus scolopaceus
CACAAATTTAATCCGAATGCAGGAACAATGCCAGTATTTGCTGACTCAAAGTTGGTATATAGGCACAAATATTTTGCTGAATTTGTGCCACATTCTTCAGTTCTCCACCAGGGATCTAAGACACATTCAGATGACAGAGTATCCTAAGGTGTGCAATGGTCCAAACTTTCATTTTACCAGGGTGTATCCATGTGCTTAACTTTCAACAAATGTCACTCGGTGAGTGAGTCCTTGTAGAAAATCCACTTCAATGGTTTAAATTTGGAATAACAGGAGAGAAAGATATCCTCAGCGTGCAGGGGCTCATTTCTTAATGTGGGATGGTTATAATTAAACTTCCATAGGCAATTGTTTCATTCCGTTTCCTCCATCTCACTACTGCCCTTAGATAATTTGAAGGTCTCTTTCCGTATGAGTTTAGAATTCAAACATAGTGTAAGTTGAGAAATCTTCCTTCCCCTCTGGTGTACAAAAATGGAAGAATGATATTCATCCATTGCCTTCAACAGAATTAATTTTAGGATGAATTTAGAACACAGAAACTCAAATCCATTTTTCCATATATGCCACATTCCTGACTCTGATTTCCTAAAATCTGGGCAGAAAAGTTCTTCTTATGCAGAACTGCTGCGAAAAATAACATTCATAGCTATTCCATTTATAGTGCCAAAATAAATAACAAATATTTTCCTCACTGAAGAGTTCAAAGAAGAATTGCAAATATTCTGTACAGAGCTATACAAATGAAACTGCTCAGTTCAGAGCCTACCACTAGTGATTTCTGTCTTTGCATCTGGGCAGGAGCTGTTAAGGTTTGTTTAATTATTACTTACACTAGAATATAGTCCACAGAGAAAAATTAATTGCAAAATGTATCCATCTTACAGGGAAAGTAATATCAGCTAGAATAAAAGCTGAAGCTTTTCCAATTAAAGCTGCTGTCAGTAAAGTGCAGAATGTGATTGCAAATGCAAAAAAGCAGTTTAACTTTAGCTCTCCTGCAAATACACTATGGATTGGGTATGTGAACACCATCTGTCCAAATACTGGCCAAACTGATCTTTTTAATAATTATATAGATTCAAACACAGCCACCATGACATGCAGTGTAATCTTGCTTCAAGGTTCTTTGAAGACAATCAAAATCTCTGTTTATCCATGGAGGAATAAGTCAGGAGTCACTTTTGGAGTATTTATTCAGCCCACTTTCATTGCATTCATTGGTTGCATGGCTGAATATGAACTCAATAAAGCTGAGGGCAGAAGAGGAGCAGAGCTATATCCACAACCCTGTTAAACAGTAATCCCATTTTAGTTCCACAAAAAAAAACAGGCTCCATGCTCAAGTGGTATTAATTGCCCTAGCTCCCATATTGCCATTTTGACATCATAAATACGGCATCATAAATTAGTTAGCATAGTTATTAGTTTTTAATCAATTGTCTCCAAAAGAAAGCAAGCTACTGGTCCAAATGGAAAGTTATTGGCTATTTTAACCCAAAAAGTATTCAGAATGGTCATGAAAAATAGCTCCTGGCTTTTTTAGAAAAGTAACAAGCTGGTTGCTTCTATTACTTTTTTAAAATCTTCAGATTTTAAGAAAAGAGTTTAAAACATATGCTGAAGAGAACGTAGGCATGTGTTTAATTGCTTTTCTGCATACAGACCTCACAGGCTAAATGACCTGACTTTAGGATGCGTTGGCATATGGTACATGGATGCTACTAGTAGGTGAGCATTTCTATATGGGAAAGCTTGGTCCTGTGTAAGTTTTGCTAACCCAGGATTTCATCCAACATTTTGAAGTGGAGCTAGGGATGAACCAGATAGCACATGCAACACAACATTTTAAGTCATAGTTGGAAATTTTATAGAAAAGATGGAGGATTTCCAGATTGCATCCACTACTCCAAACCTCAGTCCTCTAGTAAGCAAAATATTGCCAAGCACAGCTCACAAAAAGGAGATACACTTTCAATTCACAGCGTTGCTGTGTCAATTCACCTGTTCAGCAAAGTTTTACCTTTTGCAAAAAATATGAGTTTGAGTTTAGTGTTACACACTTTGTGTTATTCATTTCAAATAACAGCAGTATCTAAATAATCCAGAGTTATCTTGTACCGGTTGAAGATCTACACCACCAGGTTTGTAAAAACTTTAGTTTGTGAAAACAAAATATAGTTTTATGGGCATTTTACCAATGGAAACAGCAAAAGCTGGGACTCAAAATAAGTTGCTATGCTATCAGGACTCATTCCCATATCGTACTAGATTCATGCTTCATTGGCATTAAGTTAATGTAATCACAAAGAAGGTGAGAGGAATGCCAGACAATCTTGATGTAAAACCCATATCAACTTCTGCTACAGAGTTATGATGTCTGAGACTACGAAGTCTGCCATAGCAGAGAGGAACCAAAGGCCCCTCTAGCTCAGTCATCCTTGCAACAATGGCCAAAACCAGCAACTGTTGTTATAGAGAGGTTGTAATAAAAAAAGGCATAAGAAAATACTCCCCTAGAACACTCTTCCAGATCCAACAAACTGTAGCTCAGGGAATTTCCAAGCCAGAGGTATTATCTCTCTACTCAATACCATGTGACAGATGTTTCTTTAATACGTTTTTCCAGTGACTTTTTGAATTCATGTAAACTTAATACCCACAGACATGAATTTCACAGCCTATCTACATGTTTTATTACTTTATGAACTTGCCAGGTACTATTGATAACAAATTCTGGAAGTTCAATACTGTAGCTTCCCTTATCTGTTAGGTTTCTTTGAGAAGTTAGTACTTAAGAGACTTAGAAGGAACAGACATCTTTTCCTAGAACTCCCTTAGGATCTACCAACAGTATATGGATACCCCATTCCAATTAAAAGACACCTGCACAATACCTCAGTCTTCTCTACAAACTCAACGCTATAAATTTAAAAAAAAAGGCATTATAAAGAAAGGGAGACACTTCAGGCACACCTCTCATTTGTGTACAATTGTAAATGGGCAACTAGGGGAAAAGATGATAGGAATCACTGTCCAAGGTGGGAGCAGCAACTTTAGATTAAGACAGCCCTTATTCAGAGGATCATTTTTAAATAGAAAACTGAGGAAAAAAAAAAAAAAGAGTGAAAACCTGAGGCTTTTACTAACCTGCCTGCTGCCTTCATATATCCTTTAATGAGAAAATTATAAACCTGTTATATTAAGAAACCTTCTTCTGCTAATACTGTATATCCAGGAAATATACCTGTTAAAAGAATATTCTTTTGTATAAAATCCAGGAAGTGTAAATAATCTGACACCATCACTTGCCTGGTACAAAAAAGTTGCAAAAGGCTGCTGTGTTATCCCTTGGTCATTATATTATCGAATAATGAAAGAACAGTTTTTGAAAGGACTTCATGTCATTTACTAGTTGCTGTTCATTTGTTATCTTGATTACATTATTAAAATGAACATGATGTAATGCTGAGATTACTTTTTGTTCACCAACACTTTAAGGCTTATTGTGTATACATTGCTCTTCTGTATTATTATGGTGTTTAAGTAGCATATCTTCCTTCCCAGTAGCACTATGCTATTTTGTGGAAATAGATTAACAAAAATGGCCTGGGCATAACCTCTATTCTTATGCATAATTTATATGGCTCCATAATTAATAGCTGTGGCTGAGACACAAATTAGTCATTCTAAGTAATGAGGCTTCTCTTAAGAAAGAACGTTCTTAAGAATGTGTTTCACCTCACTCCGATGCATGGGTTATTTGGAAGTATTTATTCCTTTTAAATTACCAGTATGTAAAAATATTTCATAAGCACCATCTTTTTTGTATCTTTTTAAGTTTATTTTTATATACTTGTTTTCCTGTGTGATGGTTCCATTTTTCTTTTGTTGGTTATTCTCTCTTTTATTGCAAATAAAAAATATGTTTGGATAAATTGCACATAAAGTTGTTTATGGCTGCTTAAATCTGCTGGAGGTTTAAAAAGAACATACCCTGCAGCAATTCTCATTCAAATTGGGCGAAGATCCCACCTCTTGTTAAATTCTGTGCTTTATTTCTTCCACACCAGCATCCTGCAACACAGACAATAAACAGAATGACCCTGGAACTCAGGAGAGGTTTTGCTGTATTGTAGCTGGTGTTCATTGACTTAGATCCAGCAAGCATAAAACTGTTTGTTTACAGGTCATGAAGACTGAAGACACTACTGAATTCTTTATTTTCAGCTCCTTTTTTCATCTACAAGTCCTGATATGAAAACGTCCCCTGGAATTGTACATGCCTGAAGCATGCGGTCAATATATATAGACTAGTACTTAAAGCAAACTGCAGACAGTCCTTTGACCTGAGGCCACCTGGTGTGGTATAGCTTATGTAGATTTACCTAAAAAAAAGGAGGCCTCTTTCCTTGTTTATGGGAAAAGTTGTTGCCCCTGATTTGTGCTTGAAGAAGTGGTGAGAGACTACTAGCCACCATCAGCAAAAACCATGCCAGAAAGCATCCTAATAATTAAACAGTATAGACAATCACAGGCCAGTGCTCACACCCCATTCATGTTTTATTAATTAGTATAGTATTTAATCAAAGATTTTGGTTTAGGAACCTGACTGGCATGCTAGGGTAGCAATAGCAGCTATTTCTGCTCCAAAGAGCATAAAGTTGAATGTGAATGCTGTTGGTTTCCCAGATCTGTCTTTACTTGTAGGAGTGAGAAAAGGCAAGAATGGATGTGCTCTCTGCTGAGGAAGTTTAAACCCTACATCTCCAGAGGGAAGTAATTACATATATTCTTGAACAGAACACTTCAGTTAGTGCAAATTTTGTTTTATGAGAAATAGAGTATGAAAACGTTCTATATTTTTTCATTTCCAAAAGCACATCTGAGGAAACTTCTCTGACTGGAAACAAGTGTAACTACAATTATGGTGGATCAATCTTTAGTCTCTGCCACCACTTACAACACACAGTTTTAGCTCACGTGAAATGGCAAAATTTTATGATTAGTGCTTTGTGCTAGTTTCAGGCTGCTCACCACAAATACTTGAACATGTAAGCACTCTCTGAACAGCAAATCATGCCCATGGGAAGTGGCTGAGCTGGGTCACTGAAATCACTTTGGAAAATATCAAACAATAAGTAGAGTTAACTAACACCAAATATTTGTACATAACTCTTTGGTGACCTACCACTTTTTAAATACCTTGTTCTGCAACTGCTGACTGGTAAAACATCAGCAACGCCAAACAAACAAAATAACTTTTTTCAAGCATTTTTTCCATTGTGCTTGATTTTTTGCCCATTGAAGTCAATGGCAAAATTGTCATGGATTTAAAGGGCACAGTATTAGGTCATTAGTGTCTCCTAATCCATTTGTCCTAAACCTCCTAGAGAGAGACAAGCGCTGTAACTGTAGAAGAGAAGACATTTGTTTTAATTTTGCTTATTTGAGGTAACAAAATCTGGCACCAAATGCATTTGTGTGTCTGGGTGTAATTATTCTGCTTTCAAAGAACTGCTATTTCTCTCTCGCCTCAGGACCATTAAGGTGTTAAGTACAAAGACACGGCTTGATGGAAGTAGGCTCCAGACAGTCTGAAATGTGAAGAATCAGCTTGGTGAGAGTTACCACATCAGACTGTTGATTAAACAAAGGTAACTCAGTACCGTATCACCAACAGGGACTGTAAGGAGGGGTGGGAGGCAGACAAAAAAAAAAAAAAAAAAAGAAGATTATAGGAGTGGAAAGAGACAGGAAATCCTACCCCTTCTGTTCTTCACAAAATTGTTTCTCATTCATTGTCTTCTCCTTTAACCTCTCTTAGCTCTGAAGTTTAATATTTCTATTGAATGTAATCACAGCTTTGTTGGCTAAAACAATTTATAAGGTAGAGATAGGCACAGGCAGAAGCTGGCTCTAAAGGTTTCCATATCAATAGCTGATCATTAAGTATGATCATGAGTTTGCAACACTGCCACCTACTCCCTCCACCTACTCTCCCATTAGGTGACAAGGCCAATCAGTCATCTCATCACAGAAACAGACTCAAGAAAGATGCCTCTATCTAGACAATAAATTGACCTGGATATTAAAATGCAAATCCATCACCATAAATCTCCGGAAAACTATTTGGATAATAACAACAAAAGTGAAGCTAGCTTAAGGTTTTGAATAATGGCTTTGAAAATAATTCAGAAAAAAGAAAGGGGTCTTTTCCCCTTTGCACACCTGTTTTCTATTAATCTCATGAACCCAAAGTTTTTCTGTAGTCTCCAACATCTACAGACTAACCTGGGGCAAGTGGCAGGAAAGAAAAGAAACAGTCAGATAGGACTGTAAATTGGGGTATGACCTGATGGGTGCAATCGCAGCGGTCTAACTTGACCTTGCCGGCTTGTACTGGACATTTGCAGTGTCACCTCCAGTGGTATCTTACCTGGGGTACTTTTCTGGCTTGAACGTGGCAGTATGCACAGCTGGACATGTATGACATCTGATGCAGCCAAGCTATTCACTCTGGAAGGTCTCAGTCAGTTTGTGCATAAAGTCTAAAAGGATGCATTTAAGATATATTGAACTGAAAGAAAAATTTTAGATTTTCCCGTGGGTTTTGGCTTTAGAAAAAAAATTCCACAATTTGAAAAGACAGGCTTTTTACTTACATACATCAGGGATGATACTGGTTTTGAGACATTATGTTAAGATTAATAAAGCTTTGCCTTAGATACACACTGGGAGGGGATTCAGCCATCTTTTGTGCTAGAGCCTGTTTGCTGTTTTGTGTGTGTGGTCACAAAAGGAGACTTTTGGCTTAAAAATGGCTGTGGTTGTGAGGGATTGGTCATAAGCAGCTGTGTGCCTTCTTTTACAGGGAACTGATAAAAGAGAAAGCACGTATCAGTGAAGGTCATAAGGCTATTGCCAAGATCATGTTAGATCTTCTGTTAAAAAGTTTATAACCCAGATAAAATCTATTTTTACCATGGTAAAATCCATCTAGACAGAACTTATACCTACAACTTCTTCCGGATAACTGTTGGAAACAGCTGTTCATCTGGCATATTTTTAGCAGGCGTGGAATACTCGAGAATCCATATCCACAGAGTGGTTTTCAGGATCTGCCTGTAAATCAGTCAAGTTCTTTTGATTCCTTTTCCCTTTCACTGGAAACTGTATTATAGGCAACAATGCAATAAATTCTGAAGTCACATCAGGAGATAAGTAATGCCTTTCTGGCTGTTTTTCACATCAATGTTGCAGATCTGCAATTCCTCATTAATCGTGGTACATAGAAGCCCCATCAGTAACGGTACAAGATCCCATGTAGAAAAATGGTATGCAAAACCTCCGCATTCTAACAATATAAGAGAATATGTCGTTTGCTGTAGCAACTCTCACCTTTACTTCATCAGTTTATAATTTCTCTAAGTTCAGGGACATTTTTAGAAGTAAGTAAATAAGAGAATGGCCCAGTCATGACAAAGACTATATGTGAAAAACCCACTGTAAGAATGGAAGCAGGAAGCATCCTCCAATGTCAGCTGGCGAACCATCAATCACTACCTTTCCAATTGATGCTACTGAGCCTTCAAAAATATCTAAGGTCTTCCTTGCAGTTACAAAGTTTTTTTGCCAAAGGAAGTGAAGTGGGCATTTATGGGAAAAGTATGGACTTGAAGAAATATGAGATCAGGATGGGAGAGAGAAAAGAAGTGAAGGAAAAGGCAGGGAGGGAATTTGGGCATGTAAATATTGTTTCAGAAATTTGGGCCTTGACTGTCATTGGCAGCAATGAGTATTATCATTCTCAAACAGCAGCTTCCTGTCCTTTTTAGCAGCAAGTTTAGAATAAGGAAAACAATAAAGACTTACAAAGTTTTTCCTCCTTGATTCATCAGGAAAGCAAATCTACAAAAAATTTTCATGGTTTCCCAGCTGAAAATAGGTAGATTTTATCAAGTAAAAGTCATCTTTTCTCTTTAGCGCTCTACATCATTAAATCATCAGCCCATCATAGCAAGGACAATGAGAAGTGCTGAAATGATGGAATGCAGGCTGGGATCCCACAAACAAGAAGTGTATTCACAACGTGCCATTGAGTGAACCAGTGGAGCAAAGACTGGCAGCATACCTGTCCTGCTGAAAGCTGATTGATAACAGAGGTAGATTATTTATAGCAAGCTTTATGATATGACTTTTTATAGAACTTCATGCAGGAGAGTATGAACTCAGCTCATTATTTTTATTCATCCTGAACCAAGGCTCCACATCTGAAATGCTATTGTTAGTGTGGATAAAGACCCTATTCTGAAGAAGTAGCATCCTCTAGCAAACCTGTTTCGCCTTCTGCAGGTGAAATCTTATTTCATTTGACTTGTGAAGAGTCATCAGTGCCCAATCTGATATTTTAAAGTTGATAAGGACAACAGATCTGCCAGTCCAGCAAATGTACATAGTTTGACCCAGTATAAATACAATAGCTGCAATCCTACCTGACATCCTAGAGACTTAAGGACAGGAGAAAGGGTGAATTTCTATAGCCTACACTTACCAAAAAATAAAAGATAAATAGGTAAAGTTTGACCAAGGTTGGAAAAAGTAGTCACAAGGCTATTTTATAATTCCCTGATTGCTAATAGGATCTCCTGAGTTGCGCATGAAAATATTTTTCAGAAGCTTGGAAACTTTAATTCAGGAGTGAATTGAAGAAGGCCTTAAGTACAAAGGGCCTGGCCAAAGTTATCTGGCTAGTAGAGAAGAGCAGAAGTAAAATCTCTTACGAGTAAATTACCAGGTTGGATAACTAAATAAAGCTTCTAAATGTAACTTACTTAATTCATTGTCCTGGTTTGAGGTAGAACAGAACCAACTTTCTGTTCAGTAATTTTGCTTCTTAGCTAAGCCTCTTCTAACGCTCTGAAATTACAAGCATATTGTGCAGAAAACTGTTCATTCTCAGAGTGATAAGGCCTGTGTTTATAGTTAATGCCAAGGAATGGTATGCAGAGAGGCTCTTGCTTATACTTATTAGTATAACAACCAAGGTCAGCTAACTTCATTATTTGCCCTGCTGGAGGGTCAGAAATGGATAAGCGTAGAGGGGTTCCACCTGCAGGGAGGAGTGGACAGGACAGGTGACCCCAAGCTGACCAACAGGGAATTCCAGCCCATCTGCCCCATGCTCAGTATAAAAGCTGAGAGATCAAAGGGTCAGCACTCTCTTTCTCCAATAGCTGACATCCGAGGAGGGCCCCATCTGTTTGTCTGCCTTTGATCCTGATTAGTGTGTTTCTGACTCCAGATCTGAAATCCAGTTCCCATCCATCGTTGAGTCCAGTCTGGGGCTTCCCCAGTGCCTGCTGGTGACATCATCCTGGGAGCTTGATAAGATTTTGTATACATTGTATCTATTTCATTATTTACTTTTTTTAATTATTTATTTATTTATTTCATTAAAGTCGTTTAGCTCCTTCTAAACTTGTAAATCTCTTTATGTCTTCACATCCTCTCCTGGGAGCAAGAGGTAAGGCAAGAGCATCTGTCCATCATCGGCCAATCCAGGCTTGACAGTCATGCATTTGCTTTCAGTGCTTCCTACAGACATAACTTCATGTATATGACTCATCTTTAGAGCAACGTAAAACCATAACAACTTTCTAATTACTTACACCAAGCAAAGCTACCGAATATCTTAATCCTTATGGGCATATACAGCTAGGTTATCCTTTTTAATTCGTTCTGGCACAGGTATACACACAAGTTTAAGAAATCTAGTCCTACTTTCCCTTTTCTCTACTAGTCCACTGCCTGTCTCCAGAAATAAAAAGAAAAAAAATCCCTATATTTCACTGTAAAAAGTATTTTACTAGTAAAAGTGATGAGAAAAAGAAGGAAGAATCTGATATCGGATTTTATGTTTTGTATTTTCTTTCAAGCAGTGTGAGTTTTGTGAACTTTGCAGTACATGGAGATGGGGTCATTTGTAGTAAGCTATTCTGCCATTTAGTCTCCCTGGGTGCATTGCCACAGAGGATTCCAAATAGTCTCACTGCTCTCATTAACAAAGCAAAGAAATCTCCTACAGAAGGAGCTACACTTGCTGATATCTACAGCTGTAGGATAATATTGTGCCCTTTGTTGTTTCTGTTTTTCTTTTTACCCTAACACTTTCTATTTAAGAGATACTGTAATTATATAGATTATGAAAAGAGCAAAATCTTGTTTATCATTCTGTTCCTAAACTGTGTGTATCTATGCTTGTAGAATTTATAAAGAATAAGTGTCTCCAGTAATCTTTCTGTATGAATTACAGTGGGGTCACTCTGCTCCTAAAAAGTGATTGTGCCAGACAGCATACGATGTCATGAAGGATTCATCTGAAGATAGGTAGATAACAGAAAGCTTTGGAGAAAGAAAGATTCCTTACTAGCAAATTTAAGAGTTGGGGACAAAGCCACGAGGAGGCTAGCGTGATTTGGCCAATTTACCCAGGGAATCTAGGGTAGAGCTGGGAGATGAATCCCAGACCTGAGACCCATATTTAGATCCTGAGCTTGGGAAATGCTTTAATCTTAAAGTCCGTCTCTGTTTCTCTTGTGTCTAGCTAAACTTCTGCACCTTTGGTTAGTCTGTGTGAGAACAGCTATTTAAGTTTTGAAAGGTGTCTTGGCCTACTGAGCTGGCACCACTCCAATAATTAAGGCCAGTGATAGAGGCCTTCGGTTTGACTTTCAGAATGTTGTTATGTTAGAGTTGTAACTATTGTTAGATAAAGCACAATTGGATGGCCATTATAAAAAAACCTGTTCACATGGATGCTGTTATTGCACCGTAATTAATGGGTGTGCTTAGACTGTCCTGACCTAACCCATGACAAAAGAATGTGAGGGATCAAAATTGTGACTCGCTTACTCAGCATTTCTCAACAAAGATGTGCACAATTGTTTAATTAAATATTGAAATTGAATTAATGAAGTAGAACATATCACTTGAGAAAAACAGCATCAGTCATAACTGGAGATTTCATTCTGAAACAAAAATATGTCTGATTATTGAAACCGATAAAAAAGAGAGGAAAAAATATATTTTGGAAAAAAACCCCTATTGACCAATAAGAATTGTGAGGCATTAATACTACTTTTGGATAAACAAGTTGGTGTTCTTTGTCAGATGTTTTAGATTACATGCGTTTTTCTTGAACTGATGTAATTAGACTTAGCCAGATATCCATGTATAGCAATTAAATCTATAATAGCTCTATGTTTTATGGAACCTTCTTTCACAAATCTAAAGTATTTTTACGAATATTTTGTCCAATATTGTCCAATATTTTATGTTATGACATTTGGCAATCTAGAGAAAGCTTGTTGGTGTTTTTTTTTAATTAGTAAATGTAGCCTTGCTCTTATGGATGAAACACTGCATAAGAGAACAGCAAGAGACCTCAGTTTGAATAAACTTGGATAATGAATCAACCTTTTTCCCTTCAGGAGATTCTTCTCTGCAAGCTGTCTGTCCAAAAACAGTACCTTCTGATTTATCAGGAAGATGTTCTTTATAATCACATGAAGGGCTCAGAGCATATAAATCATCCAAGAGTGAAATTTCACCTAACTTCAGCTACTTAAGAGTTCAGCACTAAGTCTAAGACAATGAGCCAATCTCTTCCAAAAGTCAGTAGGAAGGCTGAGGAACTTCTGAAGGATGCTTTACCCCTTGCTAAAATAGGTATGCAGCTCATATCTGAGCAAACCTATAGCTGAAGTCAGGTGTAACAAACGATCTGAAAACCCTACCAGCAGACCTTTACTGCTGGGGGTGATTCTCAGGATCTCTGGTGGTGTCTGCAGAGCTGCCATTGGGAAAACGAACAAGCGACTTTTACTGGAAAACTCAATGTGTTTGATATGTAAATTATTGACAATGAACTTTCTCATTGCCATTTTTACACAGTATCATTTTCAAAGCTGACTGTGCTTTAGCATTATTTTTTCCAAGTAAATATATTACAGGCTGAAATTAAAGATGCTGCAGATATATTCGTACATGAAAAAGCCTGATAAGCCCAAAGATATAGGGTTTGGGTCCCACAGGTATTTTGATAAGCATGTATTTACCTTCAGAAAATAATATCAACTTGCTTTTCTAGTTTATTCCTGCAAATATTGCCTCTCCTGTTCTGAAATAGTATTATGTCAATACCACAGTAGCCTTATTAAAAGATCTGGAAATAAAAGAATTCTTATTATGAGTTCCAATTCATCAGTCAGCTGTTCAGCAGTCTGCAAAAAATGAAGGCATTTCCTAGAGACTGAATTCTTTTTACAAGCAAAAAACTTGACCACTGTCATGAATCCAGCTACTTCATTGTGACTATCTGCCATTTTCACAACTGTTTCTGAAGACCACCATTAGCTCAAGGCTTCTTAGAGAGGTAGGTAAAGGCACTTTTGCTGCCCTAAGAATGAAGGGCTCAGGTAAAGCTGCCTTTGTCAGCAAAAGTGAGTAAGAAATGACAAAGTTGGGGTAGAAAGACAGCAGAAAAGCCATTCCAAAAAAGTCTTGCTTGGAGCACCTCTGCACTGCTGGGGTGATCAAGAGGATAGTGGAGGGAAAGGTGAGGAACACAACAGCTGTGAGGAGATTTAGTCAGATTTACTTGTTTATAGGTTTTAGATATCTTCTAACTGGCCTCTGCTACTGAATCTTCTCAACAGTTGGAGAAAGTAGATACCTTCTGGAAGGTTTCTATCTGGGCATGGAGGATGTCCTCTCAGACTTTCTGGAATTCTGTCTCGCCAGGTTCCTCCACAATTTTTAACTTTAAATTAGCATGGATTGAGACCACATTAAAAACTATGTAGATAGCAATAGTGTCCAAATACTGTCCAAAAGCTAATTCCAGGAAAATACCTATATTTGAGTGGATCAGTAAACGTACTAGTCTGCTGGGCTTGTGTGCTAAGGAAATAAAGATCCCTTTTAAATATATGACCCTTTAAATACAAAGCTATAAGAGATAGCTTAAGTTCAGTAACCTTTTTATAAAAATAATATTGTGGGATTTAAAACAAGATTTAGATCAGTTGTTGATATTTGTAGGCATGATTAAAAGTTTGAGATTCCAAACATCTTTATAAATTTAATAGATTTCCCTCACAGGCTTAACACAATTACTAGTCTTAATCCCCAAACACCTACTGAAATCCCTACCATTGGTTCCTACAGAATCAGTGTAACTAAAAGTAGAATTTAAAAGTAACTAAGTAGAATTTTAGCATAAATTCTACACAAGCACTGAAATTGATGCTAGATCTTCAATATTAATTATTTTTGTAGAAAATGTTCACAAGTGATGACAACTGAAGGAGTTTATATCATTTTGCTGACTGCATACATATTTTAAAAGTGCTCTGTATAAAAAAGCTGGATGATACATGACACTAAATCTAACAGCACCATCTCATTTTTCATAGCCAATTTGGAGTTAATGTGATAAGTAATATGTACATATGCAAATCAAAGCTCTTATAAATGAAAAAATACACAATAATCTTTACTTAAATAAGTTTAAAAAAACCCACCTCGTGCTGTTTTCCTACACATAACATTTTGCTGCAAGTAAAATTAGACAAATAAGACATTTCCCCTAGCACTGCATTTTACAGATAATTTATTTTCCAAGCATTAGTGCCAAGCCCCAGCAAGATCTCTTAACCAGTATGTGTTATCCATTGCCATTTCTCTTCTTTTTTTTTCTCTCACTGCAACTATCTTAATCATGAAGAATGCTCCCCCCCCCAAAGTTATCATTGAATTTGTATATAAATATTTCAAAGTATTTAGTCAATCACATATGAGCTGCCATTTTAATAAGTTTACAACAGTTACATGTCCTTCTTGTTCTCTTATAATGCTAACAGTGTACGTAAATCTTTTATTTCCTCAGTATTCACAGTAGATACTCATTATCTAACTTGTTCTGGAATATCAGAATCAAGATGCATGTCAAATGATGACAAAGTATACCAAGAAATAAAAATACTAGAAAATGTCATTGAGACAGAGTAAAGCTTTCAAGACATTTTTCCATTAAAAAAAAAAAAAAAAGCCCATTTCTGAAACTGAAACATTTCATTTAATTTGACATATCTAGATTTTGACAGACTTTCACCAAGTTCAAAACAGGGTGTGGAGGGACTTCTTTCTGCCTTCCTGGTGTCTTTAACTCTGAAACTCTTTAACTTTATATTCTTGTCAATTGCTGAAGTTGTGACATTTGTGATGAAAAAAATCAATTTTCCTGAAGAGCTGCAGGATCCAGGAACTTTAATTCAACAGAAATTTAAAAGAGATTCCAATCCAGACTGAAACTGAACCAAAACCAAATAGATGTATTTTTGGAAAACTGGAAATCTAGATCCTCATCCCATTCTCATTTCAGAAGAAAAAGAATTACACAGTAGTGTTCAGCTGAAGAAACTTTGGAAATCTTACTGTAGCTTTTGGAACTTCCCCATTTGATAGAGGCTACAGAGAAATAAATAGGAAGAAAGGATTAGATGAAAGTCAAGGAGATGTTTTTATTGATTTTAACTAAAAGATCTTCCCATACCCCTTTACAAAGAAAGACAAGCAGAACTACTACCATGGTACACAGTCTACTATATGATATAGGAAGGAAAGGCTGTAGATAAACAATTTTGGGTCTGATATAAAAAAGTAATAGGTAGGAATGATATAAATGATTAAAGTCTTTAAAAGAAAAAACAAAAGACATAGTAGAGTATGGTGATGATGACAAGAACATACCCTGTAACGACGACTTAAGAGAGGAAATATTGAAAGGGACAAATTAAGGGAGATGAAAAAGTAGATCATCCTGCAACAGCAGTCAGATAAGAAAGGTTTAATTGAAAAAGGAGAAAAAGCAGACATAAAGAAAGAAATCTTATTCAAAACCTGATGAAAACCTGATGACTCTATGAGGAATGCTAACACAAAGTTTCAGAATCATGGCTCTGAAATGTACTTCAAGGTGCAAAAGAACAGTCTCAAAACCAGAATACTTTTACATATGATCAAAGTGAAGCTGTGTGTGAGCTAATAGCATCCTTGCAACTAAGAAACAGGGTATCAGAGCTCAGTCAGTCAAAAACCTGGCCCAGATTATGTATTCACATAGGCTGGTCTAGCAAGGAGGATGCAATTGCTCACCCTCTCCAGACCAGTTATCTATTCTGGTAAACTGTTTTAGAAGAGAATAGATGTGAAATGCCTGAAAAGATTCAAGGTACTCCACATCTTTCATACGTGTTCCTGTTACATTATACACTTTAAATATTAATATTGGCAGTGATTAAGAGATATAAAATACAGGAAAATCATGTTAATTATAAGACTTTGGAAATATTTTATGAGACCGTCCCATGAACCAATGCTGAAGCGTTGGCTTCTCTGTATTTAATGAGGTTAGGTTATTTTTTCTGGTGTGAGATAGGAAGTGTTGTCTAAGGAAAGAATGAAAAATCTCTTGCATATTTTAAATTAAAGACATAAAGATATGGAGAAAATGATAGAAAAATGGTGGCTTCTTAAGTTTACATGTGACATCTGAACTTCTGTTACTTACTGCCCGTGCTCTCATGGACTACTCCACTGCTGAGGTAAAAAGGTTTAAGCTCATCTATTTTACCTTGCAACTGAGTTTCATTAAGTAGAAAGATAATTACAATGATTCATCCAAGGTGGGATAATCTAGCACGTCACCATAGCCATTTCAGTTTAGACTTCTTTATCATTTAAAGAGCATTCCTGCAATAAAACCAAAAATAAATGCATAAAAACCCTGTTACTCCATTTGTCGTAGATCCGTGTTGTTCTAGTTCTAGAGAAGGAATTACAGTTTGAGATCTTGTGTAATAACCCCTAGCATCTTAACTACTGAACCTCCAAAGTGACAGAACCATTTACTTGAATGTGCAGTTGACCATTCTTGAACTTTTGTGTCCCTTTTGCAAAGTCAGGTTCATTAATTTTAAATTCTTCTAGTTAATTCCTCCTTCCCTCTAAATGCTTCCTTCGTATGTTGACATTGGTAAAGAAATGTGAGCACAAAACTGAAGTAGCAGAGTAGAGAATTAAAACCCACCAGAGATCAACTGAAGACCAATTATACACGTTTTAGTAGGCTGAAACTTGTGTTAACCAAAAATGCAAAATCATTCCATTTCCCTGGAAGACACTTCATTATACACAATAGATAAGCGGGTTCTGATTATTATGTTTGGATAGGATTTGCGTGTATATTTTCCATATATTTCTACTCAAAGCTTTATCTAACCAGAGGACATAATTGTATTCTACAGGCATCTGGAAAATGTATATAGGAGTCAAAATTTGTCTAAATGAAAAATTGATTATTCTTCCAGGAGAAAGTTTCACTTTTTTCTTTGTTTTTTTTTTTCTTCTGAGTCTTCATACTAAAATCTCTCAGGACAGCTGATAAAAAGAACTCGAAGTGTCTAATCTATAGACTTATAAAGAACTGCAAATAACATGCACGAGAAGTCATAATTCACAGAAGACAAAGAAAATGGTCTACATTTCAAGTAATGAATCAGGCTCTTCTCTTATTTTAACTTTTATTCAAGTTTGGCAGGTTTAGCGAGTTTTGAAACACTGCACAACTGATTTGGTCTTTTTATTTAATTTTCTTTTATTTTTTAGAAATTGTGATTTAGTCTAATATACTGTCATGATCCCCAGCAGAATGATATACATCCCTTATTGCTTCTCCATAATGTTCAACAGTAGGTGATCATTTTTTTTCAAAAGGTGGCAAGCCATGTTGCAGAAAGGAATAGAGTTTCTCCCATCCAAGCTGATTTTATTCAACATTTCTTTAGGTTTCTTCTCTTCTGTTCGAAGCATTTTAATAGCTCACAGTGTCAGCTTAGGCCCAGGTTTTCCAAGAGACTTGCTCAGATACCATGTACCAGGCACTCAGCATTGCCACGCTATATATTAGACACTAAGCTCTGGAAATGGATTTCAACTCTACAGTGGAGACCTCAGTTCCTTATATACAGGAATGTCAAGGTTTAGGCTGGGCTGGCCACTAAACAAACAACAGATGCTCTCTATTAACCCCTCTCCCTCCTCAGAAGGGAACGGAAGAGAGAGTAAGGGAGAAAGACTTATGGGTTAAAAAAAAAACTAAAACAATGTTAATGAAATGTTAACAATAAAAAGAAAATACAACAATATTAATAAGAAAATAATGAACTTTATACAAATATGTACAAAATCAATTTTGAGCTCCCAGGATGATGATCACGTCACCAGCCAGCAGTGGGAATGGACTCAGCAGCAGACAGGAACTGGATTCAAGAACTGGATTCAGGTACACACAGGTCAGGATCAAAGGTGGAAGAATGAACAGAGTCCTCCTCAGATGCTGGCCATTGAAGAAGCAGCAACTTGATCCCTTTGATCCCTGAGCTTTTACATGGGATGGAACAGCCATTGATAAGTTTTGGGTCACCTGTCCTGTCCACTCCTCTCCTCTATGCTCTTCTGCTTCCAACCTCCAGTGGGACACATAACAAAGTTGACTGACCTTGGTTGTTACAGCAATAAATATTAGCAAAAGCCTCTCTGCATAGCATTCCTTGATACTAACTATAAACATCAGGCCTTATCTCTGCTAGAAACAGACACTGTTACTGTTAATTTCAGAGAGTGCAGTCAGTTAGAAGATACTTAACTGAAAAGTAAAATTACTGAGAAAGGAAATTGGGTTTGTTCTGTCTCAAACCAGGACAAGGAGTCAGTGTTTAGTTTCACAGCACCCTATACACTGAACTGACAACACCCAACAGTAGACACTGAAAGGAAAGCTTTGGCAGCCAGCACCACTCCCACCTTGGTGGCCCAGGCAAGGACCATCATTCCATTGCTCCACAAAAACACATGACATTTCTTTTTTGCGCAGATGACACTCAGGTCAGCATCTCAGTCAAGTTGCAACCCTGGAGTTGGCTACATAGATCCAGTTCTGAGGTGGTTTGAACCATACAACCTCTCGTCCTATAAATTTTTTAATCACACCCAGTTAGAGCGTACCGGAATAGTGAAATTTCTATCCTTCTTGACATTATAAAGCCATAATAATCATCTGGAGCAAGCAAGAAATTTGACAGGATAGTCCCAAATTAGAAATAAGTAGTGAAACATTGACCACCTTAACTTCCAGTAAAACATCACATACTGAGATGTAGCTCCATCATTCCTTATTTTTATTTGACCTATGCCGCAAATAAACCCAATGTAGCCTAATAAGTATCTTTATATTCATATATCTTGTATACATACACTTAGAGTTTCAAAATATATATTTTCTGGATTTGATTATATGGCCTGTAAATGTGATTTTATATTGACTGTATTTCAAGATCCCAACTATTAACTTTTATGAATACCAATGCCATAAAAAAGCCAGATTCAGAATAATTCTGGCATTTGTCTTTTTAACGCAGGGCTTTCTCTTTTTATTGTACGTTTTGGGGAGATTTGCTGGTTAGGATTCCTTTTTGCTTATGTTTTCAATATGACTTTGCCGGCATCCTACAAGCTCATCTCAAAGAGTTAACTCCTAGTCAAATAATATCCTGCTCTGAAAGCCTTTGATATGCTAATACAGCAATGTAAATTTCAGACTTGAATTCAAATTAATATACAGCAATTACTTACAAACACAGGTGAGGCTCTTTCAGTTTTAGAGTCCCTATTTACAGATCAAAGACACGGCTTAGCCCTGACATCAAAGATGTGATTTAACCTTTTGAATTTGATCACAAAGAACAAACCAGAGTTACAATTAAAATAATTTTTAATTGTCAATAAAAAAAAATATGAAAAAAGTCATGTTCAAGTAGTCAAAGGCAGCAACTCTTCAGATTAGAAGTAGCAAAAAGAGTAAATCCCAGCCTTCAAGTAGGAAAACACAAGGCAGATTCTTAGCAGAGCTACTCATAAGCTCCACTATGGGTGGTGGACTAAATTCTTCAAGCTGTATCATAAAAAGTACTCCAGTAAACAAATCCACTGACATAAAGAGTACACCCTTCAGAGGAAAGAACTTTCTATTACAATGCTGGCAGAACCCCACCTAGAACGTATTATTTTAGGATATGACCTTAAACAGTTTTATGGATACACATCATGCTAAAGAGCATTTTCATAGGAATAAATGGAGATTACTCTAGAATACTGTAAAATGTGTAAATGCAAGATCAGAGACTTAATTCCTCTTTCAAGTTTACAAGCAATTCAGGAACAAGTCTTATGTTCTGTATATATGTTAACCAACCTTCAGTACTGAGTAAATAATTTCAAGAAATAATCCTCTTTGCTTCTCCATCAGTCCTTTACTTAAAATGTTCAGCACTTATATTCATGTTGCATAGAGTCATATGGCAAAACCATATTGTTTATCTTCTTCAGTCTGGTCTCAAAAGCTTTAAAGAAAAAAATAATGAATTGTCAGTAAAAATTATTAATTTGCAGCAGGTTTCAAATACATTTGAATAAGTATTATTCAAGATAAAAACCTATTACCTCAATCATGAACAACAAATAACGCCACAATAGATTTACTCCCCTCTTATATGTCTGTCTTACAAATTGGGGCATTTTGTTTTACTTTTTATGCCTTGTTCCTTAAATCCACATAATATGTAAGTTTTGCAGATTCCTTCTGCATGGCATGGGGCCTGGGACTGCAAAAGAGTACTCAAAGCATCTTTTTAATCCCACCCCATCAGCCAGCAATATCCAGTATAGCACGTATACATCAAGTCACGTGGATGGGTTGAGGTCAGATGTCTGCAGTTTCTCTATCCAACTGCAATTGTGTCCTGCAACACCTTCAGGACTTGACCTTTCCCATCCTAATCACGCACATAAAACTTTCAGCAAGTTATTATCAACTCACATCTTGATCATTGCAAGCTCCTTTTCTCTGGCTCTTGAAGGTCCTCAGCCTTTAAGAAAGCTGAAAAAAAGATTCTTTTCCTTAGCCTGCTTCTTCCTAGAGGCAGCCCCTTTACACAACTCTTATCAGTTTCCATTTTCCATAACAGCAAACAGAAATTAGTTTCATGCCGTTCCATGTTTCTCATTTTTTAGCCCACTCATTCTTGAATGGAAATTGCTCAGGTGGTATTGCAGTGGCAGCTCCCACCACAGCCTGGTTGATGATGCCAACCTCCTGTTTGCTTTGCATGTCTTTACATGTCTTTTCCCTTTTCCCATCTTAAATTCATCCACATCTTTCCAATAACTTAATCCTGATGCCTTCAAACTCTTTCCAGATAACAACCTTTAACTCTGTGTGTGTAAGGTCCCAGTTCGATTGGTCCGGAGGGGTTTGCAATGATTCCAAGGGTGTGATTAAGATACAAATGACATCAGATGCTGTTTATTGTAGCTTTACTATTGTTACCTTAAAATAATGCCAAATGGTGATAGAAAAAGGCAAAGGTATAGGAAAGAAGGAAAAGAGAAGCAGTATTATGGAATGCATCAAGAAAGATCACCACCAACAAGATCTTGGGTCCACAGGTCCACTTCGGTCCACGACGCATGACTTGAAGGTCCTCTGTAGCCAACAGCATACCGTTGATCCATGATTCTCAGGTCTCTCGAGTTGTAGAGATGGCAAGGGTAAACGATGGTGAGGGTTCCATTTGCCATGGGATGCAAGGGTAATTTATAGTCCCTGTTGACTCACAGTTTAACCACTCAACATGACAGTTACCTGTGCTCGTCCAATTACTGTCCAACGCTGTTGCTGTGTGAGCACCCCTTGCCTCTGTCCTCTGGGCAATGCTGGGGCCTGCACTGCAGATGAGTTGCAGACGAATTTCTTGGGGCAAATAAGATACAGTTGTTTTGAGAACCAAGGACGTACCTCCTTTGACGCCATGTCATGGACACAGGTGGTAGGTATCTTGCAGCAAGCAAGCTTTGAGGCATCCCATTTTCTGTCGGTTCTTGTGTCCAGTTTCTCACAGTGTGGTATAATAAACAGCTGCACTCCATAGCGTATGCTGCCCCATCTCTGTACACCCATGTGTTTTCTCCTGCCCTACACTGTGAGCCAGTTGTGATGAAGAGGAGTTGCTTGATCCTTTTTTCACTTAATGTAGTCCTGATCAATGGCTAAGACCCTGGCACACTACCATGCTAATTGTAATGCCTTCTAATTTGGAGCTGTTAAAAAGCTGCACTTTATTTTCACAGCGAAAGGACTAAATTCAGCTTCCACCACAGTTAGTAGCTTTGAGCATCATAAGACAGAGCTGTTTGCTTGCTCTGAGTCAGTTTCTTTTCCTGCTTGGGGAATATTTCACACATAATATGAGTGTTTTTTCACAGTCTTGTTGCCTTGCAAAAGGTCTAGTTTGTTGGCAAGGAAATAGTTTAGAAATCTTTCTTCTCCAGGACAAACGGGGTTTTTATTTCACCCTAGAAGCATATAATAAATAACATGCCCAAGTCATCTAGGCAAGACATCATTTTTACTTTTGTCATTCATTGAGGAACTAGAAAGCTAGTACATATTTCCATTCAGCTTGTGTCAAAGATATTGGCATTGCTACAGAAGATGCCAGCCACTATTTATCGCTTTGGCATTCAGAGTAATAACATTGGTTGTGATGAACTCCGTTTGTATGGACATATTATCCTCCATATGCACTTTACTCAGAAGCTTTGGACGGTAATATTATCTGTCATATTCACCATTTCTGGCTGCAGTTAATATGGATGAACAAGAAGAACACTGCAACTTAAACTCAGCAAGTCAGAAAGACACCAAGATTATTTAGGTTTGTATTTCCAAGTAAAAGAATACCTCCCACTACTGCAAAACCTGCTAGATGAAATTCCGTTTTCTATTCAAAAGAAATATCTCAGTCCTTCAATGGCATTCAATTGTTATTGAGACATACAGCTTGTGGACAGAATCTCAAGCTTCAAAGTGGCACTCTTCTATCACCTACGGGAATCTTTGTGCGTAGTCTTTACATAACTTTGCAACTAGTAAGGTCTAGATTGAAGTTTATCTCTGCATTCTAGGGCAAGCTTTTAAATAACAACATGGAGCCCTCTTCTAACATGAGAGTATTGACCCTGCACTGCTGAAGTGTCTAGCAAACCTGTGAAAACAGACGAAGAACTGAAAACAAAGGGGTAAACTCAGGTAACGCAATGCAGAAAATCTCTTTCAGGGCAAGAATCTTTGCCAGGATGTCAGTGGAATTCACAACTGACAAAATTAAGAGCTGGATCAACCCTTTTTGTGTAAGGGCCATCTGAACTCCTGGTCACCCAAATCTGTACTCTAAGGAGCCCTCTGAAGCAGCTCTATATCGCTTAGTATGTTTTCCAGGAGAAGGAGATGAGTAATACTGATAATTCCAGTGTTCTACATCAGAACATGCTGGCATAACTTAAAAAGCATCAGTCCCTTATTTAATTTTGGATTCTCAGAATGTTTGCAAGTGTGGAGTCTCGTTAGCACTCTGCAGCAAAACATAGCAGAGAAACAATTTAGTGAAGGTTGAGCTGAAACCCCGAGAAACAATCTCGCCAGCTCTGTGGGTTATTCAGCTCCCATATGCCAGCCGTGGTAGGTGCCATTAAAAAATAAAAAATAAGTTAGTCAAAGTTAAATTTCATTCATCTCTTTACTAACCCCCCTCCTTCCAAAGAGGGACACAGTTACATTGGCTGGAAATAACTCTTCAGTTGTACTGGCTTTGTAAGCAGGAAAAAAATAATTACATGTCAATGGGCATAAAATAGAGGCAAAACCTTTTTCCATAAAGTTGAGAATTTCTGACAAAAGATGCCAAATACTCCTTGGGAACATGCTGTAGGATGATTTCTTACAAGGAAGGGGATAAGAGACATGACACATGGATTAATCTGAATAATAAATTATCCACTGTCCAAAAAGAAACAATGCAAGCAAATACAAGTGTGACTAGTCTTGCCATACTTCTTTTGTGATCCGGTTTTCTTTAATGCAATACATGTATGTTATTAATGTTCATTTTCTTGTCCAGTTGAACTGAAATGGTGACATTATCAGGAACTTGCCAACAAAAATGTCATCTAACTAGTGCACACTTATGAAAGGTAGTGTAATTTGACAGATTCAGCAATTTAGAAGATCATAAAAATAACCAGATTTTTTTCATATGCCTCTTATGCACCAAGATTTCATACCCTGATGAGATTTCAGAAGAAGAATATTTATGATCATTTGAGAAGAGCATTTCTAATAAAGTTTAGGTACAATACCTTTACTATTTATTTATTTAGTGAAATCTTCTACAAGAAGATAAGATAATAGTATCCAGTCAAAAAAAAAAAAAAAAAAGAAAAGAAAAGAAAGGAAAAGAAGTCAAAGCCTCTAATGGACTGGCAATAAAGAATCTCTTCAGAGATACAGGAATACAGGGGATGTATCAAGTCATAGAATCA
>JAOXNO010000001.1:207228861-207255009 GCA_028565335.1 Limnodromus scolopaceus
TCCAGTACCTCACCACCCTCACTGTAAAGAATTTCTTTCTAGTATCTAATCTAAATCTCCCTTCTTCCAATTTAAAATCATTGCCCCTTGTCCTTTCACTACACTTCCTGACAAAGAGTCCCTCTCCGGGTCTCCTATAGGCTCCTCATGAAGTCTGGTTTCTCATTTTAGGTTACAGTGTCTGTGATTTGTGTTTGTCACATGGAGTTTGCATAAAATGTAAAGCTCATCAACATTAAGAACCATTCACAGTGGAAAAATAATATCATCCCACCAAGTATGAAAACTGTCTCCATCATAAAATATGATAGCCCCAAAGAGCCATCAAGGAGACTTCAATTTATTCTACGGCACCAGTTGCTCACAAGTGAGTTTGATAGCGTAAACCAGATCTTGAGAGTTCATTATTTTTAGACCATGTGTCAAATCAACCAGCTCAGATACGGTGGAGACATAGAACTGGGAAGGATCCAAACCTAAATCAATTGCTCAGTGATTAACATCACTTAACCTACGTATCTCTTCTCTCCCAGCTGAATGTGAACAGGCTTATCCTCCTATTTCTGTTTTTAGGCGATCTCTACCCAGATCTATAGTACATAGGGTAACAAGAACCCTGTTCACTCCTAATTCATCTCCACCAAATTTCCACAGACTTACAACTCTGAGGAAAATATCCCAACCTTTCCTGTGAGCTACACTATGCTATATATGTCCTATATAAACACTTCAACCACGGCAAATGCAAGGTCATTTGACTTAACCCGGCAGACTTACTTAAACTAATTTGGTATGATATGATTTGGTATAAATGCATAATGTTACTCAGATATCTATACCACTGTCACATATGGATTTCTGTGAGATTTTGTGTTCATTCCATGGAACTCAAAAGTTCAAAAGATTGAATTGTGTCCAACACCTCTTGGTAGAGCAGCTTTCTATGTATCATTTCAGGTACTATCTAGCACATTTCTAACACCAAAAAAAAAAAAAGAAAAGAAAAAAGGCATTCCAGTACTAGAAAGAACAAGAAAAAAAGACTCTTCACTGTATTTCCTACTATGTTTCCAGCTTCTTGTGTGACTTTCAGCAATATCAGCCTCCCTCAGTTTCTCCTCAATTTCACCTCAGTTTTCATCCATAAAAACAGCATTAAATCACTTTCTTCACAAGAGCATGGTGACACTTCTAAAGCAGATAGAAAACATTAGATAAAAAGTGCCAGAAACATGCAAATTACTCTTAGCAGAGCTGTTTTTGTTTCTAGCTCCCTTCCCCTTTGCTGCTTCTGCTATTGTTTTGTGTTTTCCTCATCAGAATAAAACTAGGGAATACAAGAAGAAACCTCATGACTTTGCAGTGTTTCATTTGTTTGTTTATTCGCTTGGGCAGAGTCTTTCTGATGGAAATCAAGTCCAGGCTTCTCCTTCTAGACAAGGTAGCTCTGCACTGCATTTTTTAGTGTCTTTGTTATGCAAGAAATGTGGGCTTGAAAAGAGCTGTCATTGGGCTGATTGAATTGTCTGGGAGAGAGTTAAAATGTGCCCTGAGCTGATTAGGCCAGCCAGTGTCAATGACAGAGTAAGAGCAAAAGATTTAGCATCAGAGAAATTGCAAGGTTTATCTGGGAGGAGAAGTGGAGTGCTCAGCACTATTTGCTTTTAAGCAACAAAATATTTTGCTCTAACACTGCTGAGCACATCATACATTTACGGTTGTACTATGCTGGGGCACGCACATGTATTTTTCATGCTGCACGCTCTGACTGACTTGCAATGTTTGTAATAACCTGAATTTTCTGGCTAGATTGAAACAAAGCCACAAAATTGAAAACTAGACAGCCCAGCAAAAGAATAGCTCATGGAGCAGTCCTGGAATATGTTCTGTCCACAGAGGTCAGCAGTCTCAAAGGACACAAACTCGGAGCATCCTTTGGGCAGGACATAGTAAGAAACTTCATGACAGCAAGGAAAACCATATTTATGCCATAATCCAATAATAGCTCAGACAAATGACCCTGAGTCTGCACAGTTCACTCAAAACTTTAATGCTAAGCAGAAAGCAGACACAACAGGGAGTATTCCCACTGTCTAACTTAGGTTCCTAGAGTCATGGGGGAAGGTTACTCTCTTTATCTACATGCTCTTAATCATGCTCTGGAGGACAGTATAGTTGCCTCTAGAGGGATCATGAAATGTCTTCTTGGGCATTTTGCTGTGACGGCAATTTTAAACAGAATTGGTATGCACGAAATGGATGTCAACAACTTATCTCAGAAATGCTTGCTTTTTTGTATACCCAGTAGTTAAAACAACCACAGGCATTTCACCTGCACACCATTGCAAAGGCACTGCAACAGGCTAACTGTGAAGATCCACCACCCAGCAACAGAAATCAAGAGGTCTCAATCACATAACATTCAACAGTGGAACAGTGACACAGCCATCCTTAGGGCTCCCCCACTGCTGGTCTCTCTTCTCCCATAGAGTCATCTTGGTTGGAAGAAACATTTAAGATCATCAAGTCCAACCATTACCCTAGCACTGCCAAGTTACCACTAAACCATGTCTGAGTTACCTCTAGAGCCAATCTGAGGCTTTTACACATGGGGGCAAAAGCAAATTTTGGGTCCTCAGGATTGCTCACGAAGGTGGCTGAATGCACCACTTACCAGCCAAGGGGAAAAACTGCAGAGAGTTTTAGTTGTGGGCAAAAGGGTATAGTTATAGGGTCAACGCGACTATGACAGAGAGCAGCATTTCCAGATGCAGAAATACTGTTCACTCAGCTTCCTTCAGCCCATCTCCTCTTTTAGATTTACCGCTGCACATGTGGTGAAATTATTCCACTAGTACTGAAGCTGGGAGATGGTTTGGTCAATAATCATGTACTTGTTTGCATTATGTAGTGATCTTTCCTATGATGGATTGTACTCTTTGTTGTTATTACAAAAATAATTTGAAAGGTACCACACTTCTTTTCCTCCTTTAATCATACACCGTTTCTGGTTCCTTGTTTTTCTCAGGACTCAAATTTCATAATGGCAAAGGCAGAAAAGTGATATTTTCAGAGTAAAGTTGATAGAGACAAGAATCCCTTCATAGTAACATTTGCTATTGCAGGGATTGAAAACAGTGGTGGTGTTCTCAATCATTCCTGTTACCTTGTGACACATGCTAGGTTGTGTTTTCTGATGCAGTATTATCAGCCTAAAGTTTGTCACAGGGTGATGAAAAGTATTTTGCACTCTCTGGTGCAGAACAGACATCCTGTGGCTCCATCTACACTATTATTTATTACTTGCATGTAGTTCTGTTGGATTGCTGCTTCCTACTCCCATGAGACAGTGCCTCCTTCTGCATGGTTGTGCCATGGTGAGCTAGGCTTAAACATTATCTACTTCAAAAGTGTGCATAGATTTGAAAGGTATTTAGAAAATAACATATCTGTGTTCAAAAACATTTGCATGAAGACAACTTACCTTATCTCAACATTCCTGACTTTTAGTATAGACAGACCATAGAATTTCTAATTACAGCTTTCACAATTAGCGTTATGTGTGCCTGCGAATGGTGGTTTTAATGTTATTGCATTAATACATGGCAAGGGGACTGCATACTTCACTTCTGCAAGCTTTAAAAAGATTGCAGTTGGAAGTCAGACTGAAAACTGAATTTCATTAGTTATGGTACAAATTTGTAATATCCTGGATAGGTAACAATCTGAATACACAGGACAGACCAAGGATAGGAGAATACCTATCACAGAGAGGTGAAATGTGTTGTTCAGAGTGATGCGTAAGGTTAGTGGTTGAGCCAGAAATAGAACTCAGGTGCAGACCTACTTGGAGAAGGCCATGGAATGACAGAGGCTATAACCCCCTCTTCTCCCTGCTGCCTTTAGCACTGTTCAGCCCAATATACCATAGCAGCTTCCCAGCTTCCCCTCATCCCAAAGTCAAATTGAAATCAAGGTCTTAAACACCCAGATCAGTCTCCCGTTGTGCATTATCCCCAATGTCACAGCCCAAATCAGTGTCATCATATGATAAAATTAGGCAGAAAGGAGATAAATCACAGGGTTGCAAGTTTTACAGGCTGGACTTACAGACTAAATATTGATTGTTCCATTTCCATAACACCCAGGCTGCATGGGATCATCATGAATATATTATGGATGACACTTGGGTCAGGGTGTTGTATTAAGATATTTGGACCGCTCCCCAGTGCCTGAGCTGCCTTGAGCAAACTACACAGCACAGACACTGTGCTGCACACATATCCTAAATAACAACACTGAGATGTGCTTGAAATTAAGAGTGGCAGAATAATTGAGTAGCAATGTGGGATGCGATTAACTGTAATGAGATGACACTGACCAAAATGAAATTCTGAACTGAATGATTTCCTAATAGCAACAAGGCTATTGGAATGCAGAACTAACCCTCCATACAAAATGCTTTACTTTTTCAGTCATTTATCTCATTGCAATCACCTGAATGAAAGTCAGGGCAGGACCTGAGATTGCAAAAGGACAGTTTGCTGGTGTGCACATGGGTGTTATATACAGCAGAGCAACTGAGTGTCTTAAATAATCGTTTTAATAAATAGCCAGTATGTATTTTAAAATGTGGTTCCTTCTTATTACCCAGCCATATAATTCATAAATGCAGTGGCAGCAGCCAGTCTAGGGGGACTCACAGGAGGTGAGAACAAACAAATGAAAGCAGCAGCAGAGAAACTACACAGAATCACAGAATCATAGAATGGTAGGGGTTGGAAGGCACCTTCGGAGATCATCTAGTCCAACCCCACTGCCAGAGCAAGTTCGCCTAGAGCAGGTTGGACAGGAATGCATCCATGTGGGTTTTTAATATTCAGAATAAAGGAGAAGGAGACTCCACAACGTCTCTGGGCACCCAGTTCCCGTTCTCTGTCACCCTCAAAGTAAAGAAGGTTTTCCTCAAGTTGAGATGGAATTTCCTGTGTTCCAGTTTGTGCCCATTGCCCCTTGTCCTGTCACCAGGCACCACTGAAAAGAGTCTGGCCACCCACCCTTTAGATATTTATAAGCATTTGACATATAAATATTGATGAGATCCCCTCTCATCAGAAGTCTTCTCTTCGCCAGGCTAAATAAAGCCAGGTGTCTCAGCCTTTCCTCATAAGAGAGGTGCTCCATTCCCTTCATCGTCTTAGTAGCCCTCATTAGACTCTCTCCAGCAGTTCCCTGCCTTTCTTGAACTGGGGATCCCATAACTGGACACAATTCTGTCTACTCACATAAACAGAACCCAGGAATTGCAGCCAAGCTGTATTTTCAAAAATGTATCTTCAATAATAAAGGACATAAAGCAAAGGAAGTGAATGAGTTGATACGGTCTGCAAAAATGGCAAAATTCCTAGAACAATGAAGTGTGGTGTCTGATGGTTCTTACAGATGAGAGTAAGTGGGTTTTATTTTTATTCCAGAACTAAAAGCAAATGAAGGAAAATGAAACGTCAACACCTACATGTAAATTTGGAAATGTTAGAGATTCTCCATTAATTGACAGGATGGGCTGTGGGATGTCTGACCCTACATGACTGGAGAGACTGCTGAGAGAAAAATTTCACCCTGGAGAAATGCATCTTAGTAGTAAGGACAGCAAAACTGTCTGGGGAAAAGTTCCAAACAATGCCAATCATCGGTTTGGAACAAATACGGTCAAACAAAAGGTCGGAGACAATGTAATAAGCAGAAGCAGAATGACCAAGAGGACAGATATTCAGTTAATGTCTAATGGAAAGCAAATCAAAGGCAGAAAGAAAGTGTCCAGACAGAGTGCAGCCATGAGAGGGAATGGACCATGGCAGCCTGGACAAAGACAGCAGAATATGTCGCAGTTCAGAATAAAAAGCTTCCTGGGAAAAAGAAGGATGGCTTTCTTGCTGCTATGCGATGAGGTGGATGGAGAGTTTGACCCACAGAAGACATGAAATGAGAGCAGCAATATTAGGAGAAATCTGACTAGCTCTTAATGAGTTACTGAAAAGCTTTCTGAGAAAACAGGCAAATTTGAAACCAGAAAAAGCTAGTAAAACTAGCTTCTTTGGGGTTTTTTTTGCCCTTTTCTTCTAAAGAATAATGAACTAATGAAAGCTGGTTCACAGTGTCTGCAGAGCATCAATTGAAATATGCCTATTCAGTTTTTATTGACACAAAGAGCCTGATCTGGTCTACTTTGAAATCTTAATAACTGTTAAGGGTTGCTGAATTTAGACTAACAATGCTAGACCAAAATATTTTCTTGAAAAGTAGGAAAGAAATAGAAGGGTAAGTTTGAAAAGGCAGGAGAATTTAGGAGGAGGTACTTCTGTTTTAGCACAGAAACTGAAAAATTAGTTAAAAGTAAATAAAATATCTGATCCCAGTATTTAATATCCTTTGCTTACATAGAAAAATATTTAGAGGGGCATCTGAAGTGCCACCTGCTACATTTTGTATTTTTTTAAACTGAAAAAGCAAACCACTTCTACTGTCAAGTAGAAAGTGAGAAAAGAGAGAAAGAACAAAGAATGATGAAAGTATTTACTGATGAAACAGGTTCAGCTTAAACCTAAAAATGTCAGTACTCTGTGTTAATTAAATCCTTAAAAGTAATTTGTTTTTAAAGACAATATTAATTAGAGAACCCTCATGAGAGAAGACACTGAGAGTTGTACCTGAAACGATAGAGGTTTTCATTGCGTGGCTGGTTCTCAGATCTCACTGACACAACGAACCCAACTCAAAACATTCTGAAAAACAGCCTCACTCCACAGATCGTATTAAAAACAGGGACACAGCTTCTCAAATTACATATGCAGGATGGGAGGAGTGGGAAGATGGGAAAGGTGGAGAAAGGAAGTGCCACATAATTTCAACATGCCCATCAAGCCAGCTTTCCAAGACTCTGCTAGCGCAGACATACAGCCAGGATTGTTCAGCTGCTGCAGGCAACCTGCTGCTGTAGGCTCCTATCTAGGTGACCTGTATTCACAGCTCCTTCTCCTCTTTTCCTTTTTTCCTGTTCCTGTTTTATCCAACCTTGCATAAACAATTGTAACCCGTACCTTTTTCAAACAGAAGATCATTCCCCCTAAAGGACAATAATATCTGCTGCGTCCTATTTTTTCCTACACAGGCATTTTTGGCTTCCAGAGGTGATATCTTAGGCTTCTTGAATTAGTAGACACAATCATACAAACGTAAGCTTTATGCATTTATTTATATGTGGTCTTTATATCTGATCTCTTGAACTGAGTAGGTGATGTAGGTGAGAGATTGTGCAATGTCTGTCCTTCATGAGTAGTTTACAAAACTTCTGGGTATTTTGGTTTGTCTTCTACTGAGAGGGGATTTGGGTTTGTTCCCCTACAAAAGCCCTAAACTTGTTTACTACACTAACTCACAATTCACTAATGAAGTGATGCATGTTATCAGCCACCTCATTTGTATACGATGTTTGCACTTTTTAGGCTACTTCCTCTACACATGAAAAGGCCTTCAGCTGGAACACAGGACAAGTACTAGCAACTTTCAAAGGACTTTTTTTACATGCTGAGAGTTTTGGAGAATTTATCGTGACAGAAAGCTAGACAATGAAAACTCACTGGTGGGGGAATACAAAAAAATCAGACACGATCTGAGCTGGAGACGGATTGGACCTCAGATTTTATGTTTATTTTTTTTTCACAAATCTCAGAACTTACACAATGCTTACTTTGATGTGAAATCAGTTTTCATCAAGACATTCTAGAACCTTCAAAAGGAGAGTCTATAATGATTTGACTGGCAAACCTTTAAAACGGCAAAGCAAATGGGTGTCACTGAAATATATTTTTGCCTAGGTGGAACGTAAGGTGGTTACAACTGGTTTCCAGAAGCCCCTTTAATTTGCATATTTATTTACTGCATTTAAATTTTCCTGGTATTTCATAGGTCTAATTTCACACTTGCCTCCATCAGCTTTGTGCTCTGCTTGTAATTTGAAATTCCAGTAATCTGTTTTTCTACTTCCTTCCTTGGGTAACAATAAAACCTCCATCTGTGTTAAAAAATTAATATTGATGTGCAGATTGAGTATAAAAATGTACCTAGACCAGCTTCAAACAAGTCCTGGTGATTTCATTAAATCTTTTTAATAGCCACTGTCAGTGGGAACTCTGTGTTCTCAGAGAAAATGACTTGCTGTATTTCTTCCAAATCATTATTTGATTTTTAAAGCAAACCAGCCCCAAGCTAAAATAATAGACAATTAGTTTGCCCACAGTCAAATTAAGATTTGTCAGCTAAGATCCTTTATGGGACATGCACTAGATGCACCATGTCTTACTTTAAAACAAGAAATTCCACTTTGTAGGTTAGTTTCACTGATTGTCCCATTAAAAAAATCTTCTGTATTAACTGGTTCAGTTATTGCTTTAACAGTTTTATCTCAGAGTGGGAAAGGATTATACTGATCCAACGACTTTTATAGCTCTTTTTCTTTAGATTATTAGGAATACTAACTGAACTGTGATTACAGCAATCAAACATTACAAACACAGTAGTTGGACCAGCATAAAATGTAATCTGGAGAACTCTCATGATTTATTCAAGGTGCTTCCCACGATCTGTGCATTTGATCAGGAGATAAATTCAGATTGCTTCCTCTCCATTTCAAATTGGGAAATATATGTGATAGATTCCAGTAGAGAAGTGAATAAGTAATATTCAGACTGCAGGTCAGGTAGAAAATTCATAAAGTTTACTCAGAATTTTTCAGGATAACATGAACACACAAATGCGTTATTTTCCCTGCTGCTAATAGGGAAGCTCTCTCTCAGCTAGGACTGTATACATAAGTTATCATGAGATGAAGTAGGGTATGGATTTAGAAGTACATCAGCTGCTCTGTGAGCATCAGTTCCCTGGAAGCACCCTTTTATCCTGCAATAAGTTGGCATTGTTTGCCCCTCAGAGAAAGTGAGAGGTTGCTCAGGGTTATTATCATGAAGCAAATCCCCTGTTTTTCTTTGTGGCAGTTTTTTTGGGTTACTGCATGCCAGTTTACCAATTAGAACCAATAAGCATAGATTATTCTTTTTACTTCTTTCTACTAATTTTATTTTCAGCCAACTCCCTGCCGTCTTGCCGACTCTGCCAATTTGTCATGAATCCCGATTTAGGATACTACCATTTGTAGCAAGTAGGTGATTTAGAAACACTGTGAAAAGTGTTAGAAAAGCAATTTTAATATGCTGCAAAAGTGTGACTTAGCAAAGTTTGAGGACAAGGTTCACTTATGAAAGATCTTCCATTGGTAAAAGGTCTCTCTGACTCGAGAAACAACCTTGAGTGGTGGCCCAGCTCAAGGGGAGATCATCACCATGCAGCTACACTGCCTAGCAGAGAGAGCTGAAAGAAGGCTCAGTGAGGTTGTCATATTTATGGGACAAAGTGATTGGCTCATAGTCGAATTACGTGCAATGGAAAAGGTATGCATGAGACTCCTTGTACCCACAACTTTCTTTGATTCTTGATAAATGAGTCCTGGAAAAGTTAACTGTTATTTATGCTTTAATCACATGATCAGTATTCCAAACACATCTATATTGGTGTTTACCGTGTCCTTTGTGGGTTTTCAGAGAACTGGTTAAAACTAGAGGAATTCTTGGCCCGGCTACAGCTCAGGCCTTTACCTCTTTCGGAGCCTGCACCAAACTGGCACTAGTTTAGTTAAGGGGTCAAGCGCATCCACCACACTTTTCAATAAAACCACTTTGGTGAATATATCTCTCTTTTTTTTAACTGACTTATCAAAGGCTTAACACCAACCATATCTTTAAGGTCTTGCTAAGTGTTGAGCTGAACGGGCTGCTAAAAGTAAGAAACATGTCACTTAATTTTATTTATTTAAAAGTTAGGCATCCTGTTTAAAGCAATTACCAAGGATCCTTGTGTCAGTAGACAGGTGAGATCTCATAACAGATCACAACAAAAGTCCATCTGCCTTAGTATCTTATCTTTGCCAGTGCTCACAGCAGATTCGTATGAATAGAGAGAACTTATAGCAACATTCCCCCAGAATATTCTCCCACTTTCCAACATTTTCTGTCTCAGTGGATTACGTATTTTTATTTATATCCTGCATGGGGTTTTCTTGCAGGAATATATCCAGTATGTCCTTCACCCCACATCAATTTTTAGCATCCCAAATGTCACATGGGGCAGAGTTCCTGTGCTTAAACACCTCCTGTGGGAAGAATCAAATTCTCCATGTCATAGAAGTCAAAGACTTGTTAGGCATCTCTTTTCCTGACCTGATATGCTTAGTGCTTCCATCAGTGGAAGCCACTCCATACATCCATACATCCAACATTCACATTGCCCTTCTCTGAACTTTCCCCAGTTCTCTCATATCTGTTTTGAGAAAGAAACAAAACTATAAACAAGATAAAGATGAACAGTGGATTTGTGCAGTGAATAACTGAACCATCTGTCTGTCAAGACGTTATCTCAGTTATTATGTTTCTACAGCATATGATACAATCAGGCTCTGATCTACCTTCTGACAACAAATGCTATCGTAACATAAGTAATAATAATAAAATGTAACAGGGTTCTGATGATACACACCTTGAAAAGGATGCTCTGGTACTGAAATTATATTTGTAAACACCTATGAAAATATTAGATGATATATTTTGAAAGGTACATGCATTTTAATCAGCATATATTGCAAGTGGTTGGGCCATGGTTATGAACACTACTTTTATCAGTTTCAAAGGATTGTTTTAAAGGGATTTCTGCAACTGGAGAGACTATTTTTGTTTTTTATTCCTGGGCATGCAGTTGGTAGATGAATCTGTCTCAGGACTGCAAAGGAGTTTTGCAGTTACCTCTCCAGTACAGTATCTGGTTATTCTTGGGGGCCCTCTATGGCAGTATAATACAAACCACTAGCGTCAATCCATCATTGATAATGCACAGAATCCAAGGGTAAACCTGAAGGTTTCATAGCTTGAAGAGTGCAATAAATTGGCACTGTGTACGTGCATCAGCGCACCTGGCTTCTCTTAGAGACATCTCTGCAAGATTTGCTTGTGAATTGGGGTAGTAATAAGATACATAGAGCTGGCACACAAAACCCACCAGTTCATTCATGTGTCTTCAACAGTACTCCAAAGTTCATAGAATGACAGAATGATAGCATGATAGCATGATAGAATCATAGAACCATAGAATGGCTAGAGTTGTAAGGGAACTTAGAGATCATCTTGTTCCAACCCCCCTGCCATGGGCACGAACACCTCCCACTGACCAGGTTGCTCATAGCCCCATCCATCCTGCCCTTGAGTTAAGCAACTAACCCTAGATAAAACAAAATGCTTAATTTGTCCAGAAATACTAGCATCATCGACCTATGAAAATCTGAAACATAAGTATACTGGAAAATATGAAAAAAATCTGTATAAAAAAAATATCTGTAAGTGGAATGTCAAAAAAGAGAAAAATGGAAGCATTGAAATCTTTATATAATGCTGACCAAGAATGATGTTTGCATCATTTTTGAGAGCTGATCAAGAAGAGGTGTATTTGCCGCATTTTAGCCAGGAAAAATATGTTGTTTCAAAACAGCAAAGATTACTGAAACAGCAAAAACCTCATGACATAAAATTATAGAAAATTTGAAAATTGTCTTTCTTTCAGTTCTGAAAAACAGTCACAACTACAGGTGCTCTCCAAGAATATATTACAGGTGCATTTTTACGTATATATTGCTATAGCAAACAGTTTTTCTTTCACTTAGATTAGTTACTGAAGTTACTAAGCACAGTTTACAATTTGTGTGCTGTTCTTCAGCAGTGACAGGGTTGTTTAAAAGTTGCAAGGGTTAATTCCAGTAAAGCACATGCTTGGAGAGAATATTTATTGTGCACTTGCCAGTGTTTTATTGTCTAGTGATGTTGGAAAAAAAATTATCACTCGGGCAGCCAAAGGAGCTCCTTCATTGCCTCTGAAAAAAAAAAAAGCCTCATATTTTTAACAAATATCATAATGAATGTTCCATATTTTATCACCACATTATACACCAGGGAGCATTCTGCTCCAAGCTATCACATGTCTCCCATGTTGGCTGTCCTTACTCAGCATCTTACTCATCTGCAAGAGCTTGTTCTTTCCACACTAAGCTTTTCAACCCCTTATTCAGAAATTTGATGCAACCCATCATGATATTTTTCTACATGAAAATGTGGGACAATGGAGAAAAGAGGAAGAGCTAAAAGGTTCTTCTGGATGGGACTACACACTGAAGGGTTCCTTTCCAAACAACAACATCCATTCACAGTAAAATCTCTTCATCAATTTTCTTTAGCTTCCTGGTAATCCAAAGTATCATTTTTCATATTAAATCTCTGAATTTGGGAAAAAAACCCCAACACTATAAGCACTCAAAGCTACGCTTAAGATGTATGAAACTTTTGAAATAAAATGTAATTCTAAGTTGGGGGGGAAAATATATGTAGGAGTGTAAAATAACTAAGCTTAATGAAAACCAAGATACAAGCGTGTGTTCTTTCAGTCACCGCTCAAACCACCAGAAAAATATTTTACAGTCCTTATATTGTCACTGGAGCCTCCTTCCCAGACAGGTACTATAGTGGACATCTAACTTAGCCTTCAATGAATCTCAGCAACTCACAGAGTTCAGGTGGATCCTGAATGTTGCTGAACTGGAATCTGGGACAATTCACAGCAATAATGAATGTAATATTAAAAGAAATATTTATATGCATTCATGACTTGGCAGTTCATACTTTTGATTACTTTATCGCATTATAATCTCATTTTTTTATTAGCACCAGGAAAGTAAGAAAACTATTGAAAGGTGCTCTATTCTGACTGCTTCATAGAGAATGGACGTTGTTAGATGTCTTATATGGACTTATTTCTACTAAAAGCAAATTGAAATTAAGAGCAAATTATATTCTTTTATTAGAAGAAATTGTCTCTTCACAATAGCTGCCATATCGACTACAAGTTCAGTGCTGCATCCTCTTTCAGGTATGTGACTTAGTATGATTTAGTGAACTCAGTCAAACAGGAAATAAACATTGCTTCATATAAAAGAGGTGGAAATTTATTACAGCTTTTTAGTTCAGGATCAGAAACTGTTAAATCTACTTGTCACAGCCAGAATGCAAACCATGTGCTGCGACTCAGCAACATTAATCCAAGTAGACATCTTGAAGATAGTTTTTTCTTAGTATATAGACATTTTCTTATTTATCTATTTCCTTACATCACTCCACCATCACCACCTCAGTCTTCTTTTAGCATCTTTGAGGAAAAAGCATTGTGAAATATTTTTGTCTTTTTTTTTTTTTTCCCCAAGCATATTGGGCATCCAGTCTTGTCCACAACCAGTTCTGGGAGACATTTGGAGGTGCTCCAATGTCTCCTGGCATGCCAGGAGGAAAGCAGTCAACAATAGGTTCTAAGTCTTATGCATGTGATTGGGAAGATATCCATGTAAAGTAAAAATTAATGGAGATTATTCACCTGCCCTAATTCTAAAGAAGGGATGAACAGGAAGGCTGTCCAGTCAAGGTAAAATTATAATTTTAAGAGGCTATATTATACAGCAAGAAGGTACCTCTAACTGGCGGACTCTGTACTTTACCAAGCCTAATAAAATTAGATTATCATGTCCTTCCATATACATATATATAATGTATGAATTAAAAATATATTAATTAATATATATATTAATATATTTTATTGTTAGGATATGTATCTATAAGTAAATGGAAAGGTTCAAATTCACAGATAATTTTCTCAGCAGAGTCCCATTCTGCAGGAAATTGCACAAATTTCTAACAAGAGACTGTCCACAGGGACCTTAGATTTTAGATGAACAAGGTGGACTGTGTTAGAGTAAAGAAGACACAGTGACTTCCCTCTTATCTTTCAGTATAGCAGGAATAGGTCTAAGAATAACACCCAGAACATCTGGAAGGACATATTTCAACTGCTGCTATTCAATAGCTCTAAATAAATCTATCCCAGTGCTCCTTCCCCATGTTACTTTTGCTACAACATTCATTGTTGAATACAGTGGAGAAGATTAAGAGCTTTCCTAGTGTTACCAGGGTGGCTTTTTGTCTGGATTGATTTAGTTTATTTAAATGATGCTTACAGTACAAGAAAGAAACCATTTAGCCTGAAAGCAAGAATCTTAGATAATATTTATACAGGAGATTTAAGGTGACAGGCTGTAACAACAAGCTTTGCTATCTAATATCTTTCTATTTATCTAGTCTTTAATAGAACATACAAAGGCGTTATTGCAACCCAAATGAAAAACTCTTGGAGTCACCATGAGCCCTTAGTAATGGCTGAGTATTGTTGCTTTGCTGAAGCTCCCAGACAGGGTCAAAATTTAATATGAAAACTAAAAGCAAAAATCAGTCTTGTCTTCTCTCTCTAAGCAACCAAGTAGAGGAAAACCATGCTAGCTAGACATCTCAACACTTTTTGCTTTGCATTCAGTCAAGTCTTCAGTTACTTTAAGACATATGACCAAACTTGAAATCCAAAGCAACATTAAAGCAAGAATTTTCCATACGTATGGAAGGCAACAGATAAGTTTGTTGGCAAGTAGCAGTACAATACGTTTAGAAGCTGTTCAAAATTCAAAATTACCTAACTGGCATCGGGACTTTATTTATGTACCTGCTTAAAACTTCTTCCTTAGACCTTTGCAAAGCACAAAAGATATGTAATCTTCAGATGAGCATCAAGATCTCTTCAATTTCTTATTTTCATGTTTATCTTTCATGGAGTTTAGTCTGAAATTATAATTTTTTTCATGTTTTTAATTTTAAGAAGCAAGTAATTCTGCCTGCCTTTCATAATTGGATTATTTTAGCTATGCCATCTGAGAGATTTTATTTTCCAGAGAGTAAGTGTTTAATTCACCCGTAGCACAATTTAATTTCTTATAAATCCTTGAGGATCTAGGGCTTTTAAGAATTTTATCTAAAGAAGGTGCATCAATCAGTATGGCATCACTAACTAGACTATGATACTTTCAAAAAATTATTAGCAGTCAGGGAAATCAAATGCTCCCTAACTATATTTTTGAGGGCATCCCATCTTCTATTAGGAGTATCATTAGGTTTATTAAATGGCTTCTCCAAACTTTTGACGTGAAGAATGTCCTTCATTAAGAAAGAGTTCGAGTGTCCTTTATCAGAGGAAACACAGTCTTGCAGATTATATGATAAAAATTGTATGTGATCTGACCGTGTTGAATGATCAAAATTTTCCTTGGTCTAAAGACGTGAGTTTTTAAATAACTTTTTATAACAGAGATCTCCTTTTCATAGGTGAATGTTAGGGGTTTGATTCAGTGGTGTGAATGTGTGTAGTGGTGGCTACAAAAGTAGCTTTTCAAACTCTGAAAGAAAATCTTTTTCTGAATTATTACCTTGTAAATTCCATGTTTGCCCAGTGTTTTCTAAACATAAAATGTATAATATTTCAGGAAAATTCCTGCTCAGCATGTCAAAACACTTTATAGTCTCTCACTCAAAATAATTTGCTCTGTGTCATACATGAAGGCCACATTCAGGCAGCAGGAAATTAAACTCTGTTTCCAAACTCAAGATGAGCCCTTGTGTTACGCAAACTAGCAATCTGACCCTCAAAATCAGGTTTCTTCAGGGACATGGTTCATTTGAACAATTTTACATATTTCTGTTTAGGTATGTGAAAACACATTCTCTAAGTGCTCATTTTTAGTCAACTGGCTGTAAAGTAGTTCTACTGATTTCAGTTCTTGCAAGCTGAATAAACATCTAACAACAGATGTCTACTTTTTCCCACAGGATTTACAGGAGGAGCATCAACCTTTTTTTCATCCTCATATAGTCTTTATTTGGTAGTAGGGCAGGTTTGAAATACCATTTGCATAAAATCATATCTCACATTCTCACTTGCAGATTTGTAATTTGCAGAAATGTGTTCGGAAAGTCTCAACAGACAAATCCAGGTAAAAACTTGATGGAGATCCCTGTTCAAGTTCAAAAAACAGTATTGCTACATCAGACACTCATAGCACAGTCTTTACATTTCCAGTAATGTCACAGGTAGAAGGAAAGGAACAGCAGGAAGCCAAATCCAAATTCCTTGCAAATCTTAATGTAGTTAACTAATTAACCTTGTTATTTAAGTCATTTTCAACATAAATACGGATATTAATTAAGTAGGTACAACAGAAGTAATGGAGGAAGCAAGGGTAGATCTAAGCCTTAATTGTTTGGTTCTGTCAAAAATACAGAATCTTTTTCAATATGTTATAAAATTGGGAGGTCAGTATTAGGTGGGCCTGAATTTTGTCTCAGAGGCCAGGTAGTCATAAAGATAGATGTTTTTTCCCTGAATTAAGCAGTCTTTCATTTCACCCGAAATATCTACCATCTTTTAAATAACTTAATTGTCACTGACTTTGATTTCTGCCTGCTGAAGTTTTTGTTTTAATTTTACTTCTCTGTGGAACACAGAATTTCCTATTCTTCTACCAGTTAACAAGAATTGCCTTTGAAACAATTGTACAAAAAAAAAAAAAAGCCATGCTATTGAAAAGAAGCATCTTAAATGCAAAAGTTCTGCAAAGAAGGATCTCTGATAATGGAAACAAGCACTGCAAGTGATTAAAAGCTGAAAGCATCAGGGGAAAAGCAAATTAACTGAGCTTCTGGAGTGAACAGACATGATCTTTAGAATTTAGAAATATGATTTCCCCCTTCCCTAATGAAACACAGAGGCAGGACACTGCCTACTTTATTTTTTGTATCTTTTGTTCTGAGGTACAGTTGCTTCATTCTGGGGTTTATATTGAAGGTATCCAAGGCATTATTCAGAAAAAAATAGACTGTTCTGAACACCCTTGACATCGTTAGGCCTAAAACCCAAGAGAAAATAATTCATTTTGTTCAATCATTATGATTGATTAAAAATAAAATACAATTATTAGAGAGAGAGCACGTTTAAAAGCTGAGAATGCTATTAGCTCAGTGGAAACATTTTCACTAGCTGCTCAGCTATAATATTGTCATCAAATAATTTCATCACCAGAAGGGTTTTGGCCAGCTTGTTTTCTGTAAGCCTTATAGCAAATTCTTATCTGAACCAAAGGAGAAAAAGGGATGGAACTTCTTAGCCCAGAGGCAGATATTTTTTTATATTATTGCCTTTATTATTGCCTTCACTTAAGCTTGAGCAATTCACTATGTAGTACAAGCTCAAACCAAAAGGTCACGTTAACCCCCAGATCTCACTAGCCTATATTTGCAAAGAGAGAAAAGTGAACATTCATGAAGCTAAAAGTTCTAAAAACTAAGCTAGTACAAGGTTATATGTCCAGCAAAGCATACTTTGAAATAACTTTATATTTTATTTTTCTCAGCCTACTAATATATATTATACCAGCTCTGCTGAAAAAGACACGGAAGTCCTGGAGGACAGAAGGTTAATCATGAGATAGTTCTGTGCCCTGGCAATGATGATGGCCTACAACATCCTGGGCTGTAGGAGCAGGAACAGAGACTGGAGACTGAGTAAAGTCCCCACCCACCTTTATTCAGCATTTGTTAGACCACAGCAAGATACTGAATCCAGCTTTGTGGCTGCAGTAGAAAAATCATGTTGAAAACCAAGAAGAATGAGGGCAACTGGAACATGTGTAACTGTGAGGATAAGGTCCTGGTCTTATTGAGCCAGGAGGCACCTAATGGTAGCTCCCCAATACCAGTGGGAAGGATATCAAGGAGACAGATCCAGACTCTTCACTATGGTCTATAGTGGCAGGGCATAAGTTGAAACACAAGAGATTCAGGATGGATAGAAGGAAAAGCTTTTCACTCTGAGGACAGTCAGGTTGCCCAGAGATGTTGTATGATCTCCATCATAGCAGATTTTCAAGACCAGACTGCATAAAACCCTGAAATACATGGTCTGATCTTACCTCTGACCCTGCTTGAAGAAAGAAACTGCAGGCCACCTGAGACCCCTTCCCATAAGAGTTTTCCTGTGACCCTATGATCCTGGAAGAAAAATCAAGATTTGGGCTTGAATTCTGAATTTGAGGTGTAAGCAAAGAGAATTTCACCCTCACTTTGTTCTATATTGAGTTTTTGGAAAGAGCTTGCAGTTTACATTCACTCTGAGTAATAACATTGCATCAAAGAAATGCTTTTGTGAAATTCAATCCTTAGCAGAAACAGCCTTCTGTTGTTGATAGCCGTCAATACCAAGAATAGGAATGAAAATATTTAAATATTGAGTTCTAAAATATATAGTCTAGAATAGATATATATAGAATACATATAAGTGGCATAATCTTTATACTAATGCTTTAGTACTTGCTTATAAGCATGGTAATTTATGGTCTGTGATTTTCTCTGTGATTTGTCCTGACCACAATATGCAATATTTGTCTTCTAGGGTAGGATCAGGTTACCAAATATAAATGTCTAGCACTGAGATAATCATCCTGGGCCACTTTTATGCTCATTGAAGAGAACCTGGCACCTTTAGCTTACAAGTCTTTACATCCCATGTCTTAAATAAATCAATACTTTCACACTCCAGAACTGCTAATCATTTTATCTATATTGACTGTAAAAGGGATTTCTCTGAATTTAGGTGAGAGAAGTCTTCTTTGTAGTCCCCTCTCCAACTGCTGGCACTTAGACCTCCATCTACACACGAGACATAGGAATTCCTATGTTAGAGTTAGAGATAGTTAGTTAGTTAGCTTTTCTTTACTTATTTTCCTTCCTTTTACAACCAGTTCAATACAACACTTCTGAAGATGACATTTCTTTTTCCCCCACCAAAAAAACCCAGAAAACTCCAAGCACCTAGATCATAAATTTATTTTTTTCCTTATCTTGGACACCCCTTGAAACTTTGTTGTCTGACAGTTGTGTCTCCCTCATTACCAATGATTTTGTGATATTGTTTTACAGCTGACTTTGTTCTGACACATAAGATCAGAAAATTCTGAGCCTAAATGCCTAAGTCATAAATTTTAACTATCCTTCAGTTTAAATGCTTCCTGAAGACTGTTCCCCATTTGGTGATTTGTAGATGCCGGGTTTTTTTCCTCGCTGTTATTACATTGCCCTCTAGAAATGCTGACAAAGATTGGCTGCGTGAGTTCACCCTGTGTCAGCCTTTCACACTCTTCCAAGTTGAAATGTTTCTATTGTCATTACCAAGAAAGATTCAACATATGTAGATGCATATTCTACACACTATTATGCTCGCAGCAGCCACATCATTTCTTTTGTCATGTTGTCAGCTTTTTCAAGGCCACTAGGAAGCGCCTTTGAGTGTAACACCCAACTCACTGTGTGTGACACAGAAGCTGTAGGAAATGCAGTCACTGGGGTGTCAGTAGGCAACTGTTGACCTCTAGACACTGCAAGGAGCAGGGAGAAGGGATCCCCAGACCCTAGAGTGTTCGTGGCTTCTGATAATCTATCAGTCACATTTAAAAATATAAATGTGAATGTTAATGAGTGTGCTGCATAATTTCCTCATTTTTTCAGTTAGTAAAATACTTACATTGTACATGCAAGGCATGACTGCAGAAAACCACCCAAAGTAAATAGGTTTTCAAAGTTTGTAATCACACTAATGACATCTTCTTCTCAGATTTGTCTAAGAACATGTTCTAAAACACATGCTAAGATATGCGGGGAGAGCAAGAGGATAGGCAAAAGCCAGTCTGAGCCTCTGCTGCCCAAACCAAGCAAACTGTATGAACAAGGCATGGAGCTACCATGGTGAACCCATGCAGAAGATGGACCTAGGACAAAAGACAGCTGCCTCTGTCTCATGGCAGAAACCTAATGTGCTATGGATCAATGCTTGCTATCATTATCCTTCGGGGAGGCAATCAGAGTTAGTCCAGGGTTAGATATCTGTGGAGCATCTGACATATGTCACTCACTGACATACTCACGGACATATGTCATTGATTCTGCTGTGGGATTAACTTATATCAGGACATTAATAACTTAAATACAGGACAAAATAAATGTAACAATCACAAATTACTCTTTAAGGTGATAAGGTAGGGACAGGATGAGAGAGCCAGAGACATGTACAGGAATGATGAGGGGAATGGGGATACTTGAGAAAGGGGTGTTTAGACAATGAAAAGATTCAGAAAAAAGAAAAGGAACCGGAAGAGTAAATGTCAACAGTATGGAGAGCAAGGACTAAGGAACATGTGAAAGAAGCAGAAATGAGGCACAAGGAGATCAACAAAAGTCCTTAACTTGGTAAAAAAAAAAATAATAGAAAGGGGAGACAAGGAGAGGCAAGTTAAAAAAAAAAAGATGACTTAAGGCATAGCTCAGATATAGTAACACATATCTGTCTTTGTGAAATATTTTGCAGACTAGGGAAACGGAGGCTGTGGAATGCAGAAATGGTCTCCCAGCTGTCTGGTAGGAGTAGTGTTAGTATGAATATCATAATTATTTGTGATGTGGTAGTAGGCAAGAGCAGCACTGAGAATCAGTGACTATCTGATGCTATGAATAATGCAGCTAAAGTAACAAACAGGTACTACTCCCATAGATAGCTCCTGGCTGGCCCAGATACAAGCAGACACCAAGATAACATAACAAATAAAACTAGGAGAACTGAGCAGGAAAGCAGCAGTCACAACTATTTACAGGTCCAGTGACTCAGAAGTAAATTCTGTTCACTCTAGAAAACTTTCACAAGGAGGTGTATAAATGGACATTGTTCTTCCCTGTCTGTATTAATTCATAGACAGTATCACCCTACTGGGCTAGCTCCCCGTCTTCTACTCTTCTCAGACCCACAGACCATCTGCAAATAAACAGCAACATTTCTATTTAACCAATTAATAATTCATGACCCATAAATGAAAAGAGCAAGAACTTTTGAAAACTCTGTAACAATCCAGCTGCCTACCAAGCAGATTCCACCCTGCCATCTCTGACATGGATTTCTCTACCCGTTTAACTTCTCATGGTGCTAGAAGCCTACATGAAATTAATTTCCTACAACAGTAAATACAGAAAAAAAAAAAAAACCAAAACTGTTCCTTTTACTCCTGCAGGAATGGAAATGAAAAACATATTAGGCATTTTCAGCCCTTTACAAAAACTCCTGGCTTTGCATATACCTGAAGTTGGAAAATATTTATTTGCATTCTACTTTTAATTTAAGAAAAACCTTTTTTTTTTCTAAATGCAATAATTAAAATCATAGAGGAAGAAATTATCCCCCGTTGAACATCACAAACAAAATTCCTCTACTCACCCACATGTATTAGCCATTAAAAGAAATAAACTAAAATCAGAGCACTACTTCACAAGAGGGAGCTACTGCTTCTATTGTGACCTAATGTACCATTTAAACCAACTAATTCTTCCCACTGCTTATCATAGTGCCTCTGAACAAATGATCCCAGTGCCTGAATTTACAACCAGGCACATTAGCCTTTGACCTCATCTTACCTCAGAGAACCTGCTTCATTTCCTCTAAAAAGCACAGAAACCTTTCAAGGACACCTGGGTTTATAATGTCACTTTCCATTGAAAAGTTATCTGTGTGAAAACTGTTTTTACTAGGGAGAATGAGATGCCTTTTTGACTTTTTGGTGATTTGGTATTATGCAAAGCTCATGGTGATCAATGGCTTTTCTTTAGAAAAGTGCATTAAGGCAGACTCTCAGTTGATGGAAAGTGACAATTTGAATGTCAAGGTTTACTACATAGAGTTGGTCAAGTAGGCTTCATTTCTATCAAATACACTATTTAATAAAAAAAAAAAAGACCATCAACCCTAACTATCTAAATATTTACGGAGTGTTTATCACGAGGAATCTGGAAAACTAACTGCCTGGTTTACATATTCTGAAACAAGAGTCTATAATTTCCTGAGACCTGAAGCACTGCTTTCAGTGAGTTGCTTTAGTATCATAGAGCATCCTACCCTTAAACAAAACTTTCCTAATTTCCTTATTTATCAATTAAAATAATCTGGTAGGTCTTCAGGGTATGTTGTGATAGAAATAGACATTTCAGTTAGGGATGAAGTTGTGTGACAGAAAGGCTTCTGATGAATGAAAAGGCATATATTTCATGTGGACTACTGTGACACACTTGCAGAGTGACAGATTAGGATCTTGTCCAGAGAGCAATGCAGCAGGTTAACTTTTCCTGGTGAAAAGTTATATAAGAAAAGCTGGGGTAAGACAAGATGTGGGTAGTTCTTTGATAGAAGAGGTTGGATATAAGCAAGTTGGTACTAAAAAATTTAAAATATGAGCTTTCATCCATCCCCTAATATTCAGACCTGAGATTGGGTGCCTAAATTAGTATCATACATGTCCCAAGCTCTTTCTGGAGACAAGGGGAAGAGACAGGGACCTCCAGGACTGATTCAATCCAATGCACCCTACAGCTCTGGGTAAGTGAGGTTGCAGTTCACAGCTAGTAACAAAGTTTTTATGTTTGGAGAATCTTCCTGTGCTGTTGCTGAAGGAAGGTAAAAAACAGGTGGTGGCAGAAGATCACATTCCCTGACCCGAGTAGAGATAATGCAGTGCACTCTTGGCAGCTCGGAGTATTACTTCAGAAATCTGACATTTCACCCTGTCAGATAGTTTAAAATAGACATATTTTGAAAAGGTGTCTAGGACTGGAAAATGCTCTTGTTTCCTTATTCCTTTATCGCCTTATCCTGCCTTAGGTGTCTCAATTAAATGTCTAGAACAGTAAGTGTTATCCAAGAGGCAGAAAGCATGAGGTATGTTCTTTGTTAAACCAGGTATAAACCTGTTTGTTTCCAAATTCACAGCTATCAAAAAACCATTTTGTTTAGGTTTTTAAGCACGGTGATACTTAATACTTGTCTTCATGAAGTTGCATCTACATAACACAGGGTTTCCTAGTTGCCTCCCTAAGCTCAAGAAGTAGATGCAAGGAGGATATAACCCGAGGCACTCCATCAACTCCACAGGGGCCAAGCAGAGCATCACAGTAAAACGTAGGCAGTGGTATTTGTTACTATACATTCACTTCTCTTAGTTTAACCTCAGTTGTAGTATATACTGACACCTTTCAAAAATTCAGGTAGCCAGGGCTTGCCCTACATTTCTGTGTGTGCTTTGAAAATACACACTGAAACATAAAGGTGCCACCCCCCATACAAAAGAAATAAACATCTGATTCATCCAGTGAAACAGTTCCCTATCTAGAAGAAAGCTCTAAGGTTAAGTAGTGATGTCTTTCATCAAAGAAAATTCCCATGGAAATGAAGGGAAATTCTATCAGATGAAGGACTAAATAAAAAACTTAGGTTCTGACACCTACTGCTCATAACTTGTGATTTATGCACTGTTTTTACCAAACTATGCACTTCATGGATTCTTTGATTCAATACTGCACGCCATCTTATTCCAGTTATTTTAAGAAGTGATCTGTGTAATGTTACCATGATGAACCTAAATTGCAAAAAACACTGGCTGTCTGCCAAGAATTTGAAAAGGGAGGCACTCGTTTTCAGAAGTGCTTGACAGCAGCTAGAGGGTTTTTTTAAGTATCCCTGAAGGGCCTTGTGTGTATTGGCTTAAAGACTGGGAAGGAGTGAAGTGAGGCTAGAAGGCAAAAGGTTCACTCTCATCAGAATATGCTCTACATGAGAAAATTGCCCAAAGGTCTCAAGGTGACTTAGGACATGTCTCAGAATTGCCTCCTTACATCTTAGGCATCTGCTGTTTTAATCAGATCTTTGGGTTTCTCAGAGGGGTTCAGTTCAGCAGAAATAAAATGAATCTACAAAGAAATGCATCCAGCTATTTTAAAATAGTTTCTATTTCCCAGTTTTCATCAGCCCACATTTAGAAAGTCATCAAAAGCAACATGTTGCATATTTTCATTTTTGTGTGACACACCTGGGTCTGCTTGGCAGAGGCTTGAGTATCCAGAGGTCCCCTTGGAAATCCTATGACTTGCTGGGGAGCAGGATATCTCACTGTTTCTCATTTCATCACTTTGGAAAAAAATTTCTTACTAGGAACATTATTCTGTGTCTTCCTACTTGTAAATATCTTCTTCTTTCCTCTGAAGGATCTAGTACTAAATGTAGTATGGGCTAGTCTTGGAGAAAGGATGCAAGAGTCAGCCATGGGTCTGATCCAATCTGGCAGTTTCTGTGATCCTACCAAAGAAATAAGGATATATTTGAAGATCTGGCACTTGGGCTCATCTCGTTTCAGACTGTGTCATTTTTAGCTGAAGATGAGTATTACAAGAGCACTTCTCTCACTAGTGGTCATCAAGGAGCTTTCAGACTGTGACATGCAACTTCACTTTTTTGTTGGTTTGTTGTTCCAGGTTTTTTTAACTTTTAGGGAAGTTTAACATTCATAGGAGCTGTTTTTTACCAAAAAAAAAAAAGGTGAAAAAACAAAAATTTTGTATTAGGACCCTAAATTCCTCTTCTGAATAGTTAAGAATGCTGAAAAAAGTGCTCTTTTGAGTATCTTGAGATGTACTGTCTGTATAAAAAAAATATTATATAATGCATGAAAGCATATATTTCCTTTGATTCTTTTTAAACCTAAAAAGGGAACATCTTATATAACATGTATATCTGCAAAAGTAGATTATCCTCATTTTTTTTTCCTCATAGGCTGTTTGGAGGAAAGCTCTCTTTTCATCATAATTAACTACTGAAAAGTGGAACACTGAATGATTAAAAACATTTCTTTCTTTTTTTATAATTTTATAATTTTTTTTTTCTCCCCAGGGGCTAAACAGAACATGATCCATATATACAAATTTTTTCTTCGGATCATGTTTAGCTACATATGTATAGATTCCATGTGATTAATCTAGCCAGGAAGAGCATTCTGATCAGAGGTATATGATAAAGGACAATATTTCAAGCCTGAATCTTCTTTTCATTTTCTAAATGATATTAGTGAAGATTGTCCTGTTAGTCTATAGGTTAGAAAATTTTAAAATTCAAATCTCCTCACTGTCTCCTCTAGATTATTAAAAGTTCATGCCAAACTAGACTGTACTTTCTTAATAAAAATTCACGTCCATGCAGCAATAGCTGCCTTTCTTTTTAAACTAAGATAAAAACAGTTGATGTAAACCACATAAACTGTTTAATTCTTCAAAATTACACATTCTTGTAAGAATTTGTAGATAGCTAATGACACCGATCTTTAGTCTTATTTTGATAAAGGAGATCTCTTACCTCATAGCAAATGAAATAACTTAGGTTTTTTTAACCATTATTATTTTCTGCTGCATTATTAATGGTTTGTACTGAGTTAGCACTTAGAAGACTCAGTCAGAGACTTAGACTTGTTTTGCTAAATACGTTAGAAAAATGAGAATGAAAGATAGATTGTGTCCACAACAGCTTGTGGTACAACAACAAGCCTTGTTCTCATAAGTTTTCATGTTCTTAATGTTCCATGTACAAATTATTTCTAATGTAAATGGGTTTTTTTGTTTATCAATTTATTGAAGAAAATTGATTACTAATTGGAAAAACTGGGAAAACAAAAATACTGAATTTGTTTCCAGTTATTGTAGTTTTAGACACAAGCACATTTTTTAACTCCAAATACAACTAAAATACTATGTTGCCAAAAATAATGAACATGTAGCAAGCAACATATTATTAATGTTTACTGGTTTTGAAGGTCAAAATCAACTGTTGTATAAAAAAAAGAAGTTAATAGTTACTTAGATAATATTTTGATAGGACTTTTTTTTTCTTTTAAAATGCCATAAAATTACAAAAATTAAAACATTTTGTAAAACACGAAACCCCACATATAACATTTTTCCTAGAATATTATAATAAGATTTTTGTCACCAATAATATGAAAAGACAGGCTGAGAGAGCTGGGGTTGTTCAGCCTGGAGAAGAGAAGGCTCTGGGGAGACCTTATAACAGCCTTTCAATATCTGAAGGGAGTCTATAGGAGAGCTGGAGAGGGACTCTTTGTCAGGAAGTGTAGTGAAAGGACAAGGGGCAATGGTTTTAAATTGGAAG
>JAOXNO010000001.1:207259317-207281906 GCA_028565335.1 Limnodromus scolopaceus
GGTGGTGAGGCACTGGAACAGGTTGCCCAGGGAAGTCGTGGATGCCCCATCCCTGGCAGTGTTCAAGGCCAGGCTGGTTGGGGCTTTGAGCAACCTGGTCTAGTGGGAGGTGTCCCTGCCCATAGCAGGGGGGATGGAACTCAATGGTCTTTAAGGTCCCTTCCAACTCAAACCATTCTATGATTCTATGATTCTATGTTTGAATTGTCGGCGACCCTGAAAAAAACAGCTCCGTTGATTAGATGTTTTGTCAGTAGTAGGGACAATAATATCAACATCATTGTTACAGCTCATCACAGCATGCAAGAAAGGACTAAGGAGATCTAAATTTGCATTTTTAGTATTTTAGGCAAAATTGTTTGGGGAGGGGTAACAAGGAATAACTTTTTTACAGGTGGTGTAGAAATAAAATTGGATAACAACATCCTTGAAGACTGAAGGATACAAGACAGAGAGACAGCATAATAATTTCCATTTTCCTCAAAGGGGAATATTCAAATTTTTGTTAAAGTGATTCCAATCAATACTAAATGCCTACAATATATTTCCCCAGATGCTTGTAGTATATTAAAATACATGGTGCAGAAACGTAACCATGTTTGGAGAGGAGCTGTCTGGGTACAGCTTCACTCTACAGTGGAATTTTCTTCTCAGAATTCTATGTGAAGAATTTCTTTTCTGCCAACTATGACTTCTGACTGCAGCTCAGCTGGGGAATGTGTCAGATATTTTCCAAAGCAGGTATCTGGTTAGGATACTAGATGTGATGTTGGTGGAAAGTACATTGTCAATTCAAGTCACAGAGCGAAGCACTCTTGTATGGTTTCCTCTAGCCAAGAAAATGCACTTCAGCACAAAACAAAGGCAGAAGCGCTTGCCAGTTCGGTCAGGGGGCACTGAGCTTCACAGAGACATCTGACAACACAGCAGAGCCACACAACCCACTGAACTGAGCTGTAGAAAAGGCAGGGAGATGATGGGCTACAGTCTCCTTAACATCTGGTTGTTAACCTCTTTGCACAACCAAATCCAACAATAATAGCATTTCCTCCCAAGAATGAGCAGTTATTTGCACACTAAGCCAAAACAGCACAAAAGATATGTATACCAGCACCATCTAGTGATGTCTGCCCCATCATTGGTTCTTTGATATGCAGGACTCAGAAGAAAGCTCCCTAGCTTTATGCACTAATATGCAGGTGCACTTTATGCACCTGCACCAGCATGCCCATGACCACTGTATGATCTTCAAGATGTCTTTGAATTTTGTTTCATAATCTTGTTTTTATATACTACAGACTTGCACGTTTTCAGTGAAGATCTTTCATCAAAATACAGGCAAAAATATTTGAACTTAGTGAAACATATGTGATTGTCAAGAGCACAGGTTGAAGTGGTGTAGCATTGTACTAGCTCAATAATTTAAAATTGTTGGCCGTGTATCTCAGAGGAGTTTTCCTGGAAGAAAGTTGTTGAAACATTTATTCACAAGTTATTAATTAGTAAAAGACTGATGATGACACTGAAAGATGTTTCAGGTTTATGAAGACCTTGATCATTCACACTGATCAATAATGAAATTTTGGACTTTTATTTTGATTCACCTGAGTTTTCTGTTACAAAAGTACCTCTGTTATTATCTGGAGCAACCTTCATTTATTTCCCTCCAACAGAGACATTACATGAAAAGAATAGCCAGGCCCCGTGTGTTGGGGACAGGAATACATAAAGTATTTAAAAGTGTTGCCTCATAGTAAACAAAGGCACTGTATTGCACATTTCAGAAGGCTCAACAGGCATGATGCCAACAGAGCAGGTAGGAGATGTAAATCAGAGTTGATACATTGTCCTGGCATACATCAAAGAATACAATGCAAACAAAATTCTTCTGAGGACTTAGGAATGTTAGCCTGGTAGAAACCAACATTTCAATATAAGGTTTCTTCAGGTGTGAAAGAATGTAGCAAATGGAAGAACACTGCCATAACAGATAAAATGCAAAGTAAAGTATTTCATGACAACACGATGAAGAAACAGCTAGCCCAAACACAAGACTTAACAAGACTACAACAGCACAGAAGAGAAAATATTAATTTTCAAGGCAACATGATACCAAATCTTAATTTACTTTAGACTCAAACAGCTGTTCGTTGACTTGGAACAAGCATAAAACAAGCTCACACCCAACCACAGGGTAGGTCATGTTAGTGGTCACAGTTGACCACAACTTCTCTTATTACACGGCTACAGAAGGAGGATGTGGAGCCTGAAGGGAAGGGAATTACTTATGGCTCGAATGTATTAATCTATACTCTTTGTATTCACTCAGAATTCCTGATTTTATTTAAGACCTTTCTATCCTCCAACATGCTCCTTATATGGGAATTTTGGCTTTGATTTTCTGCTATTGTTGAACATGGATATGATCTATTTTTGCAGATGTTTACAGCTTCTGCTACACATACATTAAAACTAACATTTTTCAACTTTTGTCCTTAAAAGTCTCACAACTGAGTCATAGCCTAAGTTCACAATATCCACTGAAATCATGAAGAGAAGAAAGGCTTTGCAGTGTATTCTCCTTGGCAATTCACCTTCTCTTTGTGTCCACGTCACCACTGTCTCTGACTGCTTAGAGTTCCTGTGAGATATAAATGCCTTACAGAAATCAACCTGCTGGTTATTTAGGTCCCTAGAATGTAAGATCTTAGCAGATCAGTCTTACATTGTAAGCATCTTTCCAGATGCTGCAAGAAAAAACTGACACCAACAACAGCTACCTCTTCCTGTTCAGAAAAATCCATTAACCATTTCTTTTTTTAATCCCAGAGTTCTACTTAAAAAAGATCCACTCAGCTTCAGTTGCATAATCCATGGACACTGCTGCCACAGATATAGATAAGTCAAATAAAGTAGGTAGCGTTCATGGAATATCACGTTTGAGTTATTGATATTTATTGCTCCAAGGATATCTAAAAAATAAGATGAGAGTAGTGACCCCAGACAGCAGTGTTCTGGTTGGGTTTTTTTGTTAAAGATGAATGTAAGGAGGCAAAATAATAGAAGGAGCCATTACTATTAGGATATTTTTGCACATTCCAGTCTGAAAACACCGTTACAGCCTCAGTAAGTCAGTAACTGTGCTGGCCACTAGCATTCTCTTTGCTAAAGGTGATATACGATCACAGCCTTTTCTTTGCACTGTATTGGTCTTGAGCAAACCACATTGTCAGTTAAGGAGACAAAAATGCCAAAGTTATTCTGCTGAGGTCTGTAGCTCCCTGTGGTGAGTGATTCCTCTGAAAGATGATTCAGGGCATGATGTGCTAGCTATGATATGAACCTAAATGTAGGTGGAGAAGATGAATGTCTGTCTCTTAAATAGTTGTTACTGAAAAATACTGAATCCATCTGAAGGGTAAGTCATAGAATCATAGAATCATAGAATTGAGTTGGAAGGGACCTTAAAGATAATCGAGTTCCAACCCCCCTGCCGTGGGCAGGGACACCTCCTACTAGAGCAGGTTGCTCAAAACCCCATCCAGCCTGGCCTTGAACACCACCAGGGATGAGGCATCCACGACTTCCCTGGGCAACCTGTTCCAGTGCCTCACCACCCTCACAGGAAAGAATTTATTTCTGGTGTCTAATCTAAACCTCCCCTCTTCCAATTTAAAACCATTGCCCCTTGTCCTGTTGCTACACTTCCTGACAAAGAGTCCCTCTCCGGCTCTCCTGTAGGCTCTCTTCAGATATTGTTAGGCTGTTATAGGGTCACCCCGGAGCCTTCTCAAGGCTGAACAATCCCAGGTCTCTCAGCCTGTCTTCATAGGAGAGGTGCTCCATCCCTCTGATCATCTTTGTGGCCCTCCGTTGGACCCGTTCCAACAGGTCCATGTCCTTCCTGTGTTGAGGACTCCAAAGCTGGACACAGTACTCCATGAGTGCAGAGTAGAGGGGTAAGTCTTACTGCCTAAATGGCTATAAGGCAAAAACTTGAGATCAATCTTTGAAGGATAAGTGCTACAGAAAGTTGAAGGTTTCACATTTTCTTTACATGTATACATACAAATTGTTATGTACTCATGTGTCCCTTGGCTGGCCTAAGAAATCATGAAGAACAAGGCTGTAACCCATTGCTCATCCTACTCAGGTTTGTGTCTGCCATGGAGCACAGGCTCTGTTCTCCCAAAGAAGTGAGCCAGAAAGAGACGCAAATATTTGGTATACTCCAACTTTTTCTCTTCTATGTAATGAGCATTATTATTATTGGTTTTGCTGTTGTGATGCTGTTGTTATTCAGAGGTGAAGAAGGGAATCTCACCTTTGCACCTGGGTCAACACTGTATTTCTCCCCAGGTACCTGCATAACTTGGGAGGCAAAGGGTTTTGTAAGGGGGAAGTAAGACTACACATCTAATATTATTTGCTATGCATCTAGCCACATTTGAAGACATGGTAAACCTATTCTCGTCATCACACAATCCCTAGCCTTTCTTGATGAGCCTCTTGCCCTTTTGTCTTGCATGAGGGAAAAGAGGCTCACCAAAGAATAGCACTTTTACCTATATGCCCACATAAAGGTTTTTTCAACAGCAAAGGGGAGAGAAGAGCCTTTTGGATTTTTAACTTTTTTTCCCATTCTTTCTGTGAAAGTAGCTTGAAACCAGATGGGATCATAAAGATAAAAGAAGTTCCATTAAATACCAGCAGAGAAGCTATTAGTATGCTAATGGACAGATGTTTTCTTAAAGAAGAGATAAAAGATATAAAAGGTGTCAGGAGAATAAATAGATTCCTTCTTTTCAATGTAGAATCCAACATAGAAATGACCAATAGGATAAAGCAATCAGCAAAACAAGAAGTTTATAAAGTCATTTTAGAAGTCTTGGCAACATTGACTTGGGGATTTAAAAAAGTTTCTATTAAAAGTTTCTTTAATAGCCCTATATATACTGGTGTCCCTGAGTGAAGAAGAGATGTTAGCTAGATAATGGCTTTTCACAATATAACTACGCTCAAAAATTACACCCAGTAAAACAGTTTCCAAAAAAACAAAGTGCCACAATACTTCATGTATGTTCAATCAGTAGAAAACAAATCTGGTCACTAATGTCTTAAACCAGCTACTTAAGTTATGAATAACAATCAAATAGGCCTTTTTAAAAAGAAGTTTCTCAAACCATATAGGCATTTATTTATTTTAAGCTAGGTATATATCAGAAAACCGTTATCATGTCCATATCTCAAGTGTTGAAATACTATCTGATCTCTTTCTTTGTTTGTTAGTTTTTAATTAAATCTATTCAGGTCTGAACTTGAGAACAGTCTTATTAGGAGAAAAAAGAGCCTCCTATCTGTAAGGTGATAACTGTACCAAGATGAAAACACTCAGAGGATTTATAGGTTATAAACCATAACATTATTACACTGCATGAAAAACAAAGGTGTTTTTTTTCCTTCTTGAGAAAGCAAGAGGCACCTTGTAACCAAGTGTGTTGTGCTGTGTAGCTGCCTGGCTTTGATCCTGACTCTGCAGATGCAAAATGCACAAGATTGCTTTATTCAGGGAAATAGCTCCACTGACACTACCCATAGGAGGGTAGACCCACATGCTATGTTGTTTGCAAGATCACTGCAAGTGAGCAGTGATACTATGTTGGCATCTACCCAAATCCAATAAGTAGCTCAGCAAATGCAAAAACTGCACAGGAATCTGCGGTTGTGGATTTTACAAACTGATGGACAGGGTTTCCAAGGCAGTACATTCGGGTGGGCCCCTGGACTGTCATAGAGACATATTACAATTTTGTCTGAAAAGCACATTGCATAACATATATAGTGCTGATCTTCAAACACTGTCTTTACAACACCTGTACACCATTAACAACGAAATAAATTTCATTTTTTCAGCACAACATGTGTGCTCACATTGCTTCATAGAATATAACTTCTGGGGACATTTTATTTAAATGTGTTCAAAAATATAAGACTTGAGCTCAGTAGATTTCATTGGATAAGCTTTGGATATAACTAGCATTGCCAAAACTACTTAGTCAGTGGAGTAAATTTTCTTTATTTAGGAAACTCTTTTGATTGCAGCCTGCAACGATGAATGAAAACAAGAAGAAAATTCAGGAAAAAAAGTCTTCTAAAAACTGTGGAAAGTTCTTGCTTTTCTTGAATTCTGTTGAATTTGCTACCTGTGCTTATGATCGTGCCTTAATCCATGGGATGAAGTCTCAGCCAGTTGCTTTGTGCCACTCACTGTAACGTGATGGGCAGCACTACAAGACACATTCTGCCCTGGTACAGAGCTCTCAGGGGCTCCAGACTTGATTTTTTTGTCAGCTACATCATAAGAGAAAAGAAGGGTCAAGTAGGGGATACTGTGGAAAGAAAAATAAGGTATATTAGAGACTTTAAGCTGTATTTTAACCTTTGGTAGAATTGTCGCATGGATACCAGAACTGAAATACTATTGTTATTTGAAATTCCACTGGCCAGTGTAGGAAAAAATCTATTTTCCCATTGTAGCAGCTTTGGCTGTCTGCTATGCAAAAAAAAGACCAACCCAACAAACCTCTGATTTGATGGAAAACTATTGCCAGTGAAATTAGAGCATTTCTTTGATAAAGGAGAATTTTATCTAGTCCACTTTTTGTACGAGTTCCCATCAGGGTCGTATATGAAAACAACAGAGATTAGCAAAAGGAAAGTTGATGTTCCTCCTTGGAATCCAGAGATAGATGATGAAACATCTGCTAAAATGAATGAATAAAGAAAGAAGAACATAGTAAGGTAAAGCGGAAACAGATCAGCTTGAAAAAAAAAAAAAAGAACCAAAACAGTGTCATAACATCAGTTTCTCTTTATGTACTTTATGTATACTACTCACAGGCAGAAATCAATGGAAGGTAGGGTTTCCATGCAGAGATAAAAGGAGGTACTGATGCCAGGGAATGATTAATAAAAGGATACCCTTACCAATCCTGAGAAAAAAGGAACTGACCTGGTACATATCAACATGTACCAACATGTTCCAGTTCACTGTAAAGGAGCTACTCACAGGAATATGACTGAAAGATGCATGTTATCTCTGTGAGACTACTTAGAGATACCAAATACCACTTCTAAAGTGAGTTCACTATCAGGAAGGAAACTCTAAAAGCTGAAATATTAACCCTGATGTCAATGGTACAGGGAGCTACATCTGATGTATCATTAGTGAGTGCTGTGAGCGTAATACCAAATGGGACATAACTAAGACAGGGGTTTCATCTAGTAGTACATATCTCATTCATCAGGCAGCTGTAGCATATTGGGACACACATCAGCCCTTCTCTGTTCTAGGAGAAAGTCTGTAAAAATATGTCGTATGAGAAAGTAATGGAAGAAATGGAGTTCTTTAACTCAAGGAGGAGTGTGGAGCACCGAAGTCAGAAGTCTTTACATATATAAAGGGCTTCCTTGGTTTGTTTTGTGTGCCTAGCAGAGATGGACAAGGAATGATGGTAGTGTGTTTCAGTTTCAGAAACTTAGATCAGAATAATAGCAAAAAAACCTGCCAACAATGGAATAGTTAGACACTGGGATAGGAAGATTGTGCAATCTCCATCATAGGAGGCTTTTGAAGATCGTAAATAAGTGTGGTGGTTCTGATGATCTCTCAAGGTACTTCCAGTTATGTTTTATTGAATGTTATGCCTGACTGCAGTAACACACAGAAGTAGCACACATTGCTTGTCCCTTCTGTGTCTTGTCCATAAAGATTAAGTCTCATTCAATCCCAGATACTAAATTCTAGCCAACGAAGATTTGTTGGGTTTTTTTTTGTCGTAATTATTCCAATTTCAGACATGGACTGAATTGTATCAACTCAATTGTATCAGCTCTGACTCTGAAACAGGTAAATACATGCATGAGACCAATGCTATGGCAGCTCTATGAAATATTGAAACAACTACCTATAGAGTAGTGGCATCTGGCAACTGTTCCTGCCTGTTGGAGAAGGTAGGAACTACAAATTTTTATACCAGTTTTACACTAGTAAACCAATCAGAAACAGAAAACCTTCCTGGGTACTTGTGTCTAATCTTCTGGATGATAAAATTTAGAATGCCATGGTTTTGACCATGGTTTATCAGTTAAAAAAAAAAATAGGGCTTTATTAATAGGAGCATAGGAAATGGCAATGTAGTTGTGACTATATTCTCAGCAGGCCAGTATCTTGTCTAGGAATGCTACCTAAGAAAAATCATCTTGGGAACCAAATTTAATTTCTACTCCAACATATAACTATTAATTTAACTGTTATGACTCCATTCTTGTGGATCATATAAATGTCTAACCTTTTAAAAGTCTTAACTGTGTCTAAAACGGATATGGTTCTTTCCCCAGAAAAGCACTTATTTTTTCCCATTGCTTATCAGAATGCAGCCAAATTTCAAAACAAGGAAAATCTTCTGTGAAATGAACTACCCTTCTTTTATGGTATTTCTTCTGTCTTATCCAAAGGCATTCTTTCAAAAATTATATATATATATATAAAAAATATACAATCTGGCAATCATTGCTAGCAACCTCAAAAAGCATCTTTTTGCAAGTTTTTATTCCAAAGGAATATGGATCAAAATATATCAGGTACTGTACCAACTCAAAATTACACACAGCCCTTGTCCCAGAGAAATTGATTTGACAGTCCTTGGCTCACAGAATCATTCTGCAAAACCTAGATTCTGGGTCCTCACAGCCGGCTTCAGTTAATAGTATTACCGATACTATGGGTTTTGTGGACAGACAGGATAGTGGTGGTGTCAACAGATTGCTAATATCCATAGATCAAAATAATCTAATATATCTTCTAATAAAAGGTTAGTAACTATTTATAATGCATGGTTAGCAAGTCTGCTTGCAATAGTTTTCAATAATTCATGAATCCTTCATAACTCTCATATAAAGGAAACCTTAAATAAAAAGTTACCTGTTTCTCTATTAAAGAACATCAAGAGACCACTTTCTTAGTGTTGTTGAACAAGCACATGGAGACAGTTTCTGTATCAGAAGTTCACCACCTACTTACTAAAAACCACATTTTATTTTAATCTCTGTTTCCTAGATAGACAACTGAGGTGTAGAGAGATGCAAATTTCCTCTTCTGTGTACCTGTTTGGATATTCCAGTGCCAAAAGCTAGACCTTGCTGAGTTAGACCATTAGGTTGTTCCAAAGAGCCATTTAAATCTCATGGACATCTATTCAGAGCAAGCCTTTCTTAAAGAAGAAGTAATGAGTTTGATTTCTCTTCCTAATATCAGGCATCATACCCGATCTCAATTAAGTTCAAAGTGCATGAATGAATCGGTGTAAATCAAAATCCAGGATTTCCTTCATTTCCTTCCTTTCCTATTCCACTTTGTTGGATCTCTATTGAAAACATCAAGAGCTCCCTTTTACCTTGCTCTTCCATTGCAGCGTGCTAGCCTGGTGACCAGGACATTTCCCTGAAGAAAGACAGCTTTAATCCCACTCTATCTCATACTTCTTTGTTAGGAACTACAACCCAGAGCTACCAGCAGTAATGATCTGGGCAGCAGACTACCAGATTTACTAACAAATGGCTGCTGAACTCAGAACAGGGGGAACCTGCTGCTTGTGTATCCGACCATATTGACAGGTCCGCTCTAACAAGTAGACATTATGCAAATCAGGGTCGCCGGTAACACCACTCTTCCCTCACTGTTCATTTTTGAATGAAAATGACTTTGACTGATTTGTTTTCTGTTGAACTCAATGCTTCTCTAGTGGATTAGGCATAGTCTGAGCATACGTGATGAACTACGGCTCTTTGGGGACATTCTCTCTCTGATTTGTGGCAAAATTTGGCATTCCTTGTGCTCACACTAGAACATCTCTGAGCATGTCTGGATTCGTGCTCTTAGGCACTGAATTGTCATCAAATGATGTGGTCCCGTGTGGAACCACTGCTTGGCATTAAGTGCTGGTCCTATTACACTGAACTGGAAGCATTCTTCTAATGTTGTTCTTAAGAGTTCTTCTTCCTTTGTTAATATGCCAGCCAAAAGTACATTTAAGTTAGACGAAATCCAGGCAGTTTTAATGACAGATGCAATAGTCAGCTCACATCTCTACATCTACAGCTTTTAGCCTTAACTCTGAAGCCATTGTTCAGTGTGTCTTGGTGCACTAGCCTGAAATATTGCCTCACCAATAAAATATCACATGCTACCAAATGAATAAAAGGCTACAGGAACATTTGAAAGCATTCATCTATGGCTTAACTTTTGATAAACCAAATCAGTCATTAGATTAATTCTGGTTCTGCATAATCTACCTGTTATTTTCTGATAAAACTGTATTGTAAGTTTGATAACATAAATTTTAGAATTTATGTTCAGAAGTGATATATATATCTATATATATGCATATATAGATATATATATTGAAAAAAGTGAGGAAAATCTTCTGTTTGGAATAGATGAGAATTACATAAGTAAATAAGCTTTGAACTACCTGAGCTTGAAGTGAGAAGACTGTATATACCTTTGTTTACCTTCAGCTATATCTCTGGGGCAGAACTGCACCTATTATAAATTATCTCAGCCAATCTGAAATCAGTGAAGCTAAGCAGATTTATTCTAGGTGAGGTTTATATTTTTTCTATCCTTAATTCCAAGCACTAACTCCACAGGGTTGTGTAGAAGTCCCATATGCTACTGACAGTTAATTTGTCTTGGTATTCTGGAGCAAAAGGGTAAAGATAGACAAAAGTAACCTTTAGATCACTGAAAGCAATGTTTTATTTACCCTCTTCTTCCCTGATCCTAAACTTTATAAACAATTTTCATTTGCCAAACTGACCAACACAAATTTCTACAAATGGTCATATCTCAAAACCAGAAAAGAAAAAAAACCAGACCATTGTGAAATATTAGTTAGGGCACAGTTGTGCTGAACCACCCACTAAAATATAGGCAAATGACTTTGCATTAGGTGAATGTTCTGCTTCACTCCAAATAAAATATGAGGATGTATTTTAGATGTTTTCATTGTTATTTAGAAAACGGAAATTTAGTATGTAATTTGAAATTCAAAATAAACATATTTCTTACAATGTCCAGAAGAAATGGTACAACCTTTCTGTAAATAAGCTGGTTTTCAGGTAGAGTTTACAGCTGCTTTTGAAAGCTTTGACAAATAAGATTTTTTTTTATAAGAAGAAAAGATCACAGCTCTCAATATGAGATACAATTTTATGAGAAGAAAAATTATTTGATGGCTTATTGTTTATTCCTCAAAAACTGCCCTGAGTATTATGAAATGGTACTGGTGAGAGGTGTGAAGTGCAGAGAAAGCTAAAATAGAGCCATGCTAGACTCATGCTCACACCATACTAATGCCCTAGTCTCTGAATCATTAGGTAAGTCAAACAACATTTAGTTTTCCAAACGTGTTTTCTTGTCTTTTACTCCAAATGCCTGAAAAACTAACTATTCCAATAGGGGTCAAATGGTGAATTAGTATAAATAAATCTACATAAAACCTAACTTGCATCCTACGTGTTTTGTATGACCAGGACACTGACACTGTAGAGATACTTAAGCCCTATTTCAGAGGTAAGAACAAAAAATAAATACATTTCTCCTCTTCTTCCTTGACACATATCAGAAAGGTTCATATCTGAAAGGCCAACGTCATTGTTTATACAGTGAGCTGCTATTTGTTCTTTAGCATTTTTCCTGTCATTCAGACATTTCTTAATGTACTTGGAACACCTGTAATTTATGGGATATTCATTACACACTTTTCCCCTCCTTTTGCCTATTTTCGAGGCAGTGAACAGTATTCTAGCTATGTTTTCGAGTCCTCAACATAATCTAAGGTTTCCAGAATACATAGATTATTTTTTTAGAGATTAGCATGCTCTGGTTAATACCAGATGCTCAAACCTACTATTGTATTTGAAACATAAATATCAAAATGTTATTGATTTTATTTTGATTTGTTGTTTTCTTTAAACATAGAACTCTGAGAAGTTTTAGATCAGTCTTTGGAAGTCAAATAATAAAGATGGATTTTTTCAAAGTATGAATAATAATTCACTTTAACCAAGACACTATTTTTTCCAGCTCTGGACATACTGAATTCTCCATCATAATGAAGTTAAAGCAATATTGAGTCTACTGTTAAAGGCAGGCAAAGACTTGGATAGAATGATGCTTATGTTGAAGTTGTGGGATTACATCTTTTCCTCTGCATTGCACAAGATGTCAGACTAATTTTATGCTATCAAAGCCTTCAGGAACTGTGTAAACTCTGTGTCATCCTGCTTCAGCGTTCATCCATTGGTGAGTCTTGGTGGTCATTCTGCTGATCACAGAAGAAATACTTGTAGCTGTCACTGCAACAGAAGGCACTGACAGCAACAAAATGCAAGGAAAATGTAAATAGTGCAATGTTATTTCTGTGTTTAGTAGCAGCAAAAAGAGGAGGCATGAACACTTCTTCCTAATACACAATAGATGGCGAAATTAAAAATTTACTGGCTCTTTTAAAAGAAACCAAATAGGTAAGTGTCATAAAATTTGGCTTTGTTGAAAAAAAAAATCCCACTGATTTTTGGAACTATTGCATAAATTATGACTTATGTACATGCATGACTCAGATGAAAACATTCATATTTCAGTATCAAAGATAACAAGTATGAAGATCACAAACAATGGTTCAGTTTACCAAGAAGTACAGGGAAGTCTACCTGCAAGAAGAATTTAAAAAACATGGTAATACTGAAGAGAACGCAGTGGGATATCACCAGTAGCCTGGACTTGGCAAAAGTCTGAGAATCAGTGGGACTCAGGAGATCCTCTCTCCAAAAGACTTTCTAAGCTATTAAAAATAGCCACAGGAAGACAGAGCACATTAAGAGATCCTTCAAAATTTAGATTTGTTATATATCACAGCTTAGCTGCCCATAGCATTTGGTAACTAATTCCCCACACAAAAGTTGTGTTCATGTTAATTTACAAGTTTCTCCTTCCATTAAAGTTCCAGTTTGATGGGACATTTCAACATCCCTGTATTGAAACCACTTGAGGCTCTGCTTAATCTTAAGCATATGCCTAAGTCATGTTAAAAGGTAGGAAGATTTAGATGTGAGCATAACTCATTGTTACACTGATATAGACTTAATGGACCACAAGACTTATCTAAAATGGATTAAGTCAATAGAAAGACCTCTGTTGATTGAAATGGTTTGTAGGTCAGGGTCTAGACACATCGTGATTTTTCTTCCCTCATTTTTTATAGACACTGCAGTACTTCTTAATTTTGTCAAATGTGTTTTACGTGCTTCCTTGTTGAATGAGCATTTTAATTGATAATAACTCACAAAGTGCTCTTTTTTGCCACGAAAGTGCCACAAGTCTCTAAGTACCACAGCACTGGACCTAAAATCTTAAATTCTTGTAAAGAAAAAAAAAAAATATTTTAGCAGCTTGGGCTGAAGCTTCTTTCTAACAGTCTCCAGAAATTACTGCTTCATGTACCGACTGAAGCATTTTCAATCCGAATATTTAATCCATCCCTCTATTTAAACCAATCTGACTAATGTCATTAAAGAGGTATAGACGCATTTAACATGACAAGATAGGTGCTTACTGGATACTTCCCTGTATAATGCTAATGTACTAACCCACAATGTTTCTTTGTGGTAAAAAGTGGTTTTACAAAGGCTGAAAACATGAAAAAGTAGCATATATTTTAATAATAAATTAATGCAAGACAAACTTCTATTTACTGATTACATTGTATTTTCCTTTAGTAATATTTTATCCCTCATTCCACTGGAAAAATTAAAGCCAACAGTAATCCACAGAAATTGGATTCAGAGAGGTCTGAAGCAAAAGACCTTAAAATTACTGGACCATTTTCCCTACTGAATGGCCTTTGGGTGAAGTTCTCAGTGTGGAATGTGCAATTGAATTCTGCACTGCAGAGGAGAGATTTACATCCACAGACAGATTGAAAGAGAATGTTTTGGCGTGAGTTTCTAATTAGTTCTTCTTGGGCCAAATTCATTCTCACTTGCACTGGTCATCAATTTTGCTATTATCAATTTATACTGAGGAAATGAAAGAGGAAATCTGCTCTCCTAATTCTATCCTCATTTTCTTACTTTATGGACAAATAACTTGTAACAATCTAGATGTTATTGAGCTTCCCCTGCCTGTGATTTCCTGAGTATTTTTAGTACCATTTTTTGGAGGAGTAGATTTGATTTCTTTCAGCATAAATCTACCACTCTCAAATCCTAAGAGAGAAGGAAATCCACACTGAAGCACTTGTTAGTTGGTCCTCTATGACGCTGAGTTCCCACAGTGATTTGAGAACCTATTTTCAATTTAGCTCTTCATCTCCTTGGGGTTCAGAAAATACATCAGGCTTCTACTAGACCTCGGCAACACTGAAACTTGCAGCATGATTTAAGAACAGTTTTCATTTTAGGCCTGCAGACTTAAGACTCCCAGGAATTGGGAAATATGGCAGGCTCAGCTGCATGGCTGCAGCTCCAATTCCCATGGTAATTTCTGGTTGGTTGGTTTGTTTTTCTGTTTGTTTTAGAGAAGCTTTTCATTTCTATTCTTCTTGCAGTTAAGATTTAAAAAAAAAAAAAAAAAAGAATCAAACACACAATCCTCCAGTAAATGCTTGCATGCTCGCAGTTCCCACAGTGGTGGAATCAGAGCTTTCCTTCTAATTCCGGTATGTGTAGATTTGCAGAGCATCAAAAGAGAAAAGCAGTATGCATTTTTTGAAAAATTATGTTCTAAAAGTGGATTGTGACACCCACAGGCAAACACATGAAGGTCAAGAACAAGTCACAAGTGAAAAAATTTACGTGGCTGCAAGATGCAAAGAAAATAGAAGTCCAAGCTGGAAGAGTTAAAAAATCAGCCGAGGTAAGGGGAGTGGTTCTTAGAATTGTGTAGTTAGGATCTGAGGTCCTCATACACATCAGAGTGAAAAGCATAATGCTTCTGATGGCAGTGAGCAAAAGATTTGGAGCTTGAATTCAGTTCAAGAAACCCAAGAATATGGTTGGAATTATCTACCAATAAAGCACAGAAGTTAAACACTTGCACACAACTGAGAAGGAATATCCCTTTAGCCTTCTCCTCTCTGGACTGAATGAATTATAGAATCATAGTATAGCTGGGTTGGAAGGCACATTAAAGATCATTTAGATCCAACCTCCTGCCATGGGCAGGGACACCTCCCACTAGAGCAGGTTGCTCAAAGCCCCATCTAGCCTGGCCTTGAACACTTCCAGGAAAGAGGCATCCACAACTTCTCTGGGCAACCTGTTTCAGTGTTTCACCACCCTCACAGTAAAGAATTTATTCCTGAGATCTAATCTGAATCTACCCTCTTCCGGTGTAAAACCATTACCCCTTGTCCTATATCTGATAAAGGGACTCCCCATCTTTCCTGTAGGCGCCCTTTAGGTGCTGGAAGGCCGCTATAAGGTGTCTCTGGAGCCTTCCTTTCTCCAGGCTGAACAACCCCAACTCTGTCAGCTAGTCCTCATAGGATAGGTGCTCCAGCCCTCTAATTATCTCCGTGGCTTCCTCTGGCCCCACTCCCAACAGGTCCATGTCCTTCCTGTGCTGAGGGCTCCAGAGCTGGATGCAGTGCTGCAGGTGGGGTTTCATCAGAGCAGAGTAGAGGGGCAGAATCACGTCCCCCAACCTGCTGGTCATGCTTCTTTTGATGCAGCCCAGGATCTAATCTAACTCCCTTAACCTTCCCTCACACGCCATTTGCTCTTGTCCCTCATTGTCTTTGTTGACGCTCCTCTGGATTCCCTCCAGTATGTCAGTGTCTTTCTCATACTGTTGAGTCCAAAGGCAGGCATAATGCTTCCCATGTGTTAATACAAAGGGCCAAACAGAGGAAATAACCATTTACTTCAACTTCCTGGCTATGATGCTACTAATGCAGCCCGGAATGTGGTTAGCCATAATTGCTGCAGAGGCACACTGCTGACTCACGTTCAACATTCAGCATTTTCCAGGCCATTTTCCTGGACCTCCAGGCCATTTTCCACAAAGCTGGTTTCCAGACAGTCCTCAGACTGTGCTTTTTCATGTGTTATTCTGCATCAGATGTGGAACTTCGCTGGTTTTTCATCCAAAAATTGTGCAGTTTGTGGCAACCAGTTTCTTCGGCACATTGAGATCACTCTAAAAAGCAGCCCTGCCATCTAGCAAATTGATCATTTCCCCCCAGTTTGAATTTGTCTTTGGTTCAGTCATCTCAACCTCCAAGTCATTACTTGGAAAATGCATCAAAGCAGTAAGGACCCCAGGAAATGTAGCTGATAACTGACACCAGTGGGATGTCAAGCCACTAACCACTACTCTTTGACTCTGTGCAGTCCAGTCACTTTGCTACACACTTTGTACTCAACACATCAAGTACATTAACTAGATTTGACCATCTGACTTCAATAAGACTGTGGAAAATCAGATTGAAATCCTTGGTAAAATCACGGTAAATGGCATCCATATCTGCAGAGTCAGCTCTCACACTGTACTAGGCACAATTTGCCATTCGTCAGTCCAGGCTTACTGTTCACAGTCACTTAACTATCCTTTACACACCTGGATGCAGCTTTCAGGAGGATTTGCTCCACAACCTTCCCAGGAACTAAAGCAATACTTATAGTTTCCCAGATCCTCCTTTTTGACAAATGACATCATATTTGCCTGTTTCTGTTTGTCACAAATCTGCCCTGACAGTTTTGACCATTCAAAGATGATAGAGAGTGGCCTTGCAATGATGTTGGTCAGCTCCCTCAGCACTCTTGGATGCACCTCATCTGGTCCAATTATCTGGTTAATTTGAATCCTGAACTGGGTTGCAGAGACCAATATCAGATTGACATTTTCCTCAGTAGACCCATATTTATTAACATACCATGTAACCTCAGCCTTCACCACATTGCATTTCCTAAGCTGTATCTACTCCGTCCTGTTAACAAGTATCAATTTCTGTTTCTCTAGCTGTTTGCATTTCTTTAAAACTGCCATTGCCTGACCTCTTGTGTAGAGGTAGGATTAACTTCAGGCTTCAGACGTGTGCAACTCATCTGAAAATGTTATTGGAAAATTCTGTATTCCCTCTTCTCCATCATAGAGAAGCACACACTTGCAAATCAAATAAACCACAGCTAAACCTTTTACTCCTCCCCGGTCATATGGCCATGTCCTTTCTCGTCCTCTGAGGCCCAAAACATCATCTCCTCTATAGTCCACTAAGCCATTAAACTCCACAATTAGTGGGCTCTGATTCTTTCCTTCCTTTATTTTTTTTAACTGTTAATGCCACACCACAAGTACACTTGCATTAGAGCTAAGTTTATTCACTGAACTGAAAAATCAATGTGTTCACATCTAATTGACAAGCTTAATTTGAGCATGTATCTAGTAAAACCACTTTTCATACAATGCTTTCCACACCTGAATCTCAGATTACTCCCAGAAGAAATCAGTATCATTATCTTTAGGTTTCAGACAGCTATCATGAGCCACTGATGCTAACTGAAGTGTACCAGCAGGCCAGAAGCAGAGCAAGGATTGTAGCACAGCTTGACTAAATACTCAACCCAATGTTGTTTCCCTAGGCTGCCTTAAAGCAACCCTCCTTAAATGCTCGCCAAGGCACATCAAAAAATTTAGCTTTGAATTTTCAACCTGGACACCATGAAATACATTAATTTCTGTCCCTCTACCAATGGCTAAAACTGCCATTTGAAGGTTATTTTGGGCAGAGAAACTCTCTTCTGATTGTTTCTGAAGCATCTAGATTATCACTGGGCATTATACAATAATCTAGATGTGATAGAAATAATACGTCAACTTCCTTGACAGGATTTCTTCCATCACTAGTGCCAACAAGAACAAAACAAACATGGAACAAACCATAAACCAATAAATATGTGTTGTTATTTTAACTATATTAACCAAAAAATGTCCATTATTTCTATGACTGAAGGAAGGTTTCCTTTTCTGTCAGTACAGGGAACATGCAAAACAGATGAACATTAGTTTAGACTGCATTGCACACTACATGGCAGACAAATGTGCTGTGATTCCCACTGAGCTTCATCTACGCTCAACTGTCAGCTATGGAGGGTGGTAAGCAATACACCAAGAAAAGTCCATGACAAGCAGCAGCTCCATAAAATCCACACCTTTCCTGCGATCAGCTGGTCACATATGAGTAGCTGTGACACACAGGTGATCAATATAAAAATTATACAGAACATTGTCTACATATAGAATCATACAGTCATAGAATTGTCTAGGTTGGAAGGGACCCTTAAGACCATCTAGTCCAACCATCAACCTAACTCTGATAAAAACCATGACTAAACCATGTCTCTAAGCAATATGTCTACCAGTCTTCCAAGCCTCAACCACTTCCCTGAGCAGCCCATTCCAATGCTTAAAAATATAATCTTAGGACCGGGTAAGAACAACAGAGAAGTCAGAGATAAGCCAATGAAACGTTACTAAGACTTGGTCAAGGGAACACCCTGCATGGAAGAGCTAGAATCCATGCATGCATGTGGCAGGTGTTTTGTGCTGTTGGCAAAGCCCAGGAGCAAAAATGGATTGAAATCATCCTTCGGAAAAAGTAGAAAAAGACGTAAAATGCACCGAAAATGGAAGTTTTATGTTACACTAGTAGTAGTATTACAGTAGAATTCATAATTACAAAACTTCAAGAGTAAAAAATAAAGTTCCTTCCATGCTCCCTTCTCATGACAATATAAATTGTCATTTTGCATAATTCATTTTGTGACTCAGCTACCTCCTGTGGTACAAACCGACTTAAGACCACTGATTCTTTTTTACACCTGAGGCATGTATCAAATCTTTTCTTATTTGAATAATTTCTAAGAAAAATCACAAAATCAACACAGAATCACAGAATGGTATGGAGTTGGAAGGAACCTCTGGAGATCATCTAGTCCAACCCCCTTGCCAAAGCACGTCCACCTAGAGCAAGTTGCACAGGAACTTATCCAGGCGGGTTTTGAGTGTCTCCAGAGGACAATCCACCACCTCTCTGGGCAGCCTGTTTCAGTGCTCTGCCACCCTCAAAGGAAAGAATTTCCTCCTCACGTTTAGATGGAACTTCTTACATTCAAGTTTGTGCACATTTCCTCTCGTCCTGTCCCTGGGCACCACAGAAAAAAGACTGGGCCCATACTCTTGACACCCTCCTTTATAATCCTCCCTGGGCTTATACTACCTTTAAGTATTTATAAGCATTGATCAGATCCCCCCTCAGTCTTCTTGACTAATCCAAACATTGTCAAACTAAATAGGATGAGATGGATAAGTAAAAAAAATGTTCACTCTCATATATAAAAACTAAGGATCTTTCTCAGTGCGACCAAATCTGTTCATCCTTACTTACTGTGAAATATAACACTTGTGAAGATACGGAGAACTTTATGAGAGAAAGGGTTTTTTCCCCTTTTTTTCCATTTTATTTAGTGGCTCATAAGCAGAAACTGGATAGCTATGAAAATATACTCTACAAATTAGAGATGTTAAAGGCCACTTAGTGGCTGACCAGCCTGTCTCTTTATTTGAATGTTAATTCCCTCTCATCTTACAATTACAAAGCACGTGAATTACTTTTGGAAGAGTTTATTGTGGAAGGTAATGAGACTATAAATCTGCAAGCTGTTTGCTAAGGTTCCTGGACAAAAAGGACTCAAGCAACTGTCACTCTGACTGTACCACAGCAAACTTTGTCTTTTGGATTACATATCTGATTATGCCATAGCTATTTTACGAGCACTGGTTATATATTTGCAAAGTTTATTTAAATTTTTAATGAGAAATCTTAATGAGAAATCATGTCCCATTCTTACTTAATTTATATGCAACTTACAAATTCTTTCTTCCCACTGAATACTATTAACACATCTTTCAAATAAAAATGCCCTTGACTGGACCATTAGATCATTATTTACACCAAGTTCAAATTGTGTATTCCCTAAGCCAAAATAATAATTTACGAAGAAAAGGAAACAGCCCACTTTTCATTCTTTTAACTTCTATTATATTTCTAGGAGTTTTATTTGCTTCACTGAAGGTGCATCTGATTCAGGTATGGAGTTCAGAGATTACAGCCCACTTCTTAGATGTGTCAAGCTTTACTTCCAGAGTACTTGGGCTCTGTAAGCACATTTATTGGAGATCTTGTACACAATGAAGGCATAATTGTTGACAGAAAGAAAAACATAGAAAGGAGATGTTTATTAGCAAATCACATAATAGAATGCTGAACTATACTGTAGGAAAACAGTGCTGCAAGGGCACATAACTTCTGGGCTGGAAAGTCATCTGTTTCTTACCAAATTAATATTCAGTTAAATTCTCAAGGTTTATATAAGCATTAACAGCTGAGTATCTGTATAATCTTTCTCTATTCATTCCTGCAGTTGATACCTCAGGACCCTTAGTGGATTGTGTTCCAGCAATGACAGTCTAGAAAAGGAAAAAGGTCTCAGAATAGTCCCGTAGTCTTTCAGCTCAGCCTATTTCTAGTTTTGTTGATTTTTTTCACATCACAAAGATATCCCAAAAGTCTCCAGCCCTCAGGGACTCAGTTCTTTTAAAGAACTGAGTAAAGTTTCAATCTAAGGTGCTGTCACACACATGAAGGATCTTCTTAATTTCGCCTTCAAAAACACTTCAGCTCAAGTTCAAGATGGGTCAGAGGGGAGGAAAGAATCTTATTTTTTCTGTTTTGACCTCATTTGCCCTCCCTGTCTCTGGCCTGACAATAAAACCAGCTTTCCACCAAGGTCTCGGTTCCATTTCACTGGAGAAGTCAAGGACTGAAAACAAAGACCAGACTAAATTCTCACCTTTGGTCATCCCTTCCAGATCTGTGCTGTGACACAATGACTAGAAAGATGAAGAACTTCTACCACCTTTGTTTGCATCTCTCTATGGACAAAGAAATAGTCTTGTTTTCCTGTAATAGAGTACCAAATTAATTTCAGACATGTGTAAGACAAATTTTTGGATACCACCTTCCTAACAACACTTCTTACAACCTATGCACATATATAGTATTCTGAAAGTAAAATATTTGATACTAAAGTACAACATAAATATACAACATGGAGCAGGTAGGACATGATCCAATTTGAGGGGGCTAATCAGTTACGCATCCTTCTTGGCACATAGTGTAACAGTCAATGACAAAAGTGTGTTGGGAAAAGAGGAAGCAAAGAATCTTCCAGTTTTGGCAGTCTTCAAAAGAAAGAAAAAACACCTATGCGTTTTTCAAATCTGTAAGAACAGAGACCTAGTGTTCTAGTCATCAGTCAGATAGAACATTATTACTGACTTGTTTCCAACTTTTCCCTCTACACATTTAACATTATGTTTTCACAACATATTGTCAGTAAATTCTAAATCCATTAAACTGAGTTGTTTTAAAATAAATAAAATAAATCTGATCTTATATAACAGACTTTTTCAGCATTGCAGGTGACATTCACTTGTTCAGGTCCTGTGTTTGGGACATATAAGCACTTTTTCATTTTTGAAAAGACGAAACATTTGAGTAAATATACTTTAAAAATGCGCACAGGTATCCAGTAAACATATTTAACAAGGCAAAGCCTGATATTTTACTTCCTTACAGTCTCAACAATTCATGATGCAGTTATCTCACTTTTAGGAATAAAGAAGTAGAAGGCATCCCCTGACTGCACATCATTTAGTGGTTATGGCAATGCATGCAAATGGAAATAGCAATATCTGAGTGGTCAGTGGATAGTCCTTTCTGTGCACTGGCCACCAGTGACACACAGATGCACAAGGAGAAATAAACTGTTCCAGAAAGGAGGGCACAGCTTACCTGGTCCATTTTCTGCATCTCTTCCAAACGGCAGGACTGCTTATTATGTAGTGTGAGGTGAAGCTTAAAGCACACACGTGGATCATGAAGAACTGCAGGAGAACAGCACGTGTCAGGTTCTGTACAGCTTCAGTTTCAGGCATGTGAGTAATTCCGAACAAAAGCCCCTAGAAATATTCTGAATATTAATCTTTAATGAAAAAATCCATTAATATTGATCAAAAATCAGAGGGGATGCAATAGGCAGAGAACAAGCATTTCATGTAGGCTTATGATTGTAAAGGAAGGTGACCTTCTCAAACACATATTTTCGTAGAGTGAAGCATTCTTGCAATTCACTACTACTTCTTTATGCTTTTCATCCCTTGTTTTCATCTTCCTTACAGATTTCATGTGTAGCCATAACCCAAAAATTTATTCTTTATGCTCAACCACGTGTTCAGGAACACTTCAGCTACTCTGAAATTGTCACAGCTATATACCCAGCTAACATGAAAAATGTGTTTGACAACCACTGCTTCGACCCCTTTCTGCTAATTAGGCCCTACTGGATTTCCAGCTGGATTCCCCAGCTGGTAAGAATCTAGGAAGCCAACAGAAAGAAAAGGCTGG
>JAOXNO010000001.1:207282006-207324440 GCA_028565335.1 Limnodromus scolopaceus
GAAGGCTGTGGGGCCGGGGGGGGGGGGGCAGGGAAGAAAGAAAAAAAGAAAAGAAAGAAAAACTAAAAATGCAAACTTGGTAATAAAGGTCAAAATCATCATTAGTTGTGTTTGTCTCATACTATTATAGATTAACAGTGAAAAGATCTTACATTTTAATTTTTACCCAAATATAATGAAAATATAATAACACTTTTGTTATATGGATGCTCATTCTTTGCTGTTACAGCAACTTTTGTGTAAATCTTTGGTAAAGAGATTGAAGAAGCAACAGTAATCACGGTACACTTGGAAGTTGCTGTGGTGTTTATTTCCTCCTTGATGAACAGCTGCTATAGCACTTTGCACCATTACAATTGTTTAGTTAGTTTCTTAAATACCAAAAGCAATTTCTGCAGGGAATTAATTGCCTCTCTAAAAGCTTTAATGATTTTTTTCCTATTTTCCATTTCAGAAATACTTTCACTAGCTATAGATTGAAGACCAGTTCTTATAGTATCAAAATTATGCATAGACAATGACAGGCCACTAAAATTCTGCTTATCCAGCAGGCTGAATTTCACTGCAATAGTTCAAATTCCTGTTAAAGGCATGCCTCTCTCTGCAGGCAGGAGAGTAATCAAGGCAGGAGTGGGGGAGAAATCCAACCCTGCCATCTGGTTGAAGAAATTTACCTTTCTGAAGAAGAAGGACAGGATGATCAGCACAGCTTTTACTATGAGGTGAATCCATGAACAATTCATTAGCTGTGTGGTCTATGAGAAGGATATCTCAAAATCTCTGCCGGGATATATACTTAGACTGAAAATGCTAGGGTGTGCTATTCTGGAATCACAGCTTTGACCAGCTTTATTTTAGCAGAAACTTCTGTCTCATGCTCGAAAGAGTGTAGTGATAAACACTCCTTCCGTTTAGCACAGTTCTTGGCAAGTTCACAGCAGTCCTCAAGGTCTTTTTTTTAATTATCTGAGCTGCAGCTAAAATTTCCCTAGGAAGCGAGCTTGAAGAAACATCTGAAAAAATGCAAAAAACACAGATAAACCCAAACCAAAGTTCATATTTGGTTCCATACTTATTTGTATTAAAGTAGTGTAGGAATTAGGAACTAACATCAGGTATTATGACTCCCTTTGTGAAAGGTGGTGTTCAAATATAGTTCCTGTTCCTGAATGATTTAGAAATACATAATAAAAAAAACAAAGATGGAGGCAGACAGGAGGACGTGTTGGAAGAAGGACGTCAGTGGCCAGTTCAGTAGATAGTGTCCTACAAGCGTCACTGGTGTGACTACAAAGTAGTCAGTGATTTTGTAGACATATTATCAAAGAAATTCATTTATAGAAGACTCAACAGAAGCAAATAACTAGCTTTCTAATGTCACCTCCCCCAAGCATTAGAGAAACCATAAACATCTTTTTTGAAGAGACAATAGGCTGATGATGAGAAATAGCTGGTTTGTGGCAGAGAAAATATTCTCTGCTAAAAACTAAGGAAGGGCAGGTTCAAAAGGTATATTTGCAATAATTGGGAGGGAAGAATTAAATACCAACAGCAAATTTCTCTAACTTTAACTCATAGCAACACTTCCTTTTTTATAGTGTAAATTTTCCTACGATTTTCATATATTATTTTGCAATTGGGTGTCTACTGTTATATGTGTTTTCAGGATTTCAACATACTTAATACACTAAATAAACTTCTTAACACCCCTTTGAAGAAAGGAAGAATTTATATTCATCAATGCAACCAGGCTGGACAGAGAGAGAAATGAAGAGCAAAGTTCAACTTACTTTTAAGAGATACAAACGTAGCTGCTGGGATGTGTAAGACACCCCTAAATTCCCACTACTGTCAATGGAGATCTCATCAGTACAGTCCTGGAATCTAGACAGCTGACCAGATAACAGGGACAGCACTCATTTTCTTATCTATAGGCACCTTAGGTAATCTATATCACCTTAGTCAGCCTAGATACCTTAGAGTGTCTAAGATGCTTCAACAGGCTGGTAAATATGGCATAGGACTTTTGGGAGACTCGTATTCTTTCTGATGTGGCAGCTGGATAATGGGTAAGAAGTCCCAGAGTAGACACGTATGTTTAGACAACTGAATCCTACTCTAGGTTTCCACTTCAGGATCTGGATTGCTCTTAAGGTTCTGCTGATTGTATGAACAGGTAGGAGTCCAATTATTGAGCAGAATGACACATCTGAGGTGTTTGCTTGAGTGAAATCAAAGCTCTCAAAGTCAAATAGGAGGTTGATGGAAGTGACCCCACTGAAAAGAAATAACCCTCCCTTGATTTTCTTCTCCTATTGTTTCTTTTCACCTTCAGCTGGACAAGGGTGAACATTTAACAAATTCAAATTCACGGTGTTAAAAGCAAAGCTATGGAATCAGTTCAGGAGAATTATTTCTGCACAATTACATGCTGTGCAGCCATTTGTGAAAGTGTAAAGTCAGCTTAAAGCAGAGAAATTGATATGTCACCATCTATTGATAGTGGTTCTAATAGAAGGTAAAGGACAAAAATCAGATTTATGTAAATGCTACTGTTATCCTCCCAGCTAAAACGTGAAACTGGCACAGCTTTATTTCTTTATACTGGACAAAATACTTGCATCTCATATGCTATAGATAGAAGTCCAGTTTAAGAATAAAAAAAATTATATGACAAATTCAGAAAGAATATCTATGGATTATTCAATACATGCAATATTATAAATTGACTGAGCAATACATAAACCTGATATTTTCTTGATATCTCAGTGAATCAAAGCAATTAGATTCCAGATTACTCTTTTTGTTAATTTATTCCATGATGAAATGATTTACTTGTGCCTCCCCATTGAATTACAGTTTGTCTCTCTGGGATTCTTTGACCTCTTTTCTCACCTTGAAGAGTATATTAATTTGTAAGTAGCCCAGTGAAACAAAGAGGAATATATGGCAGAGTTAATGGTATATACATCATACCTTTGTCTATAATAAACATGTACAGTATCCTGTAATTTCTTTTGGCAATCACTCACATTTGGAAAATGTTGTTGTCTGGAGGAGTGAAACTCACCCCAGTATGAAACAGCAGAACAAGTTCTGAAAGTCACTTAAGTTCCTATTTCATGACACTCACTTTCTCTCTTAGTCTTTCATACTAAGCAAATACTCTTTTTTATCTGAAGGATAAGAAAAACATAAACAACAGCTACTAAAATTTCAGCACATTTGTCTGTAAATTTAATGTAAAGCTGCCTAGAGTAAAATGGGTTATCTAGTTCTCCCTCACCCAAGCTCACAGCAAGATAAACTATAATGTTATTCTTAGCAGATGTTTGCTTAAATCATTCTTTAAATGATGCAGATTTTGCTACTTCTATCGACATTCCTTAGCTAGTCTACCAGAAATGTTTTCCTAATGCCCAATCTAAATCTCTCTTGCTGAATATTAAGCCTATTCTTGTCTTGGATGGTAGAATAGGGAATACAGTTATTAAACATGAAAATGTCAATACAAAGCTTGAAGGAACTGTAAATGTTTTGGAACCCAGAGAACAATTTACTAGTTTCTATTTTGCAGCTTTTCTGAAAATGGTTGTCATGTCTGCCTGCAGTCTCTCTTTTCCTAAACTAAATTCCACATCTTTCCAAATTTCCTCATTTCTCAAGATGTCTGATTATGTTCTGTACTCTTGCTAGTTGGAACACATCTTTTTTGAGGTTGGAGTGCCTCAAGTTCCAAGTGCTTAGTAGTACCAAGTAGGGCAGAATGATTAATCTATGTCTACTGCAAAATACACTCTTACTTAATAAAAAGTATGTTGTTAACACTTATTTCAAATTGAGATGCACTGTAGGAGAAGATTTTTCTCCTTTACTTTAGAGAAGTTTTTTCTCTAAAACTGCTGTCTAACCAGTTGTCCTCTTCTTTATTCTGTTCCACTAAATATTTCTGCCTAAAAATTTGCAATTCTACTTGAACCATCAATTTAATGTGTAATCTCTTTACTATTATCCACGTCGTAACAAAATTGTTGAAAAATATTGAAAAGAAAAAAATCCTTCAGAAACTACATGAAGTTCTGTCTCAGTAAGTCTTTCCAACCACCTTTACCTGTTCGCCTTAGTTAAATCCATGCTCTATCTTGCTGCTCAGAATAGTTTACGTTGCTTCTATGTATAGGTCTTGATTTGCTAGTGCTACTTAATCTGAGACAGTCATTATCTGCTAGCTGTCCATCAACAGCTGGCCTATAGCATGACAAAAGTCTTCCATAAAGTCAAAAAAATAATTCTTCTCTGGGCAGGCAATAAATATTCCTAATGACTATTAGATTTCTTTGGATTTGGATCAAGGAATAAAAGATATAGTCAGTTCTAAATCTTTTTAACTACTTTAATTAACACTTCCCCTTCACACAAATCTGATATAGACATACTGATCACGAGCTGGAATGTATACAGGCAGAGGTAACGCAACTCATCATCACCAAAAGTGGGATTTGTGTAAGTTTTGCACAACTGCTACTGAATAGTTGGCATTAATTTTTTCAGGAAAGTTTCAAATGTCCTTTTAAAAGCCAATCAAATATTGGCTTGATATGCCCATCTAATTAGGAGCTGAAAAATTTGATCCTTAAACTGTTGTCAGGAGCATATTGCATGCAGGGATTGAAATACATTTGATTGGCTCCTCAATGTGTAGCTTCACTTCAAGCAACAATTCTAGAGCACAGATAATTGGTGCCCTGCAGCTTTCCCCACTGAAAATCAATTGAATTTCCATTACGTTTCAATTGTCTTGCAGTGGGAAACCTACAGGGTTTCGTTGGCTGATGTTTTTTTTAATATTACCTTCTGCACTAGAGAATAAAAGTTTTTAATGCTTTTCCCTAGGTAAGCTACTAGCAACACAAGAAAATAATCAATTCAAACAATCTGCTCTCCATGAAGCTCCCTTCCCAAAAGGGCAAGTAATCTTCCCCTGTATTGTACAGATTTTCTCATCCTTCCAACCTTGCCTCGGTCAACATGGTCTGCAGCTATTTTTGCAATGTGTTCTTCACTGGTACTTCACTGGAAAGGTTTTTCTATATGATTATTCTCAGCAGCAGGCACTGTACCCAGTAGCAACATGTGTAGAGTAATGCAGTACTTCAAGTCTGTACAACTTAAAAGGCAAAGAAAAAAGATTTCTTTTCGTGTTCACTAGTTTACAATCCTGTAAATAACAGAACTATCTTTCCAGTTACTCCTTTGTCCAGCCAAATCATGTGGCCACATAAACCTGAACGCAGGACAGGCTGAAGCACGGTGAGGCAAGGGCTTGTATCGCCACTTCGTATTTTCTTTCTCTATTTACAGCAACTGCTTTCACCTGATTAGACCGCACAAGGCGTGACATTCATGTTGACTCCTTCCTCTTTTTTCGACCCCAAATGGCCAGTACTGAAGAAAGATCTTATAGTCACCAGGAGAAAGCTGGAAGAATGTAACTCCCTCTAATCAAATACAGATTTACCAAGCCGAAGTGTACATCCACAGCCTTCCTTATTTTAGTGACAGCCTTTGGAAACAGACCACAGTGATATTTAACTATCTTGTCAGAACAAACAGAGGTGGCATTTGGGAAATAAAGGTGTAAAGGAAAAACTAGTGCTTTATTAGATCAGATCAATTGAAAGGGATTGTTCCTTGAATGGAGGACTGTTTTATTCTCCCATGCTCTATTCTGATATTGCTACGTGACTTTAGAAGTCAGGGGAAAGGAAAGCATTATTTTAAGCCTTAATGAGGTACTCGAATAAAAGATTTCTGGAAGATAAAAAAATTATGAACCATCTTGAAATGAAAGTTCCAAAAATGTACTTCTGAAACTTTACCTTTAATTTTATATTCAATGTTTACATAAACTACATAGGGTTGATTCATATCTTCCTTCAACTTATAAGAATTTCTTTTATTTCATCTTTTTTTTAGAAAAAAGTAATTTTTTAAACTTTTTCACTCATCAAATATACCATCTGTAATGCCACTGACTGTTGGTATTCTAGAAGAATACAGTTATATTATTCCTGAATTCGAAACAATTTCTGATATTTTAAACAACACAGTTCAAAAGTGAAACGTCTTCTCAGCACCACTATGAAATGCTGCTCAAAAGTACTTATGCACCAATGGCTATCAAATGTCTACCAACACTTTCCGATATAGAGAGACATCATCTGTGACTCCAAGTTACAAGCTGTATTTTAAATGCATTCTCTTCATGTAGTGTTGAAGAGTTAGATCAAACCTTTTCTTCCACAGACTTCAAATGTGCGCCAAATTCCAAATTTAATTCACAAAGTATAACCAATGACATACTAATGGTTGTTACATTAATATAGCTATAGAAACAACATTACATTAATTAGAACTTTGTAAATGCTGTAATTAAGATATTCAGTGACAGCTGCCTTTCCTGTCCCTTAGCTTCACCAAGAAATCTCTCAGCACTACTTATTTTGGAATCGTCAGCTGCACGGATGCAGGAAGAGCCATCTGTTGGCATTTTTTAAATGTTAACTGACAGAGGTTCCAAACAACTGCTTCTAATACCTCTTAAAAAAAAATCCCAAATAGCATTAATTATTTTTAAAAATTCTGTATCTGACTTTGGCAGAATTTATGTCATTAGCACTTAAAAATGCATGCATCTTTGGCTTCAGATCTGACTGATGTACTCTACTAACACAGGACTAGAATAATGCCATTGCCTTGCTTGCAGAGGTAAAGCACTTTAAAGTTCGATCCTTGGTGGTATTTGTAAAGCTTTATTACCCAAAAGAGATACGGTCATCTACCAAAGGTCTACAAAGTCACCCTGCGGATACTTCTTCTTCTGCATTATCAAGTCAAGGTTTATTTTTCCTCACATTTGGGACTTACCAAATTTTAATACCATTCTACATGACCCTTCTTTCTCTTCCATAACCTTAATATCTTCTTAACCAGGCTATTCTTTCCCATATAGAAATGCAGAAAGTTACCAACACTCTTCTGTGCTAAAGTTTATGCTTTCATATTCTAATTCCTTACTTATCTCAATGGACTTCAGATCTTGCTTGTCAGCATAGCCCACAACCCCCCAAATCTAGCATTCCTACTCTGTTCATTTAATCCCACCATAGGAAGCCATTTCCTTGTGAGTAACATTTCTCCCTCTTTGATGTTTACACCCCCCCAAACAATCTGTTGCTGTTATCAGACCTGAAGGAATAATGAATTCAGCGAATTACACATTTTTTCCCTGTGTCAGCAAGCAGATGGCAAAATTCTCGAACTCATTCATCATTTGAAATTATATCAGAAGAGCCTTCAGTTTTGCTGTGTGGGAGCTACGTGAATGACAGACATTCTGCACATGCACATTATCAACTAAGTTAACTCCATGGTTAACTCCTGTGTCCCAGTTTCCCAGTCATCAACACTACAAAAACATTCATTTTCTCCTGAAATCTTTGGTAGAGCAAACCAGTCTACCCTAAGAAAAAAACTTTGCTGTAACTCTGGGATAGTTTATTTCAAGGAGAATTTGCAAGAGTCAGTATGGATAAGATATCACCAGATCTGATTTTCTACACCCTATTCCACCACTACAAAAATAGGCTTTGGCTGCAAACTGTTTTAAGTACCTTGAAGTTCCATCCCAGCCATTCCACACATATACTCAGTACTGTGTGAGAAAACAATGCCCTGGTGAACTGCAGCTCAGACATTTCATACACTGCAATGAAAACAAAAATGCGAAAATCAGCAATTGCTGCAGCTCTAGGGGCCACAGGGAGCTCAAAAAGAAATCTAAGAAGGTTCAAGGTGGCGTTCTATACAGCTGTGCTGGTGCTAAGTTTACAGACCTTTGAACACAGAGGATACAACCCCTCTGCATCGCTTCCCCTCGAGTGAAGGCATTTAATATTGTAAATGTAGCCACGAAGCCTCAAACACAAGAATCTTTTCACTCATCCAAGGAAATGTTCTGCTTAATTTGACAGTGTAGCTTCTCAGGTGGAACAAGAGCAACTTCCCTGCTCTTCCAGTGACTGAAAGTGGTTGGGGCAGAACTGGGAGCATGCACAGATGTGTATGTGATGTTTTGGACTTTTAATCTTCCAGAAGCTGAAGGAGAGCAAGCCTGTACTTTCTAAGGTGACTTCTGAGTCAGTAACACTGGTTAAGGCTGTGCCCAAAGATGCAATGGAGTCTTTAAAGAGCTTCATTAATAAAATATCAATACAGCATAAATAAATCACTATGTCAAATAATGCTGTTGAAATGTAACAGCTACTTTGCATGTCTAAGCATTTCACAAATTGCTTGTAAATCTGATGTTATGGTGTTTATAGCAACCTCAGATTTTCAGCAGCCTGGGGCACTCTAAAGAGAGAATTCTTTTAAAGACTTTATTGGACAGAATGAAAAGGCGACTGATAATCTCAGATCCTAAATTATCAGTGCTGACTCCTGTAGTAGACTCTAAACCCATGAGTTGTGGGGTAGAGAGATTCCCTAATAAGCACCGGCAGATTTGTTCATCAAAGAACAGGACATGCAGGAGCCAATCTTAGACTAAGGAACCAATGAAACATCTGTTATTAAAGAATGTACCTCAAATCCAAAACCAGTTTGGATGATGCGTTATCTGGGATTAACCATTCTGAATCTCTTCCCAAAATGCAGTACCTAAGGTCTTTTCTTGGGCAAGCAAAGAAAGCGTTCATTCATTTATTTTAAACTGCCTTTCATGCTCTATCTCATTATTTAGAACAAGCCCTTGTGAAGTGCAAAATCCAAAATTAATCCTTTTATTTCACTGAGGAGCTTCAACCTGTTTTTCAAGATGTTAACTGCCTAGTTGTTGATTCTCAAGATGTTAACTGCCTAGTTCCATAACATGTATGAGGTCAACATTTCATTAATATTTCCTTAGCCAGTAACTTTTTAGCATATAGAAACCTTGGTTAAAGAAAGAACTAGATTGAGGTATAAATGGAACTCTAACTGCAAGGTTACAGAATTATGTTCATTTTCTTAGGCTTGGAGCATTCCATAAACTGTGGAGACTGACACTACTTCTCTCATACATGTATCCATACTCCCTCTTCAAGTTGGGTTCACAATTGAAACTGGGCTGGTGAGACAAGTGTTCTGATCCCTACTCTAATATGCTAAAAATGGGATAATGTGAGGGTTTCGGGGTTTGTATGGGCTTGTTTGTTTGCTTTGTTGTTGTTGTTGGGTCGGTTAGGTCTTTTTATTTCAAGCTAAATAAGAGGAGGAATTTCTTTTTGGTAAAGCTTGGCAGAATTTAGACATAAAAGAAATGTGGTTGCTCACACTTTCAATTCTAGACCACTTCTCGTCATGGTGAAACAGAGCTCTGAGTTTCCGAGAAACTTGCTGAAAAAGTTAATGTCCATAGGTAACTATGGTGAGAATAATCTAACTTCTTCTCCACCTTAGCTGGCTCTACATGATTAAGAGTAATTTTTAATTACAGTTATCAGAGCTTTTGATTAAGTGTGAATAAAGGAACTATGAAGATTCCAGTCCTGCTCATAAGCAAATTGATTGGATTCTTCTATCTTCCATTAACCTGGAACATATTGATAGTATTGTGTTTGAACTACATAGCAATGCAAAAATATTTTAATTACTTCAGTGACTTCTTTCACAGTTAGCGATTTCAAAATTCTTTTAAAAACCCTAGGAAGAAATCCTTTAACCTATGGTAGCTACTTTTTATTAGCAGAGCTACAAATACTCACGAACAAAGGGGCTTAATCAAATTACATGCCTTGGGATCAAAACTACTAAATCAATAAACCACTATGTTAAAAAATAGAAAATTCTTCAGTAAAATTTATGTGAAAGAGTCAGCATTGTTTCCATCAAAACAGGCAATCAAATGAACATAACAAACACACCACAACCTTTATTAGCTTCCATTTACAACTGATTTATTCATGTTTAAAAATGGAGTTCTGTAATGTAACTCCATTATGCTGTGAAAGGCATTGGTAAATCAACAATTCACAGTAGTAATAAGAGCAAAACTTTTATCCATTTGCAAAACTTTTCCCATAAGTTTTAAAATACTTTTTAAACTTTCATTTTTGAGACTTTCTGCCCTTTTAGAATCCAAGTAGCAGAAAAAGAAAATCAATGTCATTAAGAAAAACTGGGTTTTGCTGGTCAATAGTATAAAAAGGAGAGAGAACTGTAGTTTAAAGGGAAAATTCAGGACCCAATCGATTAAGGACTTCAAGAAAGTCTGGGCATAAGTGTGAACTCATTTCCACTAGCCCAATCAGATCATTACAAGATGTCCACTTGTCTGAGTATTTTGCTGCAGTGGTCTGGGACTTAAGTTTGAAAACCTTTGTAAGCAGCAGCAAAATGTAGAAAATGTCTTTTTACTGAGAAGATCTTTCCTACATGAGTAAGGAATACTTGCATGAGGAGGTTTTTCAGGGTTTATATTTTCACACATATTAATGACACTTTCAGAGGACTAAAAATTCCCACCCTGTTTCATAGCAGAAACATATTATATGGGAACTAAACCTGAAGATAATTTTCTCTTCTAATTCTCCTCTTCTTTCTTCCTTGAAGGAAACTTGAGGACACCAGAACCAGTGAAAGAGATTAAATGGGCTTAGTCTGACTTTGCAGAGCAACTGTTAGGGATTCTATAATTTACTGTTGGTATTAAACATATTCCAATGAAACAAGAAGGTGACAGAACCCTGTCCTTGAGGGATTAATGGATAATTTCAGAATAATTATCCTTCCAATTCACAAAGCTGAAGGAAAAAACACCTTTTAATCAAATAAGAACTTGGTTAGTTATTTGACAGTGTTCTCTGTTGGTTTAGGCTAAATTGCACCACAAAGAATCTGTAATAAGACTTCAAAGTAAAACACACCCAAGATCTACATAATCCAGAATTCTGATTTTGACTGTAGTCAGAAGCAGATGCTAAGAAGAAGGTGCAATAAATTAAAAACAGAAAGATGAGAAAAAAAATGCAGTCTCTGCACTCAGCTGCATCCTGGTTTCCAGCAAATAACACTGGTCCTGCAGCACAGCATGTTGCATTCTTTGCGATTCCTTTTGGCATTAATTAGAATATGCTCAAACACAGTTGGACAAACATAGGCATATCATCCCTTTCGTGAGGCTTGCTAAATTGTAAATTCAATGAAAAAACAACAGGTTGTTACATTTCCACAAAACCATCTAAAATAAGGAACTGTTCAGCCCAGAAAACTGCACTTAATCTCTCGTTCCCCAGCTAAGCGATATTTGCAAGAGACTAAGCAGTGGAAGGGACACATTGAGACATTCCTCCCCATTCTCTGTCATACATCCCCAGGAGAAGATCTGAGAGAACATAGCCTTTATAACAATCCTGCTCCAACATACACGTCAAAAGAATATGAAGAATGGCATACTGCATCCCAGTTAAACTGTAAAGTATGAGATTATAATATATGAGATTATAAAACTTCAGGAGAATATATGTTTAGCAATACACAGCGCCTGCCAAAACTGTCTTGGAATAATAGTAACAAGCGGATGATATTATAGGATGAATCATAGAATCATAGAATGGTCTAGGCCGGAAGGGACCTCCAAAGGACATCTAGTCCAGCCTCCTCATAGTCAGCAGGGACACCCCCAACTAGACCAGGTTGCCCAGGGCCTCGTCGAGCCTCACCTTGAATATCTCCAGGAAAGGGACCTCAACCACTTCCCTGGGCAACCTGTTCCAGTGTTCCACCATCCTCATAGTAAAGAACTTTCTCCTAATATCCAATCTAAATCTGCCCTTTCCAATAAAAATCCATTTAATTATTTAATTAAATCCATTGCCCTTCGTCCTGTCACTGCAGGCCTTTGTAAACAGGCTCTCCCCAGCCTTCCTGTAGGCCCCCTTCAGGTACTGGAAGGCCGCTATTAGGTGTCCCCAGAGCCTTCTCTTCTCCAGGCTGAACAACCCCAGCTCCCTCAGCTTGTCCTCGTAGCAGAGGTGCTCCAAACCCCTGACCATTTTCATGGCCCTCCTCTGGACCCACTCTATCAGCTCCATGTCCTTCCTATATTGAGGGCTCCAGACCCGTACACAGTACTCCAGGTGAGGTCTCACCAGAGCAGAGTAAATTGGAAGAATCACCTCTCTGGATCTGCTAGCAACACTTCTTTTGATGCATCCCAGGATGCGATTGGCCTTCTGGGCTGCAAGTGCACACTGCCTGCTCATGTCCAGCTTCTCATTCATCAGCACACCCAAGTCCCTTTCCTCAGGGATGCTTTCTAATACCTCATTCCCCTAGTCTGTACTCATGGCAAGGATTGTCCCGGCCCAGGTGCAGAACTCTGCACTTGCTTTTGTTGAACCTCATGAGGTTCACCTGGGCCCACCTCTCCAGGCTGTCCAGGTCCCGCTGAATGACATCCCTTCCCTCTGGTGTATCGACAACATCACACAGCTTGGTGTCATCTGCAAACTTGCTGATGTTGCTTTCAATCCCTCTGTCTATGTTGTTGATAAAAACGTTAAACAGTACCAGTCCCAGCACGGACCCCTGAGGGACGCCACTTGTCACTGTTCTCCATCTGGACTTCAAGCCATCAATATGAACTATAAAGTAGATGTAACCAGCAAGAATATATAATACCTTGTTAAATAAGTTATTGCAGTCAGGGAAGTACAAAAATCACATTAATCTAGTTAAAGATTGGAAAAAACAAAACCACCAAAAAATAATTGTTATGTCAACTCTTCCTATGAAAAAAAAATCCAAACCCACTGAAAAACAGCAAAAAAGTATCTTTCCAGGACTATAGATGTTTTATTTAAATGGTGTTTACTTTGTTGTTTCAGCATATAATATAGCTTACAACACAGCTTTTGTACTGCCTTCCCTTTGATAGTTAATGAGTCAAAAAGATCATTGAATTGTGGAATCGTGGAACAGTTTGTAGGTTGCGAGGGACCTTTAAAGATAATTTAGTCAAACCTCCCTCCCATGGGCAGGGACATCTTCCACTAGATCAGGTGATCTAGTGGACAGCACATGAGCCCTTGGAGCTCTCCTGTACGGCAGTGGCTGCATGCAAGGATCTCCCCTTTTGTGAGGCCGCTCACTTAAGGTTCTACTCCTGGAGGTTGAGAGATTCCTTGCCCCAACAGATTCTCGGTAAGCGACTGATAGCATGCTAAACTTTGAAATCTTAGCTAAGTAGTATAAAGGGTTGATTGTGCATATATAATTCTTTAGACAGAAGCCGTTGACCAAGTCTGGGACTAGGATTGGATCCAGCCGCACCCGGACTCCTCTCTGAGAAGGAGTTTAGAAAGCAAGGGAGTCCTTTCTGAACCTCATGACCCAACGGGAGGGTCTCCTTGACAGCTTGTTTGACCCTGTCCTCTATGCAGTAAATAATAGAGTGTACCTTGACATCGAATCTCGTAAAACACTATTGCATTTACCACTGGTTTTATCGCACTTACTACTGATTTTGTTATATCACTGTTTCACCTTAAAAAATATTTCACTACTTCACTCTAACTAGTGAAGTTAATCACTCCATCCACAACGCTTGGCGTAGTCGGCAGGATGTCAGGCATTATCACTGTTGTGATCACTATTGTGCATTATCACACACAAACCCACATCTCTCCAATTTAGGAGACAGAATGTTGTGAAGAAACATGCCAAAGGCTTTACAGCCATCCACGTAGATGACATCTGTAGCTCTTCCCTTGTCCACTGATGCAGTTGCTACATTTTAGGACGTCACTAAATTAGTTAGACATAATTTGCCCTTGGTGAAGCCATCACCAAGCAATCACATCCCTCTCTTCCATATGCCTGACATATCTTCCAGGAGGATCTGTTCCATGATCTTACTGGGTACAGAGGTGAGGCTGATTGGTCAGTAGCTCCCAGAGTTTTCCTTTTCATCCTTTTATTCCTTTTTAAAAATGGGCATGATGTTTCCCTTTGCCCAATTGAAATGATTTTTGAAATATGATGGAGAGTGGCTTGGCAATAACATCCACCAATTCCCTTAGAACCCTGGATTGCATCTTGTCATGTCCCATGGACCTGTATATGTTCTGGTTCCTTAGGTGGTCTCAAACCTAATCTTCTCCTACCAGCTTTTGGAAGAATCAGAAAAATTACTTACAGCTATTTTTTCTTCCCATTTGCTTGATATATCAAGCTTAGCTATTGCTCAAAAACGATAGAGTTTGTCAAATGAATTGGGTCACCAGCCCAATGCAAGAGAGAGCAGAACTCCATCCATTATCTTGCTGAAAGGTTCAGTGAGCTCACTGCTCGCTTCAGACACTAACACCGAGGAACGTTTAAATCTCTTGATCTTCATTTCTTTAGAGCTCAATTACCACCCCTAAAGATGTGTTAAGTCTGATCTTAAATATATATTGGAATAAATGCATAATGATTGTAAAGTCTTCGGACACTATGATAATGAGATCCATAAAAATATGAAGTCTACAGAAGTGCCTCTTTGCTATTTTCTCTCCTAACATTCTCCAGAACTTCATTAATAAATATTAATGCTATTTTAATACTTAAACATGTTCCACCATGTATTCCTTATACTTTCTACCTTGGCACCTAAGCTTCTCTTGAGATATTATAATAAATTTCTGAAGACTTCCTTAGTACATCGTCTCTAAACAAACAAACTATCATTATTTTGCATTTTACTGTTTCTTCCTCTGTTTTAGTAATATCCAAAATATATCATCCAGAGTACAGGTAATTGATAGGTGGTTCATTCGATTAAAGCTGTGCAGTTTGCTGAATGTTGCTGAATCTTTTTTTATGCATTCACAATAAAATATACAACATATTCCATAGAATTTATAAATTATTATAAAGTAATTATTTCTAGAACTGTTCTGCCACTAAGCAGCTCTTAGGACCTTTCACTCCATAGAATGACCTAAAAAGCTATTAATGCTCTTATCAATTGATTAGTTTTTAACAATTTTAAAAACTAATTGCCTCTATTTCTTAGGCCATTAAAAATGCAGGGCCCTGTTTTCAGCTTGATGTGAGACTGTACATAAAAAACTTTTCAAGCTGTGTGGCTAAGAAATACTTTATTTGTGTCCATATCATTACAAAGATTTGTAACAAATGTTTATTTCATCAAATTAAGTAATTATGATAGCCCAGCTGTTCAAGAATTTAGCCAAGAGTTTAATGGAGTTTTAATTTTACAATACTTTCTTCTGAATATAAGCTACGAAAAACTCTAACTGCCATTTGTTACTGAACATTTCCAAATATCTTTATCATTATAATTCCTATTAAGCCAGGAAGTATAAATTCAGAAAGCTAAATATTATATGCATTTAGAATTTATATATATATATATATATGTACACACAGTTACAGTATATGATGCTGTATATGTTTGTTTATATTTATATTTATATATATACATTGCGGAAGACTCCTGCATCATTTCCAGCCACCAGCTGGACAACTTCCTGCACATCTACAGCTACATTTATATAGATAAATAACACAGGAGCAACTTGGGCTGTGTCCCTGCAGCTAAATGTTTTAACTTTTCAATTTCAAGCACCAGAACAGGATGCTTTGGAGACTGTCTTCTGGTTTCTAAACCTATTTCAGTCATTGTCTCAGATGCTAAACTATGTGTTTACTGTTAAAAGTAAAGTAAAAGTGCCTAAATTAATTTGACCCAGATTAGTTTATTAACATAGACACACCGGAAGAATACTTTTAATGTCTTTGTAGCCATCCAGTGAAACAGAAAAATTCAGGAAAATGAAAAACAGTTATGAATCAGATTTCATAATTAACTCAGAACCCATCCACAAATAAATACACTTCATCTCTGAATTGGTTTAGCTCCATTTGATTTGTTCAGAAAGTGCACATAAATTTAATTCTAGAGGAGAGGGAACTACCCAGGAAACATATCTGTTGTGTAACACATGTACTGATGCTACCTGAAGTGCAGTTAGCAAAAGACAGATGCCTTCTTCCACACCTCAATGACAGATACTTCACAGAGACACTCATCTTAATGCAACATACAAAGAAGTGAGAAGTCATGGAGCTTGAGGAAGATGTGTCCAGAGGTCTTCGTACTGCACAAAAGAAGGTAAAAATATAAAAAGCCTGGCATTACTTCTGAGATAAGGAGGTATGATGACAGAAAACATGGCCAGAAATTGCTCAATTAATACGAAGTGCAAGAGGCACAATGGCACAGAATTTCAGACAATTAGCAGCAATTAATAGACAATTGATCTGAACACAGAGGAAACTATTCCCCCTCTGACAGTTGATCATGGCACACCAATTTCAAACATCTCAGGAGCCAGCAGTGAATCACAGCAAAATGATGCTGATGAGACACAGATTCTGCAAAGAATTCATTTCTGGGGGTGGACCACAAACAGATCAATATCCTTTACAAAAGATTGTTGTCTCACCCACTCATGCTTACCTGTATTATCTGGTATGCAGTAAAGGGGCTTAATAAAGTCTGTTTATCTTAACAGATGATAAGATTTGTTAAAATAGCTTTTATTTGATTTATTAAACTACCTAAACCTCTTAAGAGAACTAGGAATTTCAGCAAAATATGCTGAAGCAAGAATATCTCTAATTAGAAATGCCTGCTTTTAACTTCCCAGATGAAAAAACCAAACATATCACTGCCTGGAAGATGAGGACTGAGATTTTCCTTCTTATGGTAAAAAAGGCAGAACAGTAGAACTCTTCACAAGAGAATCTCAGTGCCATGATCAGTGGTACCTTGATGAAGTTTACAGAACCAGACAAACATCCCATACTACATGTGATAGAAATAGATATGATACAATATATAATACAGACACATAGGATACAACATTCATGTCACCTAGAGGGAGGTGACATGAGGAAGGAACACGTTGTATGTATGTACAGTTAAATAGTGCACTGTCTTAAAAACGACATAGGGTTTGACATAGTCACTCCAGTCTGGTTGGCTTATATTATATTACACAGCTCACATGTGATGCAAATGATCTGAAGGAAACCAATACAAGAAGGAAGCACAACACTGAGCCGAGGCAGGACAAATCATTCTCAAAACATTTTAAGTGCAGCTGAAAGCAGAGTTTATTGGATATGTCATGTGAAAACACAGTTCACAGATTTCCAAGTTAAAACAATCTGGCTGCACTTCTAAAGAATCTGCAGGATTGAGGATACATTTTCTTTTATTGCTACTTACACAAAATGTCATTTGAAGGAGGCCCAAACAGAGAAATCAATGGTGATAAAGAATATACAAGTAAATAAGAGCTTGAACAAAATACACATGACCCTAGAGCGGAGCTGCATGCATCCAGGGAATTCTGTGACTAACTGAGCCTGCTCAAAGACAGCATTATACATATCTGTTTGCCTAGATACACCAGTGATAAATGCTTGAATAAACACAGAAAAGCAGAGGCTAGCATTCCAGTAGCACCTCTTTTACATCTAAAACTAAAGCAGCATGGCCTGTTGCAATAGTGCCCATCTGAGAATGAAAAAATAGCAATTTCCCACCTTGCAGAAAGGCTCGGAGAAAAAAAATCAGGAAGCATGTGGACTAAAACCATAAAATCACCTGAAGTTTGTGACTGTCCTCAGGACTGGTAGCAAAGTACTAAGATTTAGCTTCCAGGGTAGATTTATCATGAGGGAAGGTAACTAATGTTCCGTAGCACCTCTGCCATTATAAATTCACATGTAGTATATTACGTAACTCCTAGCAGGGTGCTCACCAGGCAACCTTCCTGTCCTCATTACAGAGGCATCCTTCCCAAGCATCCCAGAATGGTGAAACAACATCCATTCACAGGTATCACTCTGCAAACTGTAATTAGTTCCTTTTCCAAGACACCAGCAGGGTATAGGGAATCAACAATTTCTTTAGGTCTGAATAAAGCGAGATAGAACTGCTCTCTGTATGTAGAGTTCATTTTGTTCAAGCAACTGATGTGGGCAAAACTGTCTCAACTTAGGGAGCTTTCACCTAATTGATTTATTTTTAGTGAAATCACTGACTTGTCTATAAAGAAAATAAAGTAATTAAACAAATAACGAAGTGAACAACCTTTTTCCTCCTTCCCCAAGCTCAGCTTAAGCCAAACTCTTACCTCTTTGAAGTCTCAACTTCCCTCATTTTTGCTGTGGGTAACACTCAGTCCATCCCAACCCCAACAGTGCCGGAGGTCAGAGTTGTGTGTGTAATGGTTTCCTTCTGCCAATCCCTGGTTCCTACTGGCTTTCCTCCACTTCTTGTGATTTTATGGTCTTCCTCTGCCACTTCTGCTTCTCAGCATCCCTGCCCATGCCACAGTCCCTTAGGGTTATCCTTGCCCCAGCATGGGTTACCCATGGCTGCATTCCCTCAGAGATGTCCCCTAGTGTGGATCACCCAGGGCCACAGTCCCACAAAAGTGTACCTGCCCCAGCATTGTTTGTCCATGTCCACACTTCCTCAGACATGTCCTTGCCGCAGCATGGCTCTCCCATGTCTGCTGTCCATGGGATGTCCCCACTCCAGTGCAGGCCTACTCAAACCCACACTCCCCTCAGAGATGAACCCCTTTTGGCATGGAGCCATAGCTTCACAGACTGTCTCTTGCCTGCAGACCTCTCTGACTGGCTGACATTTTGTCTTCCCATGGGCTGGAGCCTGTTTTCACCAGAACTGGGTATGGATTCTTCCATGTCAAGAGCATTTAACATAGTCAGTTGGATGTTAATGACACTGTAATTCACAACCTAACCCCTACTCCCCACACCCACTCCCCCTAAAAAGGGAGGCTGAGAACAAACGGGGTGCGAACTGAAGACCGAAGAACAACTGTGCAAGTTAAAGGAAATCTTTTATCTCCCAACAAACACCTGGGCCAACAAAACCATAAACAAGAAGCTACTCATCTCATACATAAGTAACACGTCTGTTTACTCTGTTAGTTTTTATAGTCTGACAACAAAGCAACATATACTGCATGACATGCCTTCTCAAAAGGAACAACAAAAGGTCACCAGTCCTTCCAGTCTCAATATGGCTTTGTGAAACTTAAAGACCTCGATTGTGGTGCAGACACACTGCATACCCTAAGAATACTTTATTATTTTTATTTGTGTCCAGCAGTGCTACCACTGGACATTGGGCCACTTGGTTGTCATTTGAGTACTTTGATGTTATTGCAATTCACTGGGACCGATTTTATTTTCACTCAGTTTTTATCCATGATGGAGAAATGCATTGACTTCAGAAGCAATGTTGTTGACTCACGTGGAAAGAGAGGAGAATCATGCCTACAGGCTCCTGCACCAGCTGATTTGCAGAAATAGAACAGGACACAGAAAGCTAAGTTCGGAAAACTCCTGGGAAGTATCAAGTAAGAGTGATTGATCTCTACCATGTGGTTCCACCTATAAATTCAGAGCAGACTGGGGCTGGAAATGTGACACAGTTAACTTCAGTTAACTGGATGCTGGCTGAGCAGAAGTGTGCCACTGCGCACTGAGTCCATGATCCATAGGCTTTGAAATACGGTGAAATTTCAAAGTACAGTGATAGTCTAAAAATTGTTTAGAGAAGGTGGATTCTTAGCAGTCTCAAGTTCTTCTGGGAATTGGACTGCATCAATAAGATGCATTTATAATTTAGGTATCTTGAGCACTAGACATATTTGCTCCTGCTTTACCAATTTTTGCTCAATTTTTAATAACTCATTGGACTTTGATCAATTTCAAGGTCATTTCCCCTAAATAATCTGGAGACTTTGCCACCACCTTTCCGGATTTCATTGTATTCAACTTCAGAAAAATAATTTCCTATCACGTGAAATGCAAATATTCAGGACCTTGTGCATTCAGAATGGTTTGAGCTATTCTCCAAGAGAGAGAGTGACTACAAAAGGTCATGTTGCAGTTGCAGTGATCAAAGTAAGGAATGTGACTTCGCTAACTCCTGCTGCTTTTGAGCTACTTTCACCTCTAGTTTGGGTGACACTGAGTACCAGTCACAAATGGAGAATCTGCAGGTTAACTGAGTGCAATACTACAAGACATCAAATATCAACATTTCAACTGACACCCACAAGTGGGCAGTTTGAACTAAGTAGCAGGTGACATCTAGCAAGGAGAAGGTATTTTTTCAGATCCTTATTTCCTCCTCCTGGTGGAGAAGACCTTATGAAATGCTAAAAGTAACTTCAAGCATAGTCATAAGACATGCTTTCACACAGAGGTGAATCCCTTCTAAAAGTCAATGTTGGACATAAAAATAGGAACCCACAGCAGTGAGTGAATCCAGTTTTCTGAATTGCTTGCAAGGGCCACAAAGACTGTCAGAGAAGCCTAGCACTACGGTTATGTCAACAGTAGGGCAGGTAATGTTTGTGTGTGAGTCCAGTGAAAGCCCCTGGTGCTCCCAACCCCACGTCAGGACTAGATCTAAGAGTAAACTGTATCCTCCCTCTCAGGCAGTCCTGCACAGAAAGTAAGCCAGGAATGCAGGTCAGAAGGGGACTGTGGCACCACAGTAAGGTCTCAGACCCGGTTACCAGAAGAACAGGACCTGTAGGTGCTCTCCATAATGTACTTTTACCTCAGTCAGGATGTGTCCCCTCCCTCAAACCATAGACGTTGTATTTTTATTGGCCCAGTAGCATAGATGACTGTAAGGACCAGATTGCCCATAAAGGAAGGACAGATGATGGTTTTCTGATTATCTTTAGAGGGTAAATATAAAGTTTTTATTTTTAGTCTTCTTCACAGTCTCACTCCATTCAGGACTAGAAATGGATTTGATATAATGTCCACCTTCTTCCACCAACACATCCAGAACAATGTAGCAAGCTTTTTTTATTTTTCAGATGACAGAGATACCACTGACTAAGAATCCATTCTTTTTTGGATGCTTATTCAATGTAAACCACAGATAAGACATTCTCATCTGTATTTCTCTAGTGATAACACCAAACTTTCTAGCTATGCACCTCCATGTCTAGTTTGACTCATTTGGAGCTGTGCTTACTACAAGAACCAAGGAGATCTGATATATTTCCTTGAGCTTAAAAGCTCAGTGCTGTAGTATTTCAAAATGAAATACCTCAGTGAACTGTGCCTACTTTTGTCTCAAGGATACGCATTATACATCAAAAATATAGATGTGTTAAATTAACGCACTACCATGATTTCCAGAATCTTCTTTGTCCATTAATTAGATTTTCTGACAAATTAAATACCTTGGCTAAGAAACATAATACAAAGCCCTTTTTAAAAGTAAGTCTTGTTTTTCACTTGGTGATGCATTGCTTTATTGACTAATATGTGTTACATTCCAAACTGTCAATGTTTTCTGCAGGACAAAGTTCTGGCTAACAGAAAAAACAAATTAATGCCATGTTCTGCATTTTTCTCCCACCTAGTGGCTCATTTGCTCTTCAGAATTCCTCTTATGACACATTTTGCTTTCCTTTCCCCACAATTAACCCCAGAAAAATGAAATTATATTCAATGAACTAATAAATTGAACCTCACACAATTCCATATCATTTTTAAGGTTTCCCTTTTGAGAGTATCCGTTTTTATTCTTTATCTATAAATAGATATCACTATCCTCAGTGCAGCAATAACTTCATAGTTCAGTTTTCTGACATTAATAAGAAATCGAAAGATCCAGGAAAAGAATTTGGTTGCTTAGCATGGAACATAAACATCTGAATTTGAAATACAGTCAAAATTTTAATGGTGAAAATCCCTTCTGAAACACTGTGTAAGCTTAGATGTATCCAAACTCAGTAGGAACCTCCTTGCTCATCTTCACATTTCTCTAAGTATTTAAAATTTTATTTATGTGCATACTCAGAAGTCCTTCAGTCTTACTCATGTTGGCTTCACTGCTTGTCTCTTCATACCTAAACTAAGGATTAGAAACCAAAAACTATTATATTCAAGATTCTTGAAAGGATCCGTCTAAAATATTGTCTATGTGTCACTCACTGCTAGGAAGAGGCTCTTCATAAAATCCCACAGTAGATTTGCTTTCTTTTTTATAACTAATGACATGACGTGCTATTTTTCTCATCAAATAACATCTTATTTTTGTACGCAGACATGAAGGGAGTGAAAAATATTTTTTTAAAATTTATAAGCTCTAGTTATAGGACTACTTTGCAAATATTTGTATGCAGATGGAAAAGGGAAAAACAGTTGTCCTATTCTTAGTTGTGTTTATGTATTTTGTGCTAAGCATGAATACCTCAAAGAGACAAGAACCCAACACAATCATTTCCATGCAAGTGACTTACATCTAATGAATCGGACTTGCAATGATGACATCTTTTTGGATGGTGCTCCCTCCTTCCATCCTTAGCTGCTGATATCTGCCTTCTGTTTAACAACGTAACATCCTCTTCTCTTAATTTTATCACAATCTCCTGTACAATTAAAAAAAAAAAAATTACCTTCTCAATTAGAACAATAAACTTCCAATGTTGCAGTACATATTTATAATGCAAGTGGCATACGTTTTTGTTTATTTAAAAATAAAGAGCTGTTTCAGTTAGAAGGTGGGTGCATTTATGGAAGAAAACCATGATATATAACACAGGTTACTTAAAGTACTTTAGGAAGTTTTAACAAGGACAAATAGCTCAAATAGGAAACTGGATAAATTCAAAGATGTGTGTTTCATTTCTAATTTAAAAATAAGTATGGTCAGACATTTCAATAAACTGACAGGGGCTGTCGAATCATATCCATCACCCAATGTTTTCAGATCAAGACTATGGGTGGTTGTATAAACTTAACCAGATAAAAATTTTTGGTCTCCATAGAAGATTAAACAAAATTAAATGCAATAACTGGAGTTATAGAGGAAGGCAGACCATGTGTTCTTTTTCTGTTCTCGTAGCCCACCTAACTGCGCATATAATATTGACCTGTGCTGACATCCAATGGAAGATTTTCTGTGAATTTTAATGTCAATAAAATTGAATTCAATGTTTTAAGTTGAGTGAGAATGACTGACAGTTCTTATCCAAATTCTTTTTTTTTTGTCATTAAGGCTGCAAATAAATAATACAGCTCCACCTGCATCAAGATTATTTTCCTTACGCTTCAAATATATTCAATATATTGTTTTAAATAGTTTTTAAATTAAATAAAAATTAAAACTCAGAAATTAGCAATATGTACAGTATCTTCTCTCATGTTTACACTGTTGATAAGGATAATGAAAATTTGGGGTGATGTTAAACCAAAATTCCATTTTATACATATCAAAGACACCTAAGGTCTCTACAACAGTGACTATGATCATTTTTTACACAGAAATTGAAAATGTCTCAGGAGGAGAAAGAGAGAATCAGAATAGTGTAATGTCAATGCTCTGGGAATGAAACTTTTAAAATATTTTTTCATAAAGACAGAATTGAATCTGAACAAGAAGACAAATCAATTCTTATCATGCAAAATTCTTTGTAACTAGTTTTTTGAGAGTTATGGTCATAGAAAGAAGCCTAGCAATTACAGTTATAAATATTCAGTGACTTCTTTACTCTAGTTTTAAACTGCCTGAGATGATGTTTTCAATAAATGTACTACCTAATTAGTTAAAAGTCAGTCACTCACGTTATTGTGCTCACCGTAATACTACATAAGTAATTAATTCTAAAATAGATTATCACTCGAGTCCATAACACGTTTCTGTAATATAATGTAAAAGTAATAGGCAATAAATAAAATACTTAAATAGATACATTAATTTTTAGAATCAAAAGAATAACCATCTATGAAATTTTATTTATGATATAAACCCCAAGTAATATTTTATTAGTAATAAATTTTAATAGTCATTGGCTTATCTATGGGAAAATAAAATGATACAGGGAAACAATCTTTCTGAAACTTACTACGGGTAATAAATGTAATTTGTTGGAGAAAATTTGAGTATAACTAGCTAAGAGGAAAGACGATACCACTGAAGGAACTTTTAGAGAAAAGCAAGCCTGAAAGAATAGGTGATTTCAGGTCAACCGTAGGATCAGAATCCCAAGTGGACTGGATATTGATAATTGGAAAGATTCTGGAAAAGAGGATGAAAACTTTTGTGGCCTAGAAGTCATGATCCGTAGTGAAAGATAAAAGAAGCTCTTTCCAGAAGACGTGTAAGAGACAGCCCATTTAAGATCTGCATTTGCCATGCAGGAAAGTTCTCTTTGGTTGCAAATAGCTTTTTGTTCTAGAAGATGAAAAGGCCCAAACGAACTCAGGCAGAAAGGCAGAAAAACTCAGACTACAAAGAAGATGCAGTTTTTAAACAATCAGTACAGTTAACCATTAAATAAAAGTAATGTGTCATGAGCCATAAATGATTCTATATATTTTGAAAGCTTTTGAAAAATAGGTTATGCCTCAAGTTTCATGCAAGAATTGTATGAGTTTCTTCTTTTTGCTTCTAAAGGCTACAGAAAAAAATAAATCCATCATAATTTTTTTCACTTTAATTTTCCAGTAAGACAATTTTTTTGTGTAAAATCATCTTTTAAAAAGATCTACCTGATCAGTTTAATCTTGGCTAAAGCCCACACAAGGAATGTCCTTTAAAACATCATTATTCTATCCATTTGCAAGTATAAAATATTTTGAAGATTTTTTTTTAAGGCAAAGAAAGGTTTAAGATCCTTTAAACAAATTTAAAATGTTAGCCGTGATGCTGAAAGGTGAATGGACAAAATTCCATGTCAGACGGTATAACTCTAACTCTTATATTCCAATCTATGTTTAGATGCTAAAATGAGTGTTAAGGACTCATTTGTTTTTAACAAATATCCAGACCTTTGTGGCAGGAGTGCAACACAGAAGATCTAATTTGGAATGTTTTTGGCAAGTCATCACTCCAAAATGCAGTGTATGGATGTGGGTCTTTGGAAAAGTGACCCAAAGGATCAGCAGGAGAAAACTGAGAAATCCAATTTTAATGTACACTTTCAGCTCCAGTCCCTGGGAAACTGGAACATTTGGTGGACATTAATAACAAAAAGAACCAAGACTCTGAAAATAAAGCTCCTTTCCTTCCTACGCATAAATATTGACTGAAATCTTAAAGTATGTATGCCTTTAAAAAGATTAAATATATTTTCTTCTTTGTGTCTCACCTGTAAGAAAGGTGTGCCCATATTTAGCTACAGAATGGTACTCATTCATGTTTTTAAAATATTTAGGAATCTTAGGAATATTTTACACAAGGATGAATGAGTTAATTCCCTTTTAAAATTACCACTTCAAAGACAATGTCTCATTACCAAAAAAATGGAAAGTCACTGTAATGCCACTGTAATGTCTTTAAGGGATATTTCTTAATCTTGCCCTGATCTTGCAAAATCAGCCATACATAAAAGTGAACAGGCACACGTGTAATACCACCAATTAACAGAGAACATCTTTTCCAAAAGAGGAGTGTTACCAGCTCATAATTCTTATGCTAATACAGACTTTATTTGAATTGTTCTAAGCTTGTATTACAATGTCTGAATTACAGGACAGAATGTACTTTGGTCTGGTATTTCTCTGAATGGTAGTGACTGTAATAAGCAATAATCTCTATGTTACTTGTGCTGAGTGCAATTTGATCACATCCTTGATCACTGTACAATGATATATGTTGGTGGTGTTTGTCATTACAGAACTGCATCCAACTTCATTTTAAACAGCATAGAACAGAGAATTTGTCACAGTGTAAAACTGCAGGCACATCCACTTGGTGGCTTTTTTTTTTTTTTGACTGCATTTGCTGGGGAGGTTGCCTTGTGGTAACAATAGGAAATAAGAACCGAGGTTCAACAACTTAAATGAAAGGAGCATTTAATTTAAACTTGCATTGGTTCACTGATATCTGAAATAACTTCTCTCTTGAACAGAGGAGAACCTGAAAAAGCGCCAAAGAGATCTCCAAAAATCTTTAGAAGGTCTCTCTACACATGCAAGGTTTACGGCGCCTAACTATATTTTTAATGTCTTCAGTTCAGATAAGAACAGTTCTCATAGACATCAGTGAGTAGTTTAGCTTGACTTTATTAAGATTTAGACAAGGTTCCCAGGCCAATAGCTGTCAAAGAGCTACAGGCATTAAGGTGTTCAGTACTACAGTGCCTGTGATGTTGGGAACTCAGTTCTGCAGTAAAAATTTTAAGGCTGTGGGCTATGTTTAATGTACCTTGTTAGGCTGCCTATCGCACTTTGCAAGAATCAGTGTTGAGATGTTTGGAGAGGAGGCTTAGGTGTACCACAAATGAAAGCCAAAAGGAAGGAGTCTGCTGTCAGAAACACGGACTTACGGACTGGAAAGCTGCCATTAACCACCCCAGTGAAACTGGGACATGGAGCCTGCACCCATATGTTGTCTTGGGATATCCTTTTACTGGTGTTGTCCTTTCTTTCATTCTGAAGGACTTCCCAGCATAGGGTAGGGGGAACTTCCTATTTAGAAGACATATCCATTTAGAAACTTTTCTATTTTATGTTATCGCATTTAATTTCTTGTATCAATAAACTTCTTTCAGTCTTGTCATCTTAGTAGTAGTCAGTTCCAAACAAAATACCTTAATGTACACAAAAATATGCTGCATTATGCTAACTCATGACATGAGTCAGTAGGTAGTAGTATGCTAATACAATATCACTATCGATTTTCTAAGCTATTCCAGTATAATACATTTAGTACACACTACTGTCAATATATGCTAAATCGGCAACATTGCACCAATTTAATCAAGAAAAATGAAAAAAATGATTAAATGAATAGAATATGCAATGGCAATATGTTTAGGCTTTTTAGAACTCATTAAATGATTTCACAGCATCTTTCTCTGACCATACTACAGATCTCAGTCATCCACTTCTTAACAGCTTTTCTCTTCTTCCAAGAATTGATTAGCTTATACGTGCACTCACACACTCAATATTCTCCTATGCTACTGTGGTGGGTTGACCTCAGATAGTGTCCAGCTACACACCAAGCTGTTCTATCACTCACCCTTCTCAAAAGGACGGGGAGAGAAAATACAGTGAAAAGCTTGTGGGATGAGGTAAGGACAGGGATATCCCTCACCAATTACCATCATGGTCAAAACAGACTTGAACTGGGGAAATTAATCTAATTTATTTCCAATCAAAACAGCGTAGGATAATGAGAAATAAAAACTAAATCTTAAAATACCTTCCCACACCCCTCCCTTCTTCCCAGGCTCAACTTCACTCCTGATTTGTCCACCTCCTCCCTGAGTGGTGCAGGCAGAAGTGCATTGGGGGTTGCAGTCAGTTCATCTCACATGATCTCTGCTGCTCCTTCCTCCTCAGGAGGAGGACTCCTCACAGTCTTCCTCTGCTCCAACCTGGGATCCTTCCCACAGGAGAAAGTCCTCCATGAACTTGTCCAGGAAGAATCTTTCCCATGGGCTGCAGTTCCTCATGAACTGCTCCAGCTTGGGTTCTCTTCCACAGGAGGCAGTTCTCCATGAACTTCTCCAACGTGGGTGCTTCCCAAGGGCTGCAGTCCTTCACAAACATCTCCAGTGTGACTCTCTTCCATGGAGTGCGGTCCTTCAGGAACAGAGTGCTCCAGCGTGAGGAAGGATCTTACCGTTTGATCCCTATTTCTACGATTATCTTTTTGCCCAGTGACTGTTTAGTATAAAATACATTAAAATAATAATGCAGAGAGCTGCCTTTATCTAAAAAAGGGAGGCTTCAAGACACATCTCCTTTTAAACGGCTAAGTTCAGGTGTCTGAACAACATGCCAGTTATTGTGAATACCTCCTTGAAGCAATTAAACCTCTCCACACGTTGTATATGCAAGTCAGGCATCTCAGGAGACACAATTCCTTTTTTTTTGAGCTGAGGAAGATAAGAATCATCACACCGACATCTAACTGTGGCTTTTTTCTATAAAGTCAAACAAGACGTAGCAGAACAGCAATTCAAATGTAGAATATCTGGGAGAACTAAACATGAGATTATATGGGAATGTGTAAAAAGTAGTGCAAAATGCATCTCCAGTCAGGAGATGCAAAATGCATCTCCAGTCCAGAATTGAACAGCTTTGCACGTTTGGCCATTTGCTGATTTAGCTATTTATGAAGTTAAACCCTATAGTAGAATTCATTAATTTCTATAATGTAAATTATTTCCTCAGAAGTGTATTTCCCATAAGTGAGATGGTTTTGCTGTGGCCATGAATAAATCAACAATGAAATAATCTTTATAGGCAGTGCTAAAAAAAACCTGACTCAGGGGGGAAATCTGAACATAAATAACAGAGAAAAGTTTACAGAAAAAACCCCACACAAACTCATTAAAAATACATTTATATTATGGAAAAAAGGACTACGTGAAAAAGCAATCTGCCTATAGCCTAGCATTGCAGATCTGACATTCATTGTATTGATCAAAATCCCATTTTGTCAGGGAAACATTTGATAATATTATTTTTACATAAATTCCACATCCAACAGGACACAGAGAAATCTTTAAGGCTTAACATGCAGTTTTGAGGCTTTAATCAAAAAAGGAATTATGACCAACGTTTCCTTGAGTGACTAATGAGTTGAGATATATTATTCCCTGTGTGCTTATCTAGAGATGTCTTGAAGGGAACCACTAGAGAAAAAGAAAGTCAGCATTTTCTGAAAATTTTCTTTTCAGGGTATTACAAAAGTGGCACCATAAATCAAGACACCTCAGCTCACTTTTCAAAATCTGTCTGTGCATTCTCTATTTATACAGTTATCTTTATGTATACATTTATATAAAAGAAGGCAAATAAATACATTTTGTTGCTGCTCCTTTGCCTTAAATGAGTTTTCAAGGATGTGAGCACGTTTCTGCAAAAATAAAAATAAAAAAACCAGCAACTAAAAACAGAAAAAACCCTTTTTTCTTCCTCAGAGACACTCCACTGTACAATTCCTGTTAGTTGCATGCCGGGAAGTTCTGATGGCTCTCAAGAACACAACTGCTTCTTCAGGCTCCTGTGGTCAGTCCACACATGCAGTACAACATTGTAGGTACTGTGTTTGTGCTCAGGGAAGCTGCTTGGACCAAGAGCAGTAGATTTGATGTGGTCTTTGCCTTAGGCAGCACTTCATTATTTGCAGCTCTCTCTTCTACAAACTGGTCTTATTTCTTCTTTCAGTCAAAGAGGGCAATAACTAACATGAAATGTAAGCATTTTGGAGCAGAGTTCACCTGATGGTGACCATCAGCACCCTTCCTTTGTCAATTAGAGTCAAACTATATACATTTTTGCTTACGTGCACCCAGATTTAAGTTTTTTCAAAGTAATGTATTCTTACAGTATCTAAGATGGTGGGACTTCACTATCTGATCCTATGACTTTACACTTGTAGAAATAAAATATAAATAAATATAAAGGCATGTGGGGCAGGACTGACAGTACTCTGTTATTAAGACAGCCTAGCACGTTTTTTTATAAGGACCTGTTTTTAATAGGTCATAACTACCTTACATTTTAAGCATTTCTCAAAGACAACTTTCTTGGATTTATTTTGGCTTGCTTTCTTCTGCATGCAAGGGTATTTCATGAAGTTGAGTTTTCTATTTTGTTTTGAAGAAGCCAGAATGTTTGAGAAAATGTTTCAGAGAAAAATACGATTAGCAAGTACTGCTTTGTCTGCTCTAACAAGCCTTTAGAGACATATCCTCTGAAATGTCCTTTGAAATGTCCTCCACTTCATCCTTTGAAAAAGGAACTTGAAATTTGCCAGGGGTTGTTCCATATCAAGAAAATGCCGTTTTCTGGCCTCAGGAAAAATACAGCCAGATCAGAATCTTTTGGTATTTGCTCAAGCATCTGACACTACGTACCAATGACTGAGCTATATGTCACTAGTGTCCCCACAGAATGGCTGAACACAAAAACACTTCCCTTATAATGGCTTCCCATTAATCCTCTCCCGTACCATTGCACGTGACGCTCTCTCAATGAACTGCAATATTTTAAATGAGCATTGTCCATTCCTGTGCACTGAACAAGGGAAGAATCTTTAACAGAGAAATATCATCGTCGTACAAGTATGAGAAGAGAAAAGAAGGCAGAAGTAATTGGCCAGGCAACCTTATTCCTGGAATCTCCTAACTTCTGAGAGCTTGATTTGTCAATTTTAGTACTATTTTTGCAGAAGTTGTGTCCAACCTATTTTATATATATCTGACTGATTCAATAGTACCTCAAGCTACAAACTAAAGTGAGGTGGAAGTCAATCAACTGCTTATATTTCATCTGAATCAAACCACATTATTTTCCAATAACGGAGGTTGAATACAAGATGTGATTATGTTTTCACATCATGTATATGTGTATTGAGCATATTTGTCTTTTTAACACCTAAAGCAAAATAGTATGAGTTGGAAAAGATTTTTACATTACTTGTGGCTGTGAAAAAGTTCATTTTATTTATGTTTGGTGTTAATTATGTAACGGTACATAGTCACATTATCTTTAATTAGCAGTATTCCTGCAGTCATCAAGATTTTCAGTCATTACTTCATTTTCGCAGTAAAAATGCCTGTTAAATGTGGTTTCTGATAGGCATACATAAAGAAACTATAAAGGCTGTGGGAGACAAATCAATGAAATAAATATTTACAGAAGATTAAGGTCTGTAAATTATGTATCTTCCAAAGAACATAACTTTCCTGTCAAACACCCTATTGATCTTCTCAGGCTCTTTAACTCTTCTTCCTCTCTGGTGAATATAGTCTAATGAGACATAGAATATTGCTAAGTTTCAGAGATAACTGACCCCTCAGACTACAACCTTCATTGGTTCTGTATAGATATCAGGGAGAAAGAGGAAATATGCAGCAAAGGTAGAACTGACACTAAATCTCCTGCTGTCCTGAATACTTCAAGAGCAGCCAGTCTCACTGATTCTCCAATCCAAGTACCAAACTCATTGTATAACCAAGAGCCATAAAACACATGCTGCATGCTTTGAAGAAGGTGAGAAAGAAGGTTCTGGACAACATTTACGAAAACCAAAAATCTTCCCAAGTGTCTCACCACTACACTGCAGAATAACTTTTTAATGGGTACAATTCTGGGGTACAGAGAGCTCTGATAACGGCAACTTTCCTTATTAGCCCACTAATAAGAATATAATATAAGAACAGTTTGAATGGGTCTTGTCCTCAAACCTAGCCAATAGCAGATACTTAGGGAAGAGCAAGAATAAAGTGAATGTGTATTGTACTTCTTAAAATTCTCCCCACCTCCTTAGGAACTTCTTCAACCAAATTTCATTTCCATATATTGAGTAACAATCAAAGGATTTCTCCTTTATGAAATTTTGCACTTTTCCCTAGAACCAACATAAACTTTGAGCACTCACAATAGCCCTGGCAAGCAGTCATGAAGGACCCTGGAAAAGACAGTGTGGAAAGTTTTGTGGCCTGGAAGTCACGATCCATAGTGAAATATAAAAGCTCTTGTACTGCTCGTACAAAGAACCACATCCTTCTGTTTGTGTTGAACTTGGTTCATTAAGTTCATTGAGCTGCCCCTTTTTGTTAAGAGAGAGAATGATCAAGCCATTGCTATACTATATTTGTTGGGTTTTTTGTCATTCATGTTTTTGTAGCCCTCCCCTTCGGTTGTTTCTATTCCCAGTTGAATCCTTTGTACATAAGTCATCTCATATCTCTTAGCATCCTCACTCAAAACCTTATACACTCTTCTATATCCAGACAGTTTCCACAGTTCTAAAAGCTGGAAAAATAATGCAATTTGTCATGGGAAATGCATTTGAGTGACTGACTACCCATGTGTATCTCAAAAGCCACACCCTGGTAACCCTTCCAATATACTCTCTTTAGCCATGAAGGTAGATAATCGCAATAGATCAACACTCAATGCATCCTAACATTGGATAAAGCAATCCCAGAAAAATACTATGACAAACTTTGGAGATAGGATTTCCTCTCCGCATTACAGTCTCCTTTCACTTTGGAGTCTCATCACTAGCTCTGCTTCCTGAATTTCATGGTAGCCTGAAGAAATATTTGGAAAAGTCAGCTAAAACACTTGGAATACAGCCTTGGGCTGCATAGATCTGGAATCTGGGTTTGCTCAGCTCAGTAATTTTCAATTACTGTAAAATCTCCATTTCTCTAGACATGTCAGGGTAAATTCACGCTCTCTAAGTGAGAAGTCTAGGCTCTCTACAGTCAATGGACACAGCTGCAGTTTCCAAAGGGAGAGTCACAGCATCTAGTTCAAGGTGTGATTATAGTCTACAAGGTCTGCACAATGCAGTCCTTGAGGTGTCAAAATCCATGCATGGGCACTTTGTGCTTCCATTCATGCCTTCCTTTCTGCCAGTGACATCTCAGAACTGATTCAACAAATCCCTGTGACCAATGATGTCTAAACATATGTCCCATATTCTTCATTTTAAGTTCACCTTGCTTAGCTTGTGTTCTGAGATGTCAGGAAGCCAGACAGCCACACCAGGACAGTGCTAAGTCTGAGCTAAAAGCCCTATTTAGTATTACTTATCATATTTACTACTGTTTTGTAGCTTCTACTTCAGAGAAGGTTCCTATCCAGTTTGCTTGGTGTGAGCCATTTACATCTGCTTGCCAAAGACATCAACAATCCCCAAAGTTGTTGCTCAAACTAATAACTACAGGAACTCCAGACCAATTCACCAGCAGCTAATCTATGTATCTGTAGAAAATCTGAAGGCTAATTTTTATTCTTTGCATCCCAAAGTGAGGAAAAAAAGGAAAAAGTCCAGTTCTGGGCTCCTCCATTCAAGAAGGACAGACAACTGCTGGAGAGAGTACAGCAAAGGACTACAAAGATGATTAGGGGCCTGGAGCATCTCTTTTATGAGGAGAGTCTGAGGGACTTGGGTCTTTTTAGTCTGGAGAAGAGAAGACTAAAGTGGGATCTGATCAACGCCTATAAATACTTAAAGGGTGGGTGTCAAGAGGATGGGGCCAGTCTTTTTTCAGTGGTGCCCAGTGACATGACAAGAGGAAACGGGCACAAATTTGAATATAAGAAGTTCCATCTAATCATGAGGAGGAACTTCTTTACCTTGAGGGTGGCAGAGCACTGGAATAGGCTGCCCAGGGAACGGTGGAATCTCCATCTCTGGAGACATTCAAATCCCCCCCTGGACATGTTCCTGTGCAACCTGCTCTAGGAGGACCTGCTTTGGCAGGGAGGGTTGGACTAGAACCTCCAGAGGTCCTTTCCAACCCCATATCATTCTGTGATTCTGTGGATAACAAGCTGCAGCATATTATGCAAAGTCGTATTTGGAGTTTCACTTCTTGTTCTGTGACTGAAACCAGAATTGTCACTCTTCTTGTCCCCAGTCACTATGTAGTATGAAGGCTGGTATGAGCTGCTCTTAGTGTCTTCTCATAGAAGAAGCAGATCTAACTTCGTTGGTCACATAAACATCCATGGGAACCACAGGAAAGGTAGAAATAGTTCTTCAAATTCATATGTATCTATGAATTTATGAGCCCAGTAAGGAGGTGAACCAGGCAATAGAATGTTTCCTTACCTATCATATGTCCCATGGCACATAAACTGCTTCTGGTCACATTAATTAGACAATTCCAGTCCCCTAAAACACTTTATCACACCTTGAACTGATGAGACCACACATGTTCAGGATCTCCAAAAAAGTCACATGTTTACTTGTAGTGAAGCATTAACATTTATGTTTCCACTTCTGAGAAAATCTGGGTCTAGTCAAGGTGTAGTTCTCCAGCTGTGGAGCCACAAAAAAACCCTTTTGCTACAACTGTAGCAAACTGCAGAACATGAGAGAAGAGAAAGACCCCTCCTGTGTGAGAGCAGCCTCTCTCCATAACCAGGTTATCGATGTCCCTTACTCAATGAATCTGCATAGGCCCACTTTTCCCTTTGGCGATATATGATTCATAAGGTCATGACTCCTGGACAGAACTTTAATGGAGCTGTGAACACGTACTGAAGAAAGAATATAATCCTCTTTCCACTTAGGCTGAGAGCAAAAATGTGGTCCTTTTCAGGCCTCAGTAGCTAATTAATAGCAGAATATTTTTAAATACAGTAAGTTGTTGTACATGCTTTGGAATTCAATGATTTTGCTAATAAGCAAAATCAGGTTCTTTTATGTAAACTAATCACTTATGGTTAAGCTCTCTTTGTAACATCTTCACTGCATTATTCCACAGACAATAAATTGTTCCTTTCAGTGTAGGCAATATTTCTCAACTCTCACACACTATAAATCATATTTTCTTCTCAACCTGCCAGTTTTATTTTAAACAATTGTATTGAAGTGTGCACCACAATTCACATGCCATATATTACCTCCTATCAATAGCCTCTTTAACCACCATGATTCCTACTTTCCAGTTTCAGTTTCATATTTATGTATCTTGTCAGCTGGGAAAACAAATACCTTGAAAACACTTCCACACCAAAGCAGAAGAATATTACATTGTATAAGGCCATCAGTAGCACCTTGGGATTTTCAACATGATTTTTATTGACCAAGACCAGCACAGATGTTAATGATTTTGATAACTAATAATAGATCATATTTCTGAGGCCTAAGGAAATGTCTTTACACATTATTACACAGTGTTTTCTTTGAAGTACTGCAATCCCTACAAAGAACAGCCTGTTAGATACCGAATTGGTTTTATTGGTTTATGATGGAATGTTCTTGTTTTTCATTTGCATTTCCCAGTAGACTACAATTCTGTATAGTTTGATATCTACCTGAACAAAATCCAGAAAATTAACTAGATTTACAGAAAAGAACTTCAATTTAAGACTTGCAGACTTTAGACATAACAAGGAAAAAAAACAAAAACCCAAACAAAAAATTCTACCTCATAGTTGTTCAGAATTATATTTCAAAAGGCCACAATTACCTGTGACATGCATGAAAATATGACTAGACCCTCAAAACTAGGGAATTGTCCTCCATTAAGAAATGTTCTCCATGATGCAAAGAGGCAATACCTTAGCAGTTAGTGCCTTAGAGAGGTTTCACTATTTCTCTGTGTGTTGTACATGCAGTATTAGGCATAAGCAAGATCACGAGGCAGATAGATAGACAGACAGACACACACACATACTTTTATTATCATTAAATCAGTTTTGGGAAAAAATGGCCATTTATACAGGGTGCAATTTATCCTGTGGTCCAAAAATTAGGCATCTAATTCGTTTATTTAAGTTTCCTATTGTCATTGAATAGATGCCTTCCATCTCAGGACGGCAGTTCAAGGAATTACTGAACTGATTTCTTTAAATGGATTTTACAGTATTTCAATTTGTTCCCATTGCCTCTTGTCCCTCCAATGGATAGGAGGGACTCCACTGAGAGGAGTATGGCTCCATCTTCTTTACTTTCTGTTATCTGATATTTAGAACCAATGACAATTTCCTTCACATGCCTTCTTTTCTCCATGTTGAACAGTCCCAGCTTTCTCAGCCTCTTCTTGTACAAAAAATGCTCCAATCCCTTAATTGTCTTCATGGCCCTTTGCTGGACTCATCTAGTCTCTCTTGCATCAGGGCACTCCAAAAAGGACACAGCACGCCAGGGCTGAGCATCACGGAAGGATCACATCTGCCTTCTGCTATATATTTTTATATATATATATATATATATATACACATATATATACACTATATATATACACAGTGTGTCCAGGTGGCCAAGAAGGCCAACGGCATCCTGGCTTGTATCAGAAATAGTATGGACAGCAGGACTAGGGATATTATTCTCCTGCTGTACTCGGCATTGATGAGGTCCCACCTCGAACACTGTGTCCAGTTTTGGGCCTCTTACCACAAAAAAAACATTGAGATGCTGGAGTGGATCCAGAGAAGGGGGACGAAGCTGGTAAGGGGTCTGGGGAGTAAACCTTATGAGGAAAGACTGAGGGAGCTGGGGTTGTTTAACCTAGAGAAAAGGAGGTTGAGAGGAGACCCTATCACTCTCTACAACTACCTGAAGGGCGGTTGTAGAACGGCGGGCGTTGGTCTCTTCTCCCAAGTCACAGGCGACAGGACAAGAGGAAATGGCCTCAAGTTGCACCAGGGGAGATTCAGATTGGATATTAGGAAAAAATTTGACATGGAAAGGGTTATTAAGCATTGGAATGGGCTGCCCAGGGAAGTGGTTGAGACACCATCCCTGAAGGTATTTAAAAGATGGGTTGACATAGTGCTTAGAGACATAGTTTAGTAATGTGTTTGGTTTTTTTTGTTGTTGTTATGATTCTATTCTATGATTCTATATAGTCCCTGCCCACAGAAATGCACCTCTGGCAGAATCAGTGGTTGGTTGACAATAACTGATCTAGATGTGCAGGAAGATCCAGGCATTGTAGCTTTTCATCATAATATACTTTGATTTTGTTTTGGGTTTTTTGAGTTGTTAGGAGTTGAACAATCATCTGAAAAAGAAAAAAAAACTGCAGATCTAGTCAGATTACAAGTCATAGCCTATTGACACCTTTTCTTCTATATTTTCAGTGTCTATCTTTTCCTATACTGGATGCTTGCATTCTGCTTTTCATGGTTCCATCATCTAGTAGAATAAGAGTTGAAACTGTGAAGTTTAGTGACAAACAGCTATGTAAGGACCTAAAAGTAAAATTTTCATCTTGTTTGCCCACAGAGAAGTTGCTTGAATAACATCTGGCCATTCTTTTTCTACCAATTACTGTTTCATGGAGATCAGAAATGCAAACAGGTAGATGCCATAAAAATATGATTGTGATTTCATTTGGACATAAATGACGGCTACTCTTCAAACTTAGTTCTTAAAGAACATGACTCCTTTGCATAAAAAGGTAACTTGCATCTAACTGGGATAAATTTTGTGATCTCACACTTCCAGTGAAGTTCAGAAGGCTCTGTAGCACGCTGCTTCTACTACTATTAAGTATCATCTCATACCTGGTTTAGTAATTGATAGATCTACTCAAAGCTCATATTTAATGATCTATTAGGTCTTTAACACTTCTGTCTGAATAGAGATGAAAAATTGGTCTAAACAGCTGTAGACTAGAGGCACCTGAGATTGTACTTCTTTAGTTGAAGTGTTGCCTCTTTGAAGTTTGCATTTTTCTTCTTTTGACTATAAATCAAACACTGATTTATTGTTTACAAGTTTACTACTACAACTCACTATTTTCAGACATGAAAATGATGAGTGATAAAACACTGATGCGATTCTTCTGAAAGAACACATTTATTAAAAATGTAACACGCACCATCACTAATGGAATTCTCTGTCCTTGCAAATCCTCCTAGAAATATTAGACAGTTTAACTCCAAAAGAAACCAAATTTCTGCCTGATGGGGTGTGAATATTCAATGATTTTTTTCTTTCATTTGTGTAAAAAGAAACCTAATCTCTACTTAAGCATTCAAAGGGATGATGAATGGACAGCTTCCTGTGATTACAACTTCCCATAATTATTTACTTTCATTGTTACCGTGTATTTTCATTCCAGTGTGAATGTCTGTAGCTCTAGTTGCCAGTCATTGGAATTGAGGGTTTGCTCAAGTGACCTCTAAACTCTCATAAATAGCAAAAGAATCATAGAATATCCTGAGATGGAAGGGATCCAAGAAGATCGTTGGATCTAACTCCTGACTCTGCACAGAGCAACCTAAAAGTTAAACCATGTATCTAAGAGCATTACCCAAATATTTCTTGAACACACACAGACTTGGGGCCATGACCACTTCCCTGGGAAGCTTGTTCCAGTAATTGACTACCCTTTCAGTGAAGAACTTTTTCCTAAAATCCAATCTGAACGCCACAGCATGAAGAACCCCATTCCAGAGCAGGTGGATATACCCTGAAGTAAGACACAGCCTGTGAAGACCCCATGCTGGAGTAGGCTTCTAGAAGGAAATGTGGCCCATGGAGAGGAACCTACATGGGAGCAGGCTTTCTGTCAGGAACTGACCATGGCAGGGCTCACACTGGAGCAGTTCATGAAGAACCATAGCCCATGGGAAAGACCCATGATGGAGAAGTTTGTGGAGGACTGTCTCTCATCGGTGGGACCCCATGCTGAAGGAGGGGAAGAGAGCAAGAAGTGGCAGAGATGCAGAATCATGAAACGACCACAACCCCAATTCTGCATCCTCCCTGTGCTGCTTGAGAGCAAGGAGATAAAGGGGTCAGGAATTAAAGAGTCAAGTTGAACCTGGGAAGAACGAGTTGGAAGGAGATGTTTTTAGCTTTGCCTGGTTTTCTTACCATCCTACTATATTTTCAGTTGGCAATAAATTAAATTAATCTTCCCCAATTTTACCCTGCTTTGCCCATGACAGTAATCGCTGAGCAATCTCCCTGTCTTTATCCCAACCCACAAGCTTTTCCATTTTATTTTATCCCCCTGTCATATTGAGGAAGGGGCAGTGAAAGAGTGGCTTGGTGGGCACCTGGCAAGTAGCCAAGGTTAAGCCACCACAATGTCCCACATAAAAGCAATATTGACTTTCCATTACATGATGCTTCTGGTTTTACAACAGGAATTCACTTTCTTTCTGCCAGTCTTAAATCCCTGCTTTTCAGAATATCAGTCTCCTGTAAAACAAAGCAGGCCTTGCAACTGGGAGATTTATCTCCTTGATAAAAAGTGAGAAAGGAAAAAAAAACCAAAGGCAATTGCTCACCATCTTCCTCAAGTAACCCTATGTTCAGACAGTCTCTGTGCCGTGACTACCTACTCAAAAATCACCACCCTTGCACTCTGTTTTTATTGCTGAGTATGACATTATATGGCACAGAATATCTCTTTGGTAAGTTTGGATCAACTGGTTGCTTCTTCTCCCAACTTCTTGAATACCCCCAGTCTTTTCACTGGGGGAGCAGAGTGAGAAATAGAGAAGACCTTGACCCTGTGCAGTAGTTAAAACCCAGTACAGAGAGCCTCTGAAGTTTGAACACAAGGCTCAAGAGCCCACACCTAGTTGTTCAAGAAATGCTAACGTCTTTCGAAACTCACCTGGAGACCCTGTTCCCAGGAGGCTGAGTTTGCATAAGCAAATGTTCAATGTTTTCTGAAAGAGACCTTCCCTGAAGGTGCTTCAAATCTGATATCAGAATCTGTCTTTCCTTCCAAGTATCCTAAAAATAAAATTAAAAACTAATCCAAAATTACTAGCTGCTTTCAAAAATCTCATATTAATTTCACCCCCTAGATTCTTAGCTATGCTGACAGACTCAGGAAAGCCTTCAAACCCCTTCATATCAAAATAAAATAATTAAATTTATTGTTGATTAATTTTTTTCTTAGCAGAGAACCATCAGAGGTTAATATCCCACATACATCTTATTGCCTCATGCTGCCATTCTGCCAAAGATAAATTTCACCCATCAGTGTAATTTTATCAATGACTCCTACTCTTAATAATCACATCAGGACTTTACAGAATCATACATATGAGCCAAAAAATAAGAGCATGAATGCCAGCTTGCCTGCAAAACTGAGCATGATACAATGTTGTTCTGTCTCTATGAAGGACTCAAAGGACCTTGATCATTAAAAGGAAATAATGGAAGGGTCCCCCAAAGAGCACATTTTGATACTCAAAGTATTATAAAACTCCTGAAAGATGATTAAATTCAGCTAAGAGGGCCGTAATCCAGGAATCCTGCTAAATAACCAAGCTTGAGCGTTCTGTCAAGTCAAAGACCTTAGAAAGCTATATCTCTGCCTGAAGATACTAATACTGCAAACATGGGCATTATGGAAAGAAAAATGAAAAACAGATTCCCATATAAGTAGCTTTCCATGGAGCTCCTCCAGTAGATCTGGCAATGGCAGGTGCTTATTTCATCTTCATAGGAGTCTGTTTCACAGGTTATTATTCCCTCAGTGTGCCCATAACACACATGTCCCTTCCTCACTCACACATTCAGCCAGTGAGCTTCACTCTTTTTACAGCCCTGCTCCCATTCACAAAGGACTTGTTTGTATAATCTTCCTGGAATTTGCTACTACTTAGTAAATAGCACTTACTAAGTAAGATCAGATACATGAAACATTCTTACGAGCTTCTAATAGTGAGGGAAACAACACCCTGCAGACTACACAAATACAGTATTAGATATCTTTTTCATTTTTTCTTTTCTTTGTTGAAATCTAAAATCCATACAGAAACTTCACTAATGTGGGGTTTGAGATATTCTGAAAAGCCCTGTAAATTGTGGTGATATCACTTTTTCAGCCATGAAAACAACATGATTCAGCCACCCCAGCAAAAAGGGAACTTTTTCTCTCTTTTGATTATTTTTTAGAGGACTTGCCTGAAGTCCAAGTTTGATTCTAGTCAGAGTAAATCCTCAGATACCATTATAAAAATAGACTCTGAAGTTAATGACAGCAATTATTCCTTTTCGTCAAAAGGTGGCATATAGAGATGTTCTCCCTGCTGAAACATTTGAGGAAGGCTAACAACAAACAAATCAGTAGGTCATGTCGTTGTAGTATCTAGACACTCTTTCTAGACAGAAGACTTTTCTAGACCTCCTCCCAAAGTTTTGTTCCAGATAGATCATGTCTAACATTCAAGATGAGCTAGGATTTCATCACAGTGTAACCCAGACAAGACTCAGAGTTCCTCCACCAGGAAGCATTTTCATAGCTTACAGATAAATAACATCTTAAAAATTATTATCAGGTTCAGAGTCTTTTTTGAAAATATTTTTCTCATTCCATTTTTCAAAAATACTCATATGGGAGTAGGAATTTTGCTTCTACCTTTTCTAATCAAATAATATGCACACTTCCTGACCTCTTCAGGTCACGGTTAATTTATTACTACTATGAATGCAGACAGCATTGCCTTCCTTCTACACACTCCTGAGATTTACCACATGAGGTATTTTTAAGTATAAATCCCTTAACATCTGCCTTAATTTAGTAGATAAGATCATTAACAGCCATTATATCTAATCAACATCTAATCCTTGTAGAAGGGATTCATTAGCAGGATGAAATGGGAGCAGAAGCCCACTAATGATAAATGTTTATTTTCTTTGAATAAATTTCCGCTAGAGAAGAACTGGCAATGCTCTAAAAAACTCTCCCAGAACAACGTTGGACTGCATAGTGAAGGATCACTGTCAAGCAGTAGGTCATTAAGAATGTGATGCTTTCTTTTATATTTATTTTAATAACAAAATAGATTCTTCACAAAACAGAGAAAAGGGGCAGGGTTAAGAATGGTTAGGACGGCGTTTTGCTTGCCGTGTCATCTTGAGTGCAATACTCTTCCCTGAATAAAGCCAATATGATTGTGCTTCCAGAAGCTTTTCATTGTACGTGGAGATACAGGACCATATACCACAGCGACAACATTTCTGAGGTTTGTATGGAAGGCAGAGGAGAATGTGTCTATATCGATATGAGATTTCTGTGTCCTTTAAAGTCACCAAGTACACTTTCTGAAATGCCTGGCCTTGGGTTTCTACCTTTTCAAGTCAAATTACACAGGCTTTTTACTGTTATATTAGAATATAAATCACAGTAACGATATATTAATGGTTTATATGTCAGGATGGAGTGATTTGGGGTCACTTGATGGCTGAGGAGGAACAGTGATAAGACAAGCTTCTGCCTGCCAAGAAACTACATCTTGGTTTCTTTGATTATTATTTTATATTAGCTGAAGAAAGAGGCCAGGCTTAAAACTATAGTCCTAAAAAGTCTAAATAATTCAGCACTTGCTGAGGACCGGCTTATTTTAAGCTATTCTTTTCCTTCTCACCATTTTTTTCTTTTTCAGGCAAGTGGTTACAACAGTCATAAATTGCACAGTAGCTCCAAATTATTTAATATGCTTTCACTGTTGCATAAGAATTTGCCTACTGTTCTGATTCTAATTTAAGTATGTTCAAGGATTTATTTCTCAAATATTGCACTTTTGTTTGCTTCTACAAGTGTGGGAATTACTCCCGTACTTTAGCCACTTGTATAAGCAACCTTCTGCCAAATCTCTATCCATTCATTGGCTGAATAGAGAGAATATGAATGTTAAACACATCTTGATCCTCCAAGAATCTATGTATTCATTAATTTTACATGTTTAACCTCAAAGATGCACTTAAAAATTACTGTCTCTCTATTTCTTGGGTGTGGTTAATTTTTTAATTTTAACCATCACATTGAATTGAACCAGACATCACAGGAGATAGTGTCTGGAATCCAGACCTAGCTCTGACCGTTTCTCCA